>CM059804.1:1589227-2076727 GCA_030435695.1 Brachymystax lenok tsinlingensis | reverse complement strand
TTTGTCTGGAAGGGGCAGTGTCAGTCGCTCTGGATATTAAATAACAAGTAATTACTGAATTACTGAGATCCACACCCCAAAAATAAGAAGCTGGATGGACAGAGTGAAGAGACTATAGATGACTGTTAGCTGACTAGACAGAGTGAAGAGACTATAGATGACTGTTAGCTGACTAGACAGAGTTTAGAGACTATAGATGACTGTTAGCTGACTGGACAGAGTTTAGAGACTATAGATGACTGTTAGCTGACTGGACAGAGTTTAGAGACTATAGATGTAGGGTCATTATCATTTCTACACAGTTTAGATTTAATTTTAAAATCATTTTAATGTTGAGATCATTTTTCATCTCAAACCACCCGCGTGCCATACTGAACGTCTTGAGTTTGACACATCATCTAGCCTACATCATCCTCCTGCACAATAGAACAGCCTAACTATGAAGTTCAGACCCATCTCCACAACGGAATGCTAGCAACAGCATACTTTCCTAATAAATCAATGACCCACAAGAAGAAAAACAAGCACACGCTTATCAGAACTGACGGCGTCATTATCAGTCTAGGATGTTCCCAAATGGCACCCTATTCCCTACATAGTGCACTAGAGCCCATAGGGGTTCTGGTCAAAAGTAGTGCATTATGTAAGAAATAGGGTCCCATTTGGAACTGGTTAGGATATTCCCAGATTCCTGTCAACATATTTCCTATGATCTAATATGCAGAATCTATGAAGGAGAGGGACGGACTTCTTTGAAATTCAAACAAACAAACCTTCTGTCTGCACTTCGACTCATCAAATGGACGACTGTCACTCTAGTCCACACACAGAGCGTACTGAAAGCATAGCTCAGGTCTTAGTGTGGGGAAACCTTGACACAAACAGTGTCTAAGTCAGAGGGAAAACACTGTAGAACAGCAGTATCAGCCAACTGTCCAACCTCCAGGCCTGAACATATACAGTATCGGATGCACAACTGGGCTGTCTTCAGCCAGTCAGTCAGTGTCTCTCTACTAGACCTGGGCTGTCTTCAGTCAGTCAGTGTCTCTACTAGACCTGGGCTGTCTTCAGCCGGTCAGTGTCTCTACTAGACCTGGGCTGTCTTCAGCCGGTCAGTGTCTCTACTAGACCTGGGCTGTCTTCAGTCAGTCAGTGTCTCTCTACTAGACCTGGGCTGTCTTCAGTCAGTCAGTGTCTCTACTAGACCTGGGCTGTCTTCAGCCAGTCAGTCAGTGTCTCTCTACTAGACCTGGGCTGTCTTCAGCCAGTCAGTCAGTGTCTCTCTACTAGACCTGGGCTGTCTTCAGCCAGTCAGTCAGTGTCTCTCTACTAGACCTGGGCTGTCTTCAGCCAGTGTATGAGAGTAGGAGTGCTGATCTCGGATCAGTTTTATAATTTAGATCAAAATAGATAAGATTAGGCCCATATGAGACGCTTTATGAATACAGGTCCAGGTATACACACACACACACACACACACACACACACACAGTATCAGCCAACAACCTTTACTTGGACTATACAAACTGTTTCTGTACTGTATGCTAGGTAGGTACACTGAATGACTCCGCATGGAAACAGTGTGCCTGGGCTACCGTCATCTATCCCCCAATGCAGCCGGTTGCTATGACACCGCGGTTCCGCCAGACAGTCACACAATACAAACAAACAGAAGGAGCAATGAGGCAGAACATCACATGCCCAGCCTGGGTTCAACTCAAGAGAAGGCTATCAGCATACCACCCTGCATCCCTCTGCTGGCTTTCCACTGAAGCTAAGCAGGGTTGGTCCTGGTCAGTCCCTGGATGGGAGACCAGATGCTGCTGGAAGTGGTGTTGGGGGGGACAGTAGGAGGCATTCTTTACTCTGGTCAAAAAAAATATCCCAATGCCCCAGGGCAGTGATTGGGGACATTGCCCTATGTAGGGTGCTGTCTTTCAGATGGGATGTTAAATGGGTGTACTGACTCTCTGTGGTCACTAAAGATCTCATGGTACTTATTGTAAAATAAGCTACATTCCCAAGCTGCCCCTCATACCATCATGGTCACCTAATCATCCCCAGCTTACAGTTGGCTCATTCATCCCCCTCCTCTCCCCCTGTAACTATTCCCCAGGTTGTTGCTGTAAATGAGAACGTTTTCTCAGTCAACTTACCTGGTTAAATAAATGGTGCATGGAGGCACAACATCACAGGCTAAGCCTTGGTTTAAATCACTGTCTGCTAGATGGGTAGGGTCAATGGCTGTTTGCTCTTCTACAGTTCAAATCACTGTCTGCTAGATGGGTAGGGCCAATGGGCTGTTTGCTCTTCTACTGGGAGATGAGTGGGTGGCATCATGCCAGTGTAGGCCAAAAATATTTTGAGTATCTCAGATTGTTCTGGCAATTGTCATATATAAAACTTCTTTGGAATGGAACAAAGTTTCACATGCTTGTTACATTTGAAAATCACGAAAGTGGCCCCTTATGGACCTACACACTGACTGCCAGTCCAGGTTAGCTCGTTATCTTGTGTCTGCATTGCCATTGCTGGTATGGAAGCAGGTTCAGTGTGTACAGCTGTAACAGTCAATAACAAGCTATAGGACATGTTTTAACCTATTGTTCTGGAATGTCTCTCAGCATAAACCTGCTCTCCACCACCAGCACAAGGGGATGATCAAGGGTGAACAAGCAACAATTCTGGTATTTTGTCTTAGTACTTTGAGCATATTGCAAATGCAGGCTAGAATGTCTTTGTCTATTTTAGTCTGCGTTCCTCCTTTCCAGCTGTAATGGTCTGGAGCCTGGTGTTGTTGTGGCCAAGGAGCTTTCACTCCGACGGAACCAGGTTTCAGCAGCTGTGCAATGTTGACGCCCTTCCTCCCAGCGATGTGAAAGCATCCCCCCGGACTGGACACAACCCGGCAAACATATATGAGAAGATCAGGACTTTTTTGGGGGGGCAATGAAAAGGCCACGGACATTACATGTCCTGCTTCAAAGGGCAGGACAGAAATATGCTCTCAGTCTAGATTCCTTTGTTCATATCATAACATGGCCTGAACCAAAGTTCCTCAAAGGATCTGATGATATAGGCCTAAACAGTGTTTTCACCTAAGCCTTTGCATTTTAAGTTTTACCTAAATTGTAGGCTACTACCATTAGCACTTGAAGTTAATAAGGTATTTGGTCTTGCTTTAAATGGTGTGCATCTTATAGAAAGCTTCATAAACACTACATAAGTGTTACAAATCTATAACTGTATGTCATGCTTTATAAAAGGGTTCATAAATGTGGCATAACCCCCAATGTCAAATGTGACATAACCCCCATATGTCAAATAACCCCCATATGTCAAATAACCCCCATATGTCAAATAACCCACTATGTCAAATGTGAAATAACCCACTATGTCAAATGTGACATAACCCACTATGTCAAATGTGACATAACCCACTATGTCAAATGTGACATAACCCACTATGTCAAATGTGACATAACCCACTATGTCAAATGTGACATAACCCACTATGTCAAATGTGACATAACCCACTATGTCAAATGTGACATAACCCACTATGTCAAATGTGACATAACCTGCGCATAATATAAAAAAAGGGTGGCACAAGCGTCGCTTAATAAAGGCCTTATAAATCACATTAAAATGGAGGCTTCACAAAGCCTCTATAACCGCAGTCCTGTACTGATAAAATATTAAACCATTAGAACTTTGCATATAACTGTGGGCTGGGCTGTAGACGGCAGTTACTTCAACAGTTTTCAATAGACGATCAATCTTGCAGAATGCACGGCCAGTGTTTGGCGCTCGGTATAGGCGGTGGGCTTTAGACAGTCACTGCAAAAGAGTCCGCCCACAACTTTACAGAAATGTTAACAAATTTGCTATTACACTTAATTTTTTTTTAAATGGCCCAGTTTCGACATTTCCAAATCATACATCAAATGAGGGCATTTTTGTTACCGCAAAAGGTCAATGGATGCTGTTTACCAAGCAGGGGTGTAGCACTCATTCACGAGTGCACAAATATAATATAGACCTGATTTATCAATGACAACGTGCATATATACACACGTTGCGTACGACAGTTTGATAAATCCCATATGAGGCGCACGCAAATCCTACAATCTCCAGGTACGCCAGAATTCTGTAAGAAACTCACAAACGGTTGATAAATGACTCCCCGGGTCTTTATGAATGGACCTTTGCAGCAAAGGAGCCTGCCGGCTCCTGGTGGTAAGGAGTCAGGAAGGACAGTCCACAACTATCAAGGGACTAGTGTCAACCAGTGTGGCCCTATTTAGTGCAGTACTTTTGAATAGGGCACCATTTGGGAAAGCAAAACCATAAACTCCGTGTTCTGTGCAGACATGAGTGTTTTGATTAACTACAGAGCAAACTAGGCCTTCATAAAGATAATATACACCAAGCTTATCTACTTTCTCACTAAAAGCCATGGCACACACACACATTTGTGTCCCATCAATATTTGACCAAAAGCCAGTCACCAAACCCCAGGCAGAGGCCATCTCATATTCATCCCCCCTATACAGCCTCTCTGTCGTTGTCATTGGACGCGCAAAGGGCCATTGGTTTCAGTAGCTCTGGTGTTCGTGAAGGAATGCTCAGCATTTAGCAAGCCGCAATAACGTCCTGGACCAGAGCTATTGGTTTCATCTATAGCTTGTACTACTAAACTACTCCCCTCCTCAACCAGAGAGCACATTCCCATAGCATGCCCATAGCATGAGAAGGCGGCCTGGGAATGCCTCTTTCACCATGGGGACACTGGAGAACCTGGTGACAGAAACTGCAGAATGGGCCTATGCAATGATTCATGGGAAAACACATGCTGGTTGCAGCAGACGAGTAGACCTAGCCAGCTATTATCCTCAGTAACATGTGGATGATCCATCCTGCACAACAGTGTCTTCTAGGATCTGGGCTGTTCAGCTAAAAGGACCCACGGATATACTGCACAGGACATTAAAATCATGAGCAGTCCTGCGGATTTCTCTTTTGACTCAAAAACGTAACGTTAGTTACTTCCATCTGTCAAGAGCCCTTCGCGACATCGTAATGTTTGTTAACTAACTAACTAACTAAACTAAAGCAGCGTAACGTTTGATAAGATTGATCCGATAACGTAAAGATAGTAAACGTTAGCATGCTACCGTTAGCCATGTTCCCGTCTGGTTGAACGGACAATAGCAGCTAGCTACACGGCTAACGTTACAGCTATCAACAATAACACGGCTTTTATTCATGACTATTTAGTTAGTTATTATGTTATGACCGTTTAGCTAGCTAGTAAAAACAAGAGGATTTAACAAAACCAGCGCTAACTAGTTGTCCCACTAAAGGACGGCGAATAGCGACGGTTTACCTGCTAGCTAGTTGCTACGCAGTGGGTTTTCCCCAGCGGACAGGCGAGCTCCTCCACACCGGTCCAGACACACCGACTACCCGGCCTGTTTTATCCAGGTCCTGTCGGGGTCCCAGAAAAATGAAATGGTCCCTTCAAAAAGCACCAGCAGTATGTCGAGCTTCGTCAAAAAGCCGATAAGCAGGAGTTAAGCAGGCCGGGGGGGGGACCATTAGGGCAGCAGGAGTTAACCACGGCAGTGGGGGTGGATCGGATGATGCGAGGGGCGGACCCGCTGAAATGAACAGGGCGGACCCGGTGAAATGAACAGGGCGGACCCGGTGAAATGAACAGGGCGGACCCGCTGAAATGAACAGGGCGGACCCGGTGAAATGAACAGGGCGGACCGGTGAAATGAACAGGGCGGACCGGTGAAATGAACAGGGCGGACCCGGTGAAATGAACAGGCGGACCGGTGAAATGAACAGGGCGGACCGGTGAAATGAACAGAGCGGACCCGCTGAAATGAACAGAGGCGGACCCGCTGAAATGAACAGAGGCGGACCGGTGAAATGAACAGAGCGGACCGCTGAAATGAACAGGGCGGACCCGCTGAAATGAACAGGCGGACCCGCTGAAATGAACAGAGGCGGACCCGCTGAAATGAACAGGGCGACCGTCATGAAATGAACAGGCGGACCAGTGAAATGAACAGGGCGGACCGGTGAAATGAACAGGGCGGACCCGGTGAAATGAACAGGGCGGACCCGCTGAAATGAACAGGGCGGACCCGGTGAAATGAACAGGGCGGACCCGCTGAAATGAACAGGGCGGACCCGGTGAAATGAACAGGGCGGACCCGGTGAAATGAACAGGGCGTACCCGGTGAAATGAACAGGGCGGACCCGCTGAAATGAACAGGGCGGACCCGCTGAAATGAACAGGGCGGACCCGCTGAAATGAACAGGGCGTACCTGGTGAAATGAACAGGGCGGACCCACTGAAATGAACAGGGCGGACCCACTGAAATGAACAGGGCGGACCCACTGAAATGAACAGGGCGGACCAAAAGCATAGAAATAGGGTACATGGAACAGATAGATGTATGTTCTACTCAACCCAGTGCGTTTTATGACAAATATTCCATATTTTTTCCTTGTGTTCCCCTTTTAGTTGAGTAATCAACCAACGAACGAACAAGCTCTTATCAGATTTTTTTTTTTTAAATGCATAAATGTCGGTGCGCATTTGGTCTTAAATATAATTGCTTGGTAATCATTGGGTTGCTTTTTGATGACGTATTTGACGTTGGCATGGAGTGTTCATGAAAAGTAGTAGGGTCCTAGGCACCCCCTAAGAACAATGTCTACTTGCTGACACAAAAAGAAAACTATGTTTAGAGAAAAAAAAAATGTTTGTAGATAAACTATAAAGGGAAATAAATTGCTACAGTTTTACACTTAAGTATTTCACGCTTGTTTATCCCAATGTGTAACTCTGTGTTGTTGTATGTGTTGAACTGCTTTGCTTTATCTTGGCCAGGTCGCAGTTGTAAATGAGAACTTGTTCTCAACTGGTCTCCCTGTATTATGACATCATATAGAACTACCTGGTTAAATAAAGGTGTATTATGACATCAGATAGAACTAGCTGGTTAAATAAAGGTGTATTATGACATCATATAGAACTACCTGGTTAAATAAAGGTGTATTATGACATCAGATAGAACTAGCTGGTTAAATAAAGGTGTATTATGACATCATATAGAACTACCTGGTTAAATAAAGGTGTATTATGACATCATATAGAACTACCTGGTTAAATGAAGGGGAAATAAAAAAATAAATGTTTTTAGAAAAGGTGCATTGATTTTTTTCTCCATACAATCCATTATCTTCAATTCAAGATTTTAAATCCCAATAGTCTTTAAAATGACATTAAAGGAGAAAAAGGTTTTCAACAGTTGTTTTTAATTCCTAAAATATTCATTAGAATATTGGAATATAACTAATAAAACTGGAATATAACATTTATTAACAATAACTAAAAACGTAACTAATTAATTCAGTGTAACATTGATGTGGCAACTCTTATCCTCTGCTATTGCATGATTCTAATTTGTAAATAGGTCACAAATAATCCATCCCTATTAAATTGAAGCGCAACTCATGGGCCCACCTCCTGTACCGCTCACACCTAATCCAGTCCCCACCTCCTGTACCGCTCACACCTAATCCAGTCCCCACCTCCTGTACCGCTCACACCTAATCCAGTCCCCGCCTCCTGTACCGCTCACACCTAATCCAGTCCCCGCCTCCTGTACCGCTCACACCTAATCCAGTCCCCACCTCCTGTACCGCTCACACCTAATCCAGTCCCCACCTGTGACTGAAAACGGGGAGAAGTGCCAATTGAAAAGCGCTCTTAAAAACGTAGCTAGCTATATGACATAAAATGCTGTGTAAAATAGCTAAAAGGCAATGAAGTAACATTAACTGTAAAGCTATCAGTCACTAGTGGAAACATTTACAACTGCAATTAACTTTCGGTATCTTTTTGAATGCATTTTACCTCAGACGATCTGGTAGAAAGATGGCTAGCAAGCACTACTAGCAGCTTGTGCTAATTAGCTAGCATTTTCTGCTATTGAAGTTGTTAGCTAGCAAGTTAGCATAACTAGCGGTAACCGGGCTAGTCGTTGTCTAATTGACATGTAGAAACACATTCATAACCATATTGGGGGTAACTAGCCCCCAAGGGGCCAGTTACCCCCTAGTGTGTGTGTGTGGGGGGGGGGGGACGTGCCCCCAACACACTCATCCAACATATTACTACTTTACAAAAAAAAAAAAAATACATATACATTTCTTTAAACAAGTGGATTATTTATTTTAAGGCTTTCCTACTTGTATAGTTAAATAATTATAGCTCTAACTTAATTGAAATACAGTGCCTTCGGAAAGTATTCAGACCCCACGTTGTTAGGTTACAGCCTTGTTCTAAAATGGATTTAAAAAAGGAATCCTCAGCAATCTAACACACAATACCCATTAATGACAAAGCGAAAACAGGTTTAGACATGTTTACAAAATGTATTAAAAATGAAATACAGAAATACTTTATTTAAGTTTTCAGACCCTTTGCTATGAGACTAGAAATTGAGTTCAGGTGCATCCTGTTTCCATTGATCATCCTTGAGATGTTTCTACAACTTGATTGGAGTCCACCTGTGGTCAATTCTATTGATTGGACATGATTTGGAAACGCACACACCTGTCTATATAAAGGTCCCACAGTTGACAGTGCTTGTCAGAGCAAAGACCAAGCCTTGAGGTCAAAGGAATCGTCCTCCGAGACAGGATTGTGTTGAGGCACAGATCTGTTGAAGGGTACCAAAACATTTCTGCAGCATTGAAGGTCCCCAAGAACACAGTGGCCTCCATCATTCTTAAATGTAAGAAGTTTGGAACCGCTAAGATTCTTCCTAGAGCTGGCCGCCAAACTGAGCAATCGGGGGAGAAGGGCCTTGGTCAGGGAGGTGACCAAGAACCCGATTGTCACTGACAGAGTTCCTCTGTGGCGATGGGAGAACCTTCCAGAAGGACAACCATTTATGCAGTACTCCACCAAATCAGACCTTTAAGGTAGGTTGGCCAGACGGAAGCCACTCCTCAGTAAAAGTCATGACAGCCCGCTTGGAGATTGCCAAAAGGCACCTAAGAATCTCAGAACATGACCTAAGAATCTCAGACCATGACCTAAGAATCTCAGACCATGACCTAAGAATCTCAGACCATGACCTAAGAATCTCAGACCATGAGAAAGAAGATTCTCTGGTCTGATGAATCCAAGATTGAACTCTTTGGCATGAATGGCAAGCATCAAGTCTGGAGGAAACCTGGTAACATCCCTACGGTGAAGCATGGTGGTGGTGGCAGCATCATGTTGTGGGGATGTTTTTCAGCGGCAGGGACCGGGAGACTGGTCAGGATTCAGGCAAAGATGAACAGAGCAAAGTACAGAGCGATCCTTGATAATAACCTGCTCCAGAACGCTCAGGACCTTAGACCCGGACTTGAACCCGATCAAACATCTCAGGAGAGACATGAAAATAGCTGTGCAGCAACGCTCCCCATCCAACCTGAGAGGTTGAGAAGATCTGCCGAGAAGAATGGGAGAAACTCCCCAAATACAGGTGTGTCAAGCTTGTAGCGTCATACCCAAAAACACTGAGTAAAGGGTCTGAATACTTATGTAAATAATCCGTTAATTTTTTATAAATTAGCAATAATATATTTGACTGTTTTTGCTCTGTCATTATGGGGTATTGTGTGTAGAAGGATGAGGGGGAAAAAACTTTTATAAATTTTAGATTAAGGCTACAACGTAAAAAAATGTGGAAAAAGTCTAGGGGTCTGAATACTTTCCGAAGGCACAGTATATCTACAACTTTTTCAAAAAATTGGATAAATCTCCAAACATTTTTTGTTGAGCAAGAGCATTGGCAGCCAGGGAGTGTTCAGATGTTCATCACAGCTTCTGTACACAGCCTATGGTATAAACTACCGTACACAGCCTACTGTACACAGCCTATGGTATAAACTACCGTACACAGCCTTCCGTACACAGCCTACGGTATAAACTACTGTACATACATACCTTCTCACAGGTAGGACCGTAGAATTCTGCATCACCTACCCTTTGCTCTGTATGTTACACCATTCGGTAGTTAAATCCGAATGAATGCAATATACGTGGGCAAACAGTGGCCAACATTATTTTATATCCTTTCTTGAGAAACATTTACGCTATGTGTGAGGAATGTGGATAACTTCCGGGCTGTATTCATTAGTCGTGACAGTGCCAAAAACCATGTGTCTATTGGACACATTCAGTTAGGTCCCTCCCAGCTTCGTTCTGTTTGGGTTCAAGCTATTCACCCCAGGGGCCTATTCCTCACCCCGATTCTGTCACGAAACGTTTCTTAACAGAGAGCAAATGGAACGAAACAGGGAGGGAACTACCGGAAATGTGGCCAAAATAAACAACCGTTTTAGTTGCAAAACGGGAAGTGTTGGGACTGGTGAAGACACCCAAGGTATCATCCAGGCTGTCGGTAATAGTGTGAGAAAGCGCGCTAGACCACCCGAGAGGTGGGGCCAATTACTGGATGAGCAGAGTAGCATGATGCTGCCGCCACCTTAGTTTGACCGGTGTTAAAGGATGTTAAAGGATAGGACATCAAAACAATGATCTTTATTAAATACACCATTTCACAAGACTGCGTGCATGAAATGCAAGGTGACCTAAATTCCTGCAGTCTCTGTAACCCAATCAGATGTGCTGCAATGCTTAAGGCACACATGCTAAGTGTGACACACACACACACGGTTTACAATGAAGGAGAACTGAACATCTAAGGTGCTACTATTACGTCACTGCAAACCGGGCCTAGCCCAATGAAACGCAAATTGTACAAACATACATTCATTGACTGCACAGGGGCATCATAGCCTACGAAACAGTCCAGAGACCCACACATGATAGCCATAGAACCACACACACACACACACACACACACACAATCCAGAGACCCACACATGATAGAGCCATAGAACCACATGATAGAGCCATAGAACCCGAACTAAGAAGTCTGCGATCCACGCTGCATTTTAAAAACGACACATACCAAAAACATTTAAACAAGACTAGGCCAACGAAAGAGGACATACACATAATAATGACCATTTAAAAAACACTTAGCTCTCCCAGCTGACGGGGCCGGACTAATGGGGTCTGGGCGAGTGCAACGCGGATACTTGCAAAGGCTACAAGCCCAACGTTCATTATGATCGGCTCCCCCCGTCATTACCTGCCTGCCCTCTCGGCTCTACCTTATATCAGCTTCTCAGAGTCTTGCGAGCAATTAGTTCAGGATTTAGTTACATCCAACCTTAGAAGCTGTCCTACAGCTTCATCACAATAGCTAGGATGCTGACTGGCTTTTATAGCTTTCACAGACCAACACTAATGCTGTGTTCACAATCAAGTTGGAAGGTGGTAATTACTAGTTGTAAAGTCGTACTTACCAGTTGGATGCGTTCAGGTGCTTTGAACTTATTGAGAAACGCCGATTGGCTATCGGCCAACAAGCCGACTCAACCATGAACTGAATGTACAGCTATCATGCTTGTAAACAAATTATAGTGTTAAAAAAAAATCACATCAATAGATAATAGATAAGGTCATTTCCTTAGTAGGGGACGTCAAAATGCTATTATTGAGGTCATTAAGGCTCCCGAGTGGCGCAGCGGTCTAAGGCACTGCATCTCAGTGTTAAAGACATCACTACAGACCCTGGTGATCAGGAGTCCCATAGGGCAGTACACAATTGGCCCAGCGTCGTCCGGGTTAGGCCGTCATTGTAAAATAAGAATTTGTTCTTAAGCGACTTGCCTAGTTAAATAAAGGCTAAATAAAAATGTTTATCAAAATTCCTTATGTGACATCAATGTTATTATGGAGGTCATTTCCTTATAGTAGGTGGTGTCAGAGGTCAGCGTGTGTGAGAAGTCGGAGCTCAGGGATGATATGCAGACACATGCTCGTCCGAACTTGGAAACTCCGACATTTCCGACTTTTTTTATTTCCCCTTTATTTAACCAGGTAGTTCTATATGATGTCATAATACACCTTTATTTAACCAGCTAGTTCTATATGATGTCATAATACACCTTTATTTAACCAGGTAGTTCTATCTGATGTCATAATACACCTTTATTTAACCAGGTAGTTCTATATGATGTCATAATACACCTTTATTTAACCAGCTAGTTCTATATGATGTCATAATACACCTTTATTTAACCAGGTAGTTCTATCTGATGTCATAATACACCTTTATTTAACCAGGTAGTTCTATATGATGTCATAATACACCTTTATTTAACCAGCTAGTTCTATATGATGTCATAATACACCTTTATTTAACCAGGTAGTTCTATCTGATGTCATAATACACCTTTATTTAACCAGGTAGTTCTATATGATGTCATAATACACCTTTATTTAACCAGGTAGTTCTATCTGTCATAATACAGGTAGGCCAGTGGAGAACAAGTTCTCATTTACAACTGCGACCTGGCCAAGATAAAGCAAAGCAGTTTGACACAACAGAGTTACACATGGAGTAAAACAAACATACAGTCAATAACACAGTAGATAAAGTCTATATACAGTGAGTGCAAATGAGGTAAGATAAGGGAGGTAGGGCAATAAATAGGCCATGGTGGCGAGGTAATTACAATATAGCAATTAAACACTGGAGTGGTAGATGTGCAGAAGATGAATGTGTAAGTAGAGATACTGGGGTGCAAAGGAGCAAGATAAATAAATAACAATATGGGTATGAGGTTGTTGGGTGGGCTGTTTACAGATGGGCTATGTACAGGTACAGAGATCTGTGAGCTGCTCTGACAGCTGGTGCTTAAAGCTGGTGAGGGAGATATGAGTCTCCAGCTTCTGTGATTTTTGTAGTTCGTTCCAGTCATTGGCAGCAGAGAACTGGAAGGAAAGGCGGCCAAAGGAGGAATTGGCTTTGGGGGTGACCAGTGAGATATACCTGCTGGAACGCGTGCTGCGGGTGGGTGCTGCTATGGTGACCAGTGAGCTGAGATAAGGCGTGGCTTTACTTATCAGAGACTTGTAGATGACCTGGAGCCAGTGGGTTTGGAAACAAGTATGAAGCGAGGGCCAGCCAACGAGAGCGTACAGGTCGCAGTGGTGGGTAGTATATGGGGATTTGGTGACAAAACGAATGGCACTGTGATAGACTGCATCCAATTTGTTGAGTAGAGTGTTGGAGGCTATTTTATAAATGACATCGCCGAAGTCGAGGATCGGTAGGATGGTCAGTTTTACGAGGGTATGTTTGGCAGCATGAGTGAAGGATGCCTTGTTGCAAAATAGGAAGCCAATTCTAGATTTAATTTTGGATTGGAGATGCTTAATGTGAGTCTGGAAGGAGAGTTTACAGTCTAACCAGACACCTAGGTATTTGTAGTTGTCCACATATTCTAAGTCAGAACCGTCCAGAGTAGTGATGCTAGACGGGCGGGCAGGTGCGGGCAGCGATCGGTTGAAGAGCATGCATTTAGTTTTACTTGCATTTAAGAGCAGTTGGAGGCCACAGAAGGAGAGGTGTATGGCATTGAAGCTCGTCTGGAGGTTAGTTAACACATTGTCCAAAGAAGGGCCTGAACTATACAGAATGGTGTCGTCTGCGTAGAGGTGGATCAGAGAATCACCAGCAGCAAGAGCGACATCATTGATGTATACAGAGAAGAGAGTCGGCCCGAGAATTGAACCCTGTGGCACCCCCATAGAGACTGCCAGAGGCCCGGACAACAGGCCCTCCGATTCAACACACTGAACTCTATCAGAGAAGTAGTTGGTGAACCAGGCGAGGCAATCATTTGAGAAACCAAGGCTAGTTGAGTCTGCCGATAAGAATGTGGTGATTGACAGAGTCGAAAGCCTTGGCCAGGTCGATGAATACGGCTGCACAGTACTGTCTCTTATCGATGGCGGTTATGATATCGCTTAGGACCTTGAGCGTGGCTGAGGTGCACCCATGACCAGCTCTGAAACCAGATTGCATAGCGGAGAAGGTACAGTGGGATTCGAAATGGTCGGTGATCTGTTTGTCAACTTGGCTTTCGAAGACCTTAAAAAAAGGCAGGGTAGGGTAGGTCTGTAGCAGTTTGGGTCTAGAGTGTCTGCCCCTCTGACGAGGGGGATGACCGGGGACACTTGCTGATTCATTGAATTTGGCCTTAAGACAACCAGGTGTGGGGAGTTCCTTACTAATCAGTGACCTTAATTCATCAAATACAAGGGAGGAATGAAAACCCGCAAACACCCCGCCCTCCGTGGAATGAGTTTGACACAGATAACGTGAACATGTCTTTATTGAAGGCACACCCTACTTTCAGAATCACTAGCTTTTGCAGACAGGCTTGACACAATCAGAACTTCTCTAACAGTAACATGTAGATATTAGATGGAATCAGAAACAATAGAGATAAATATAGTGATCTCTTATCTACTACTTTTAAATTGTGTTATGAAATGTCACTAATAAGCTTTGTGTCACTTGTTAAGATAGCTTGTTAGTACAGTAGGGCATTGCTTGATTTCATTATTATGTTGGACCCTGTCTCTCACAGCTTCCTTTTGGTTTTAGTGATAATTCATCCATATAGATACTCAAGGTAAGATTAATTATACCCTGAAAATCAAAATTAGACGAACCATGAACCATCCCTTTAATCTGCATTGTAAATCCAATCCACTTGGTCAGTGTCTAAAAAAATATCCAACAATGAAATATTTAAACTCATAAAACTATGATTTGCTATAATTTCAGCCAGATCAGTTTTACTTTTGCTGTTCAGTTCAATAACTAAAATACAGTATTTCCTCATACACAGTAAACATTCAGCAAACTGCAGTAACATGATAACCACACACCAGATCTGAGACTATTCAATACTGCCCCTTACTGGGCATAGGCAAATAATGTCTTCAATACAGTTCTACTATGACCCATGCTGTTTACAAACAGATCTACAGTTCTACAGTGACTGTTTTCTACCAAACAATTCCAACATTTTGTATAGCTAAGTAACCCCGTAGCATTGGGGTGTGTGTGGTCTTTAGCTTGTCCGGAAGGGTCTCACCCTGCATTACATGGCTAATAGTACCCTCACTGCTATATGGGGTTGGCTGGAGGTGGAGTGGGAGTGCTGTAGTGTAGTTGGCAGCCTGAGGTGTAGTGGGTGAGGGGGCGTGCTGTAGTGTAGCTGGCAGGAGTAACTGATTCACACTATAGGGCCAAACTGAACCGAACTGAACTGGTTATGCTTTCACCATAGTAGCTGGAACCGTGCTGGAAAGGACAATGGGGAAATAAAATATCTGAGTCAGCACAGTACAGGTCAGCCCTATAGTTCGGGATCAGACAGAGGACAGTAAGGCTAGGAAGCTCTTCACGGTCCCAGGGAGGAGGCACTCTGCCGGGCACTTGGCTGTTCTGTCTCCTGGGATACGACTGGTCCTCTTCAACCACACATGGTCATATAAAGCCACTATATATTTATATACAGAGGCGAGAGAGAGGGGGGGTTAGACAACACACAGACCACAGGCTGATAAAAGGCATGTTAGTTTGTTGAAATGCAGAGAATGATTCGCAGGACCCACCTCAGATAAAGGACCCACCTCAGGTAAAGGACCCACCTCAAATAAAGGACCCACCTCAAATAAAGGACCCACCTCAGGTAAAGGACCCACCTCAGGTAAAGGACCCACCTCAGGTAAAGGACCCACCTCAGGTAAAGGACCCACCTCAGGTAAAGGACCCACCTCAGATAAAGGACCCACCTCAGATAAAGGACCCACCTCAGGTAAAGGACCCACCTCAGGTAAAGGACCCACCTCAGTGATGTTCATCTCAGCCACACCTTCTCCCTCTTTGTCTAGCTGCTGGAAAGATCCTGTAGGAATACAAAGTAAACGCTGAGCGGACCAAACATTAGGAACACCTGCTCTTTCCATGACATAGACTGACCAGGTGAATCCAGGTGAAAGATACGATCCCTTATTGATGTCACTTGTTAAATCCACTTCAAATCAGTGTAGATGAAGGGGAGGAGACAAGTTAAAGAAGGATTTTTAAGCCTTGAGACAATTGAAACATGGATTGTGTATGTGTGCCATTCAGAGGGTGAATGGGCAAGACAAAATATTTAAGTTCCTTTGAACGGGGTATGGTAGTAGGTGCCAGGCACACCGGTTTGAGTGAGTGAAGAACTGCAATGCTGCTGGGTTTTTCACGCTCAACAGTTTCCCGTTTGTATCAAGAATGGTCCACCACCCAAAGGACATCCAGCCATCTTGACACAACTGTGGGAAGCATTGGAGTCGACATGGGCCAGCATCCCTGTGGAACGCTTTCGACACCTTGTAGAGTCCATGGCCCGACGAATTGAGGCTGTTCTGAGGGCAAGAGGTGGTGCAACTCAATATTAGGAAGGTGTTCCTCATGTTTTGTACACTCAGTGTATATAAACACAATGGAATGTCTCGTGTAACCTTTGATAGGATATTATCTGCTTTATAGGGCATTACCATTAATCATTGAAATACTAGACTAATGACTACAACAAATATTTCCATTCAAGTCAATGTTCATCGACGAGTGGGCTGGATGGCCATATTGAGTGTACAGTAATTCTAGTTTGATGGCACTAATCATACAGTCATCATGACTAATATAATATACCGTATAACAGTACTAACAGGAACTGACAGTACTTACTAAACATGGCTTCCAGTTTGACCAGACAGCAGATGAAGTTGTCAAAGTCTATGGCCTCGTTCTCAGCATAACGAGCCACCAGGACCTGATTCAGTCTGTTGTTCAGTTTAAAACCTATGAGGGAGATGACAGTCAGTAGTGTGAGTGTGTGTGTGTGTGTTTGTGTGTGTGTGTGTAACTATACCTGCAGACTCCACAGCAAGTCGCATCTCATAGGAGCTCATGGACCCTGACTTGTCCATATCATATTCTCTATAGATGACCTACCGATAAACACACAGACATCATATTCTCTATAGATGACCTACCGATAAACACACAGACATCATATTCTCTATAGCGCAGCCAAAATGCACAGCTTTTACCATGAAAATTACTTAATACGCATTGTCAGCTTTATAGTGCTTGGTGCACCTTGGTGAATCCCACCATACAGATTTGAAAGTTTACATGATTCTATGCATACTGTAGACATAAACTCAGCAAAAAAAGAAACGTCCTCTCACTGTCAACTGCGTTTATTTTCAGCAAACTTAACATGTGTAAATATTTGTATGAACATAACACGATTCAACAACTGAGACATTAACTGAACAGGTTCCACAGACATGTGACTAACAGAAATGGAATAATGTGTCCCTGAACAAAGGGGGTCAAAATCAAAAGTAACAGTCAGTATCTGGTGTGGCCACCAGCTGCATTAAGTACTGCAGTGCATCTCCTCCTCATGGACTGCACCAGATTTGCCAGTTCTTGCTGTGAGATGTTACCCCACTCTTCCACCAAGGCACCTGCAAGTTCCTGGACATTTCTGGGGGGAATGGCCCTAGCCCTCACCCTCCGATCCAACAGGTCCCAGACGTGCTCAATGGGATTGAGATCCGGGCTCTTCGCTGGCCATGGCAGAACACTGACATTCCTGAAATCACGCACAGAACGAGCAGTATGGCTGGTGGCATTGTCATGCTAGAGGGTCATGTCAGGATGAGCCTGCAGGAAGGGTACCACATGAGGGAGGAGGATGTCTTCCCTGTAACGCACAGCGTTGAGATTGCCTGCAATGACAACAAGCTCAGTCCGATGATGCTGTGACACACCGCCCCAGACTGTGACGGACCCTCCACCTCCAAATCGATCCCGCTCCAGAGTACAGGCCTCGGTGTAACGCTCATTCCTTCGGCGATAAACGCGAATCCGACCATCACCCTGGTGAGACAAAACCGCGACTCGTCAGTGAAGAGCAATTATTTCCAGTCCTGTCTGGTCCAGCGACGGTGGGTTTGTGCCCATAGGCGACGTTGTTGCCGGTGATGTCTGGTGAGGACCTGCCTTACAACAGGCCTACAAGCCCCCAGTCCAGCCCCTCTGAGCCTATTGCGGACAGTCTGAGCACTGATGGAGGGATTGTGTGTTCCTGGTGTAACTCGGGCAGTTGTTGTTGCCGCCCTGACCCTGTCCCGCAGGTGTGATGTTCGGATGTACTGATCCTGTGCAGGTGTTGTTACACGTGGTCTGCCACTGCGAGGACGATCAGCTGTCTGTCCTGTCTCCCTGTAGCGATGTCTTAGGCGTCACAGTACGGACATTGCAATTTTTTTCCCTGGCCACATCTGCAGTCCTCATGCTTCCTTGCAGCATGCCTAAGGCACGTTCACGCAGATAAGCAGGGACCCTGGGCATCTTTCTTCTGGTGTTTTTCAGAGTCAGTAGAAAGGCCTCTTTAGTGTCCTAAGTTTTCATAACTGTGACCTTAATTGCCTACCGTCTGTAAGCTGTTAGTGTCTTAACGACCGTTCCACAGGTGCATGTTCATTAATTGTTTATGGTTCATTGAACAAGCATGGGAAACAGTGTTTAAACCCTTTACAATGAAGATCTGTGAAGTTATTTGTATTTTTAAGAATTATCTTTGAAAGACAGGGTCCTGAAAAAGGGATGTTTCTTTTTTTTGCTGAGTTTACATGTGTTCTGTTGTTTCTGTCATTGCAGTTGTAGAAAAGATGCAGATGAATGCAGAGTAATATTCCTGTAATCAGTATTGTGGTCCTTCGAGCGAAATACAAACCAGGGCCCTGAGGAATTACAGTCCCCTTTTGCAGGGCATGGTCACAGACATGGAAATATAATCTCCTTCTAGTTGTGTGGTAGATAGATAAACCAGACTTTACCAGCCACTTCCTGATCTTATTCCAGAGGAGCTGGAACTCTATCAGGCCTAGACGGGCAGTGCCATCTTTCTGAGTGATCTCTGGGTCAAAGAATGTAGAGGAATAAAGAGAAAACACTCAATAACTGACTGACTGTCTGACTGAAACACTCAATAACTGACTGACTGTCTGACTGAAACACTCAATAACTGACTGACTGAAACACTCAATAACTGACTGACTGTCTGACTGAAACACTCAATAACTGACTGGCTGTCTTACTGAAACACTCAATAACTGACTGGCTGTCTTACTGAAACACTCAATAACTGACTGACTGTTTTACTGAAACAGTCAATAACTGACTGACTGTCTTACTGAAACACTCAATAACTGACTGACTGTCTGTCTTACTGAAACACTCAATAACTGACTGACTGTTTTACTGAAACACTCAATAACTGACTGACTGTCTGACTGAAACACTCAATAACTGACTGACTGTCTGACTGAAACACTCAATAACTGACTAGCTGTCTTACTGAAACACTCAATAACTGACTGACTGTCTTACTGAAACACTCAATAACTGACTGACTGTCTTACTGAAACACTCAATAACTGACTGGCTGTCTTAATGAAACACTCAATAACTGACTGTCTGTCTGACTGAAACACTCAATAACTGACTTACTGTCTGACTAAAACACTCAATAACTGACTGACTGTCTTACTGAAACACTCAACTGACTGACTGTCTTACTGAAACACTCAATAACTGACTGACTGTCTTACTGAAACACTCAATAACTGACTGGCTGTCTTACTGAAACCGTCAATAACTGACTGGCTGTCTTACTGAAACACTCAATAACTGACTGGCTGTCTTACTGAAACACTCAATAACTGACTGGCTGTCTTACTGAAACACTCAATAACTGACTGACTGTTTTACTGAAACACTCAATAACTGACTGGCTGTCTGACTGAAACACTCACTCAATAACTGACTGGCTGTCTGACTGAAACACTCAATAACTGACTGACTGTCTGACTGAAACACTCACTCAATAACTGACTAGCTGTCTTACTGAAACACTCAATAACTGACTGACTGTCTTACTGAAACACTCAATAACTGACTGGCTGTCTTACTGAAACACTCAATAACTGACTGACTGAAACACTCAAATGACTGACTGTCTGACTGAAACACTCAATAACTGACTGATTGTCTTACTGAAACACTCAATAACTAACTGACTGAAACACTCAATAACTGACTGACTGTCTGATTGAAACACTCAATAACTGACTGACTGTCTGACTGAAACACTCACTCATTAACTGACTGAGTCTCTTACTGAAACACTCAATAACTGACTGACTAAAACACTCAATAACCGACTGACTGTCTGACTTAAACACTCAATAACTGACTGACTGTCTGACTGAAACACTCAATAACTGACTTACTGTCTTAATGAAACACTCACTCAATAACTGACTGACTGTCTTAATAAAACACTGATCAGGGTCTCCACCATAGAAAGAGAATGACTAGAACTCTTTCCCAACTGACTTGAATTGGAATGTCCATTCTAGTCAATCTATGTCTTTGGTTGGGGACCCTGATCAACACAGACAGACAGTAGAGGATACATCCATGAGGTTGACCATGGTCCTACAGGACTCCATACTGAAACCGTCTGTCTTCAGGTCTTTGTCTGAAAGCACACCACCACCACCAAACATTCAAACTGACGATCTGAGTCTTACTACAGCAGAAGCCACAAGGATACACCTCCTGTCCTCCTGAGAAGAGAGGGGGGGCTTACGCTAATGGTGGGCTGTCCTGTGGTTGGGCTCAATAGTGTATGAGGACATTGTGGGTTCAAACCGAAAGGAAACCTGTGTACTCACGTCTAGTCACCACCCTGTTCAGGATGGTCCTGAGCTCACGGACAGATATCTCCATGTCCTATAGTCACAGAGGGGACGTGGAGAAAACCATGGTTCAAGCATATTTGTTAGCTAAACTACATATAGCATAGCTGATATTCCTACGATGGCCATATATCCTACCATAGCTAACAGATCAATAAGGGAAACCTACCTCTCCTGCAAGCTGAGCAAACATGGATTTGAAAGAGTCGTCGATGTCATCTTCACTGATGTGGTCCTATAAGGGAACAGATGAAAGCTGAGGCGGTGAAATGTGAAATGGTTTAAATGTAAGAATGAGTATTCAATAACATGATAATGAAGTCTACATCAGGGATCATCAACTAGAATGAGTATTCAATAACATGATAATGAAGTCTACATCAGGGATCATCAACTAGAATGAGTATTCAATAACATGATAATGAAGTCTACATCAGGGATAATCAACTAGAATGAGTATTCAATAACATGATAATGAAGTCTACATCAGGGATAATCAACTAGAATGAGTATTCAATAACATGATAATGAAGTCTACATCAGGGATAATCAACTAGAATGAGTATTCAATAACATGATAATGAAGTCTACATCAGGGATAATCAACTAGAATGAGTATTCAATAACATGATAATGAAATCTACATCAGGGATAATCAACTAGAATGAGTATTCAATAACATGATAATGAAGTCTACATCAGGGATAATCAACTAGAATGAGTATTCAATAACATGATAATGAAGTCTACATCAGGGATAATCAACTAGAATGAGTATTCAATAACATGATAATGAAGTCTACATCAGGGATCATCAACTAGAATGAGTATTCAATAACATGATAATGAAGTCTACATCAGGGATCATCAACTAGAATGAGTATTCAATAACATGATAATGAAGTCTACATCAGGGATCATCAACTAGAATGAGTATTCAATAACATGATAATGAAGTCTACATCAGGGATCATCAACTAGATTCAGTGGCTTGTCGGAACTGCTAATTGACCACAAAAGCCCCAAAAGAGATTGTATTTGAAAAAAACAATAATTTCATACGCTGATTACAATGAGACACGATCACGTCCCTTTTTTTAAATTGTGGGAATACTTGGGAACAGATTTATAACTTAAGCAATTTTTTTCTCGAATTTCTGGGGATTTTAAGGTCTTTATTTACTTTACATTTTGTGAGCTTTACACCACTCCAGCCAACGCTTGACATTGCGCAAGGTGATCTTAGGTTTGTGTGCGGCTGCTCGGCCATGGAAACACATTTCATGAAGCTCCCATCGAACAGTTGTTGTGCTGACGTTGCTTCCAGAGGCAGGTTGGAACTCGGTAGTGAGTGTTGCTTCCAGAGGCAGTTTGGAACTCGGTAGTGAGTGTTGCTTCCAGAGGCAGTTTGGAACTCGGTAGTGAGTGTTGCTTCCAGAGGCAGTTTGGAACTCGGTAGTGAGTGTTGCTTCCAGAGGCAGGTTGGAACTCGGTAGTGAGTGTTGCTTCCAGAGGCAGGTTGGAACTCGGTAGTGAGTGTTGCTTCCAGAGGACAGATGATTTTTATGCGCTTCAGCACTCGGCGGTCCCGTTCTGTGAGCTTGTGTGGCCTACCACTTTGAAGCTGAGCCGTTGTTGCTCCTAGACGTTTCCACTTCACAATAACAGCACTTACAGTTGACCGGGGCAGCTCTAGCAAGGCAGCAGAAATTTGACGATCTGACTTGTTGGAAAGGTGGCATCCTGTGACGGTGCCACATTGAAAGTCACTGAGCTTTTCAGTACGGGCCATTCTACTGCCAATGTTTGTCTGTGGATATTACATGGCTGTGTATTCGATTTTATACACCTGTCAGCAACGGGTGTGGCTGAAATAGCAGAATCCACTCATTTGAAGGCGTGTCCACATACCTTTTGTCTATATAGCGTATAGATATATTTTCCTAAACACCTTCGGGGGCCAAAAGAAAGTGAGTGACTACAGGTGTTGAGAAAACCCACCTCATCTTCCAGGTCAGCAGATATCACATCATCTAGCTCTCTGGAATGAGAAAACAGACACAATCAACACACACACACTGACCACCTACTGACCACACACACACAGACCACACACACTGACCACACACACACTGACCACACACTGACCACACACACACACAGACCACACACACACAGACCACGCACACACTGACCACACACAGACCACACACACACACACACACAACACACACTTACTCTGTCTCAGACTGTTTCTCAGTGAAGACTCTGAGGACAAAGTCGGCCTCCTGGCCAGACTCAAAGGTGGAGGGGACGACGAGATATTCTCCCGGAGGCAGACGGAGACGGTTGCTGACCTCTCTCAGGTTGATGAAGGTCTCCGAGCGAGCGCAGGATGAATGGGTCAGGAAGAAGTCTTTCTTTAGATGCACGTTCTGACAGCCTCTGTACTGCAGAGGATCAAGGTAGGAAACAGAGACAGACAGACGTGTGTTTGAAGCTCAACTAGATGTGATAAAGTGTGGTATCATTCAAATTAACAAATAATTAAGCCATACCCTAGGAATTGATCATTTGTACAAATGCGGCAATGCATTAAGCTTCATGAAGAAAATTCCTGAAATATATAGCTGTGGTAAAATCTTCCATACCTCTTCTGGAATCTGCAAAGCGAAAAGAGAAAAAACATGAAGCTCTACGAGGTTATTTAACCATTATTTAACCAGACAAGTCAGTTAAGATCTAATCATTTACGATGGCCTGCTTGTCTCTCACCTCGTAGATGGCGAACCCGATGGTGTGCATGTCCTGTCCCTGTCCCCGGTACCTCCTCCTGTCCTTCTGCATCAGAGCCACCAGGAAGCTACAGGCCACCTCGTCATCCTCAGGGTCGTCATCCTCTTCCAGCAGAGTGATCTTATACTGGGGGTTGATCCAGAACGTGTCTAGAGTAACACAGAGATAGGACAGAATTATACTGGGGGTTGATCCAGAACGTGTCTAGAGTAACACAGAGATAGGACAGAATTATACTGGGGGTTGATCCAGAACGTGTCTAGAGTAACACAGAGATAGGACAGAATTATACTGGGGGTTGATCCAGAACGTGTCTATGGTAACACAGAGATAGGACAGAATTATACTGGGGGTTGATCCAGAGCGTGTCTATGGTAACACAGAGATAGGACAGAATTATACTGGGGGTTGATCCAGAGCGTGTCTATGGTAACACAGAGATAGGACAGAATTATACTGGGGGTTGATCCAGAGCGTGTCTATGGTAACACAGAGATAGGACAGAGTTATACTGGGGGTTGATCCAGAACGTGTCTAGAGTAACACAGAGATAGGACAGAATTATACTGGGGGTTGATCCAGAACGTGTCTAGAGTAACACAGAGATAGGACAGAATTATACTGGGGGTTGATCCAGAACGTGTCTATGGTAACACAGAGATAGGACAGAGTTATACTGGGGGTTGATCCAGAACGTGTCTAGAGTAACACAGAGATAGGACAGAATTATACTGGGGTTGATCCAGAGGCGTGTCTAGAGTAACACAGAGATAGGACAGAATTATACTGGGGGTTGATCCAGAGCGTGTCTAGAGTAACACAGAGATAGGACAGAGTTATACTGGGGTTGATCCAGGCGTGTCTAGAGTAACACAGAGATAGGACAGAATTATACTGGGGGTTGATCCAGAGCGTGTCTATGGTAACACAGAGATAGGACAGAATTATACTGGGGGTTGATCCAGAACGTGTCTAGAGTAACACAGAGATAGGACAGAGTTATACTGGGGGTTGATCCAGAGCGTGTCTAGAGTAACACAGAGATAGGACAGAATTATACTGGGGGTTGATCCAGAACGTGTCTAGAGTAACACAGAGATAGGACAGAATTATACTGGGGGTTGATCCAGAACGTGTCTAGAGTAACACAGAGATAGGACAGAATTATACTGGGGTTTGATCCAGAGCGTGTCTAGAGTAACACAGAGATAGGACAGAATTATACTGGGGGTTGATCCAGAGCGTGTCTAGAGTAACACAGAGATAGGACAGAATTATACTGGGGGTTGATCCAGAGCGTGTCTAGAGTAACACAGAGATAGGACAGAATTATACTGGGGGTTGATCCAGAACGTGTCTAGAGTAACACAGAGATAGGACAGAGTTATACTGGGGGTTGATCCAGAGCGTGTCTAGAGTAACACAGAGATAGGACAGAGTTATACTGGGGGTTGATCCAGAACGTGTCTAGAGTAACACAGAGATAGGACAGAATTATACTGGGGGTTGATCCAGAACGTGTCTAGAGTAACACAGAGATAGGACAGAATTATACTGGGGTTGATCCAGAGCGTGTCTAGAGTAACACAGAGATAGGACAGAATTATACTGGGGGTTGATCCAGAACGTGTCTAGAGTAACACAGAGATAGGACAGAATTATACTGGGGGTTGATCCAGAACGTGTCTAGAGTAACACAGAGATAGGACAGAATTATACTGGGGGTTGATCCAGAGCGTGTCTAGAGTAACACAGAGATAGGACAGAATTATACTGGGGGTTGATCCAGAGCGTGTCTATGGTAACACAGAGATAGGACAGAATTATACTGGGGGTTAATGCTACTGTGGTCCAGTTCTGTTTTATTATGCATCTAGAAGTCTTTAGTAAGACTTTACATTGCCCATCTGTAAACAGCCCACCCAACTACCTCATCCCCATATTGTTATTTATTTATCTTGTTCCTTTGCACCCCAGTATCTCTACTTACACATTTATCTTCTGCACATCTATCACTCCAGTGTTTAATTGCTATATTGTAATTATTTCGCCACTACGGCCTATTTATTGCCTTACCTCCCTTATCTTACCTCCTTTGCACACACTGTATATAGACTTTTTCTACTGTATTATTGACTGTATGTTTGTTTATCCCATGTGTAACTCTGTGTTGTTGTTTGTGTTGAACTGCTTTGCTTTATCTTGGCCAGGTCGCAGTTGTAAATGAGAACTTGTTCTCAACTGGTCTACTTGTATTATGACATCATATAGAACTACCTGGTTAAATAAAGGTGTATTATGACATCATATAGAACTACCTGGTTAAATAAAGGTGTATTATGACATCATATAGAACTACCTGGTTAAATAAAGGTGTATTATGACATCAGATAGAACTAGCTGGTTAAATAAAGGTGTATTATGACATCAGATAGAACTAGCTGGTTAAATAAAGGTGTATTATGACATCAGATAGAACTAGCTGGTTAAATAAAGGGGAAATAAATAAAATTAAAATAAAGGTATTTAGTAAACATCATATCTGAACTGTTCTTCATGCTCTGGTATGGTGTTCATGTTGAATCACTGTAAATGTGACTCGGTACAGGATCCGAGGCGTTTGACGCTAGTTCATACTTCACAACAGAAATGCTTTCTTGAACATATGAACTTCCAACTGGTCTGGGATCTGTTCAAATGAATAGACACGTTAACTGATTAATCTAGTTGAGCCAAGGAGGAAGCACTGAGCTATAAACAGGGAGATAGACAGGAGGCTTTCTGGCTAGTCATGATTGGCTGAGATAATAGGGTGGTGAGTCCTGATTGGTCTGTCATGTCACAGGTTTCTGTCTATAACAGAATGGGCTCTTCCCTGGTCAGTAGGTAGATCATCTTTGCTACCGTGGATTTTTTTGGAACGCTATGGACAACTCAAAAATATTGCTTCCCTGAAATTAGGTGGGTTTGAAAGTAGAGAGACTACTGTCTGGAGGACAATGCCGTGCTGACTCACATGGGTTTAGATGTGTGGGTGGGCCTAAGGCTTAAGAGGGTGTGAACGATGCTGAATGGTTTTTAAACAAAGAGCTCTCTATAACATTTGTAAAACCTCCACAAAATCTTTTAAAGGGCATTTTCTTCACCTTGTCTCCTAAATGGGATGATTAATGTATAAACTTTTAAAGCAGCATGACTTCCTCATGTTTCTACAGTGGTATATATACACCATTTAGAAGCTCTGAGTCTGTACTTATGCAAGACTAGGCAAATCACTTGCATTCAATAGAGAAATCTGGACACAAATATTCTGTGTGCTGGTATGTGATCTGATTCTGACTCACTGGGGTGGTTCCTTCCTGCATCCCCCGGTAATTCTCTGATTCCGTTGGGTTAAATGCGGAAGACACATTTCAGTTGAATGCATTCAGTTATACAACTGACTAGGTATCCCCCCTTTCCCATTCCTCTACTGTAAATCTTCGAAGTGTTCTGGTATGTTCTACGTGTTCTGGTATGTTCTACGTGTTCTGGTATGTTCTGGTATGTAAAATATGTACTAGTCAACTGTGTGTGACTCACTGGGGTGGTTGCGGCAGCCCCCGGCGGTGCTCCCCCGTCTCCACATGCCGTGGAACTTGATGGTGTTCCAGTGGCTGAGGCCGTCCTCACTCAGAGCGTCCGCCGTCAGGTTGCAGATCTCCAGACGGGAAAACTGCCTCAGAAACTCCTGGAACGACATCCTACAGGGAATATAACACAGTCATAACACAGTCATAACACAGTCATAACACAGTCATAAGTCATAACACAGTCATAACACAGTCATAACACAGTCATAACAAAGTCATAACAAAGTCATAACATAATCCTAACAGTCATAACATAATCCTAACATAATCCTAACATAGTCATAACATAATCCTAACATCAAATCAAACAGGTGTAGACCTTACAGTGAAATGCTTACTTACGAACCCCTAAACCAACGATGCAGTTTCAAAAAAATATGGATAAGAATAAGAGATGAAAGTAATAAGTAATTACAGAGCAGCAGTAAAATAACAGTAGCGAGACTATATACAGGGGGGGTACCGGTACAGAGTCAATGTGCGGGGACACCGGTTAGTTGAGGTAGTATGTACATGTAGGTAGAGTTATTCAAGTGACTATGCACAGATAATAACAGAGTAGCAGTGGTGTAAAAGAGAGGGGGTCTGGGTAGCCATTTGATTAGATGTTCAGGAGTCTTATGGCTTGGGGGTAGAAGCTGTTTAGAAGCCTCTTGGACCTAGACTTGGCGCTCCGGTACCGCTTGCCGTGCGGTAGCAGAGAGAACAGTCTATGACTAGGGTGGCTGGAGTCTTTGACAATTTTTAGGGCCTTCCTCTGACACCGCCTGGTATAGATGTCCTGGATGGCAGGAAGCTTGGCCCCAGTGATGTACTGGGCCGTATGCACTACCCTCTGTAGTGCCTTGGGGTCGGAGGCCGAGCAGTTGCCATACCAGGCAGTGATGCAACCAGTCAGGATGCTCTCGATGGTGCAGCTGTAGAACCTTTTGAGGATCTGAGGACCCATGCCAAGTCTTTTCTGTCTCCTGAGGGGGAAGAGATTTTGTTGTACCCTCTTCACGACTGTCTTGGTGTGCTTGGACCATGTTAGTTTGTTGGTGATGTGGACACCAAGGAACTTGAAGCTCTCACCCTGCTCCACTGCAGCCCCGTCGATGAGAATGGGGGTGTGCTCGGTCCTCTTTTTCCCGTAGTCAACAATCATCTCCTTTGTCTGGCTCACATTGAGGGAGAGGTTGTTGTCCTGGCACCACACGGCCAGGTCTCTGACCTCCTCCTGATAGGCTGTCTCGTCGTTGTCGGTGATCAGGCCTACCACTGTTGTGTCATAGGCAAATGTAATGATGGTGTTGGAGTCGTGCCTGGCCGTGCAGTCATGAGTGAACAGGGAGGACAGGAGGGGGCTGAGCACGCACCCCTGAGGTGCCCCTGTGTTGAGGATTAGCGTGTCGGATGTGTTGTTACCTACCCTCACCACCTGGGGGCGGTCCGTCAGGAAGTCCAGGATCCAGTTGCAGAGGGAGGTGTTTAGTCCCAGGGTCCTTAGATTATTGATGAGCTTTGAGGGCACTATGGTGTTGAACGTTGAGCTGTAGTCAATGAATAGCATTCTCTATTACAGTTGAAGTCGGAAGTTTACATCCACTTAGGTTGGAGTCATTAAAACTTGTTTTTCAACGACTCCACAAATTCCTTGTTAACAAACTGTAGTTTTGGCAAGTTGGTTAGGACATCACCTCCACCCTACCTGACACCCTAGACCCACTCCAATTTGCTTACCGTCCCAATAGGTCCACAGACGACGCAATCGCAATCACACTGCACACTGCCCTAACCCAGCTGGACAAGAGGAATACCTATGTAAGAATGCTGTTCATCGACTACAGCTCAGCATTTAACACCACAGTACCCTCCAAACTCGTCATTAAGCTCGAGACCCTAGGTCTCGACCCAGCCCTGTGCAACTGGGTCCTGGACTTCCTGACGGGCCCGGCCCCAGGTGGTGAGGGTAGGAAACAACATCTCCACCCCGCTGATCCTCAACACTGGGGCCCCACAAGGGTGCGTTCTCAGCCCTCTCCTGTACTCCCTGTTCACCCATGACTGCGTGGCCAAGCATGCCTCCAACTCACTACAGTGGTAGGCTTGATTACCAACAACGACGAGACGGCCTACAGGGAAGTGAGGGCCCTCAGAGTGTGGTGTCAGGAAAATAACCTCTCAATCAACGTCAACAAATGCATGTTTCAGTGTTATTTGCCTTGAAGCGAGCATAGAACTAGTTTAGCTCGTCTGGTAGGCTCGTGTCACTGGGAAGCTCTCGGCTGTGCTTCCCTTTGTAGTCTGTAATGGTTTGCAAGCCCTGCCACATCCGACAAGCGTCAGAGCCGGGTAGTATGATGCGATCTTAGTCCTGTATTGATGCTTTGCCTGTTTGATGGTTCGTCGGAGGGCATAGCAGGATTTCTCAAAAGCTTCTGGGTTAGAGTCCCGCTCCTTGAAAGCGGAATCTCTACCCTTTAGCTCAGTGCGGACGCTGCCTGTAATCCATGGCTTCTGGTTGGGGTATGTACGTACGGTCACTGTGGGGACGACGTCATCGATGCACTTATTGATAAAACCAGTGACTGATGTGGTGTACTCCTTAACGCCATCGTAGGAATCCCGGAACATGTTCCAGTCTGTGCTGCAAAACAGTCCTGTAGTTTAGCATCTTTGCTTGTAAGCAGGAATCAGAAGTGTAGAATTATGGTCAGATTTACCAAATGGAGGGAGAGCTTTGTATGCGTCTCTGTGTGTGGAGTAAAGGTGGTCCAGTGTTTTTTCCCTCTGGTTGCACATTTAACATGCTGATAGAAATGTGATAAAACGGATTTAAGTTTCCCTGCATTAAAGTCCCCGGCTACTAGGAGCGCCGCCTCTTATTACTATTATTATATTATTATATTTTGTTATTATTATATTATTATTATAATTGTATTATAATTATATTATTAATATATTATATTATTATTAAAATTATTATATTATTATTATATTATATTACATTCTTATTATTACAATTATTCTTATACTATTATATTATTATTACAATTATTAATACATGATAATGTTATTATTATAATTATATTATTATTATTATAATTATTATAGTATTATTAGAATTATTATAGTATTATTAGAATTATTATATTATTACAATTATTATTATATTACTATTATTACTACTACAACTACTATATTATTATATTATTATTATTATTATTATATTTCTATTATTATTATATTACTATACTATTATTATATTATTATGATATTACAATTATATTATTATTATATTATTATAACAATCATTCTTATATTATTATTATATTATATTATTATATTATTATTATAATATATTTTATTATTATTATATTATTATTACAATTATTCTTATATTATTCTTATATTATTATTATTCTACTATTATATTTTATTATTATAAGTATATTATTACTATTATTATATTATTATATTTTGTTATTATTATTATATTAGTATTATTATATTATTATTATTATATTATTATTATATTATTATTATATTATTATTATTATATTATATATAATATTACAATTATTCTTATATTATTATAATATTATAATATTATTATTATATTATTATTACAAGTATTATTATATTATTATAATATTATTATTTTATTATTATATTATTACAAGTATTATTATATTATTATAATATTATTATATTATTATTATATTATTACAAGTATTATTATATTATTATATAATATTATTATTATTACAATTATTATTATATTATTATTATTATTATTATTATATTACTATTACAATTACTATAATTATCTTATTTTATATTTTGATTGAGCTTGTAGGCTCTGCCGTTTCCTCCTATTCACCAGGCCTGTGGAACTCCCTTCCTGGTAATGTCAGGGTTATTCAGACTGTTGGGGCTTATAAAGCAGTCCTTAAGACTCACCTCTATTGGCTGGCCTTTGATTGATGCTTTTATGACATGGTTAACTTTGTTTAACTTTTTTTTATGCACTTTGAGATTATTCTTGTATAATGAAAAGCGCTTTACATACACTACCGTTCAAAAGTTTGGGGTCACTTAGAAATGTCAGTGTTTTCCATGAAAACATACATGAAATTAGTTGCAAAATGAATAGGTAATAAAGTCAAGATGTTGACAAGTTTATAAATAATGATTTTTAATTGAAATAATAATTGTGTCCTTCAAACTTTGCTTTCGTCAAAGAATCCTCCATTTGCAGCAATTACAGCCCTGCAGACCTTTGGCATTCTAGTTGTCAATTTGAGGATCTGAAGATATTTTCTTTAAAAAACAAGGATATTTCTAAGTGACCCCAAACTTTTGAACGGTAGTTTATGTAATAAATTATTATTAGCTCTTTGCCTAATTCTGATGAAGGCCGAAAGATATGATTAAAATATCAGGTTTGAACTGTGAGAGTCACTCAGCACTATTACTAGCTGATGGAATTACTAGCTGATGGAATTACAGTAAGCCCATTCAGCACTATTACTAGCTGATGGAATTACTAGCTGATGGAATTACAGTAAGCCCATTCAGCACTATTACTAGCTGATGGAATTACAGTAAGCCCATTCAGCACTATTACTAGCTGATGGAATTACAGTAAACCCACTCAGCACTATTACTAGCTGATAGAATTACAGTAAACCCACTCTGTGCTATTACTAGCTGATGGAATTACAGTAAACCCACTCAGCACTATTACTAGCTGATGGAATTACAGTAAACCCACTCAGCACTATTACTAGCTGATGGAATTACAGTAAGCCCACTCAGCACTATTACTAGCTGATGGAATTACAGTAAGCCCACTCAGTGCTATTACTAGCTGATGGAATTACTGTAAGCCCACTCAGCACTATTACTAGCTGATGGAATTACAGTAAACCCACTCAGCACTATTACTAGCTGATGGAATTACAGTAAGCCCAACCCAGTCCTACCAGAACTCTCCATCCTCCATCTGTAGATGCAGGTCCTCTCTCTCATTTGGGTCCAACTCGTCCCACTCTGGAGAACTGGACACATACAGGGACACAAGAACAGACTACTAATAAGAAACTGAGACCACCTAGAGGATTGTGCAGGGGCTGGAAACGAAGGGAACGTTTAATCCATTATGTGTTATGCCAGCTTCAGGTTTGTGGTGACAATCTGGGGTGAGTGGTAGTTGTGTAGGCTGTAATAACCTGTTGGTTCAGGCTTGGGAATGTGGAAGTAGTGCTTCTGTTATAGCAGTGTTAATGTAAGGGTTAGAGGTCGAGGTAGTGGAGACTCACTTGTCGCTCCAGGCCCCAGTCCACTCCACCTGTCCCCAGGGGTTCCTCACCCTGATCAGCCTCTCCACCTGACCCTGGTAGTCCACCTGCAACAGGACAGGGGTGGACAGATGTCACTAACACTCACAGACACACACAACAACAATACACACAGTCTACATGCTAACAACACACTAGAGACATGGTCTACATACTAACAACACACTAGAGACACAATCTACATACTAACAACACACTAGAGATACAGTCTACATACTAACAACACACTAGAGATACAGTCTACATACTAACAACACACTAGAGACATGGTCTGCATACTAACAACACACTAGAGATACAGTCGACATACTAACAACACACTAGAGACACAATCTACATACTAACAACACACTAGAGATACAGTCGACATACTAACAACACACTAGAGACAGTCTACATACTAACAACACACTAGAGACACAGTCTACACACTAACAACACACTAGAGATACAGTCGACATACTAACAACACACTAGAGACACAATCTACATACTAACAACACACTAGAGATACAGTCGACATACTAACAACACACTAGAGACAGTCTACATACTAACAACACACTAGAGACACAGTCTACACACTAACAACACACTAGAGATAGTCTACATACTAACAACACACTAGAGACATGGTCTACATACTAACAACACACTAGAGACATGGTCTACATACTAACAACACACTAGAGACATGGTCTACATACTAACAACACACTAGAGATACAGTCTACATACTAACAACACACTAGAGATACAGTCTACATACTAACAACACACTAGAGACACAGTCTACATACTAACAACACACTAGAGACACAGTCTACATACTAACAACACACTAGAGACACAGTCTACATACTAACAACACACTAGAGACAGTCTACATACTAACAACACACTAGAGATACAGTCTACATACTAACAACACACAAGAGACACAGTCTACATACTAACAACACCACTAGAGACACAGTCTACATGCTAACAACACACTAGAGACACAGTCTACATACTAACAACACACTAGAGACACAGTCTACATGCTAACAACACACTAGAGACACAGTCTACATACTAACAACACACTAGAGACACAGTCTACATACTAACAACACACTAGAGACAGTCTACATACTAACAACACCACTAGAGACACAGAGACTGGTAAGACCTCTGGACCAGGATGCCAAAGCAGGGTCTGATAACCTGGGAAGACCCAGATACATTGGAGTCAGACCCAGGTAGAACCAGGCTTCCTAGTCAGGTATAAACAAACCTACCTGCTTGAGGCCGGTGACTGAGTAAGCATGTCCTTTCACCAGCTTCTTGAACGTGACAGACTCCATGTCAAAGGCACTGGTTATCTGTAGTCACAAGACGTAATTAGAAGAAATACAAGATCCATGATGCATCTGCATCAGTGTTATCTTATTGTGGTGGGGCTGATTTGGAACCACGCTCTTGCAATGAGGAATTTCCCCCTTGGTCTAATGGTTAAGATGTTAAATCCGACCAGTTACACTCTGTCATGCAAGTTCATGATCATGTTATGTTATGACTATGTTAAAGCTATGACATGACTATTTAAAGTTCATGATCGTGTTGTTTAAAATGTTTAAAACTAACTGTCCCCTGGCTGTTTTTCCAGGACCGCGGTACCAGGAGGACCAGGGTACCAGGAGGACCAGGGTACCAGGAGTACCAGGGAAAGGGGGGCTCACGTCGATGGAGCAGCCCAGCAGTGAGCCTCTGTCCAGGGCTTTGCTGATGATCCTGTATAGGTCCCGTGGAGCCTTCCGGAGCTCGTACATCTCAGAGACACCGCCGGTGAAGTCCTCGAAGCCTTCTGTGGTGCTGCCTCCAGACAGAGCCTCGTAGGAACCATTCAGCCTGACGGGAGAGACACAGGGATACACATTCACTTATCAGGTCAGCATTATCAACTACAAGCATATTTCAGACAATGATGAACTCTATATGACAGACTACATGTACATGGGCCCTGGTTAAAAGTAGTGCACTTAATAGAGAACAGAGCGCCAATCGGGACGCATCCAAGGGCCTTTGTTGACATACTTGGAGTAGGCCTTCTCCAGCAGGGCGCTCCAGAACTCATTGCCCTCGGCTGAGTGGACGAACATGAGCTCTCCATCCTTCGTTGGCAGCCGGTCATCAATCACCACGTCCACCCACTCACCAAACTGCCAGAACTGAAGACAGAGAGACAGAATGTGTTTCTTTATAGCAACTTCAGCTGGGTAGCAAAAAACTGAACACAGCTGTTTCCTGAAACCTAGGGTAGGTCTCAATAAAAAAAAAAAAGGGTGACTTCCTTAAAATGCTACCTCAAAGGGCAGCATTCTCGCGGATTGAGACTGACCTTAGTCTCACAAGCCAATGTAGACCACACAAGTAGTAATGCTATGTTGTTATTATTGTTTATCAGTGACCTGATGAACACATCCAGCAGGGTTGTGAACGTTTAAACATAATTCAGATCCTCGAGGTTAAGAAAAATCCCTAAAACAGAAAAAACGACTACAACTTTTTTCCAACAGAAAATGTAAATCCCTGCTCTTTCTCTTCACTAATGAGGCTAGAGTGTGTTCAGTCTCCGGTCTGTTGCCTGTAGAATATCCTAGCCTATTCAATGATGGCAGGCCCTGCTTTACTGAAGTTGCGAGGCATTGCAAGCCATGAAATTGCGAAACACTGATAGATAGACTTAGTGCACGGTTCTGACTGTCTGTCTGGTGGCTGACCTGCCATACAGGCAGGCAGCAGGCAGGCAGGCAGCTCAAGATTATTTGATTGACAGTTCTGGTCGTCTAGTGATGGACGCTAGTCCCACTTCAGAGGTCACTTCCTTGACAACAGCTCTGCGCTGCTCCACGAAGTGCAAGAAGTATGAATGCTCTGACTTCCGTAGATGCCGTATCATCATATCGACCGTATCACCGTATTATCATATCGCCGTATCAAAGTAAATGCTGCACGACCAATGCAGACGTCGTAATCGACCATGCAGCACCCTTTACAGACAAACAAACATGCTGTAGCCGAAGTGCTTTCAAGAGAATATGACTGCAGTACATATATCGCCATTGCCCGGGACTAAACGATAAGCAAAATTGGCAATTGGTCACATCCCCTAATATCCAACTACATGGAGATTGTGACCGTGACAACATGGGTTGCATGATTCGTCACATTATTGTTTTTGGACTGACGCCCAAATGATCTTTCTACTCATTGCGTCCTCATTGGGCGCCGATGAAGACTTGGTCTAAAGTGCATTACCGTGGAAACACGACGACATTTCTAAAGAAGACAAAATAAATTAGTAGGATTTTAGATAGCTAACGTTAGCATTGCTAGCAAAATGAAAACATTGCCATCATGTCGTCTAAAGTAAATTTTTGACGACATGATTAACGATTGCAAAGACGTTTCCTACTAAATATTATCAATCTCATCGTATTTCCAGGCGACTATTGTGTAATTTAGACAAAATAGTCACTAACCCCCTGTTCAGAATGACTGGGCGTATCATGACTTTTGGGCACGACTGTGGCGGACGGCGTCTCGAGAACGTTCATAACAACGGCATGACGCGACTCGAATGGCGGAGGTGTAACCTATGAATATAGTCACCGAATAAGTGCTTCACTTCAAAGTCTTGATTATCCCTGTTCAACTCTGTAGTCTGGTCTCCTTCACCAGCAGCAGTTACCATACCCGGGCTGCTAGGTGGTTGCTACTTAAGGTCCCCAGGACGTTCACAGTATTAGGCAAGACTGCCTTCTCTTCTTGTGCACCAGAGAGTGTGGTGGTGGTGTGTGTGTGTGTGTGTGTGGTGGTTTGTGTGTGCGTGTGTGTGTGGTGTTTGGTGTGTGTGGTGTGTGTGTGGTGGTGTGTGTGTGTGTGTGTGGTGTGTGTGTGTGTGTGGTGTGTGGTGGTGTGTGTGTGTGCGTGTGTGTGTGGTGTTTGGTGTGTGTGGTGTGTGGTGGTGTGTGTGGTGTGGTGTGTGTTTGGTGTGTGTGTGTGGTGTGGTGTGTGTGGTGGTGTGTGTGTGGTGTGTGTGGTGTGTGGTGGTGTGTGGTGTGTATGTGTGGTGTGTGTGTGTGGTGTGTGTGGTGTGTGGTGGTGAGTGTGTGTGTGTGGTGTGTGTGGTGTGTGGTGTGGTGTGTGTGGTGGTGTGTGTGTGGTGTGTGTGGTGTGTGTGGTGGTGTGTGTGGTGGTGTGTGTGGTGTGTGTGTTTGTGTGTGTGGTGTGGTGTGTTTGTGTGTGTGATGTGGTGTGTTTGTGTGTGTGGTGTGTGGTGTGTGGTGGTGGTGGTGTGTGGTGTGGTGGTGTGTGTGTTTGTGTGTGGTGTGTGTTTGTGTGTCGTACCTGAAAGTGGAAGATCCCAGCGTAGTCCTCTTGGAAGGACTGACCATGAGGGACCACTCGGTGGAGCAGCCTCTCATTGAGGGTTAGAGAGGCTATGGCTGCTAGGAGCCAGCAATCACCTGATGGAGGGAGGAGGGAGGGAGGGAGGGAGGGAGGGAGGGAGGGAGGGAGGGAGGGAGGGAGGGAGGGAGGAGGGAGGGAGGGAGGGGAGGGAGGAAGGGCAGGGGGAGGGATTTGGGAGGGAGGAAGGGCGGGGCAGGGAGGAAGGGCAGGGGGAGGGAGGGAGGGAGGTGGAAGGAGGGCGGAGGGAGGAGAGAGTGCGAGAGTGCGAGAGAGAGAGAGAGAGAGAGAGAGAGAGATAATATGTTGCAATCGTTTAACTAGAATGGCCAGCAGGTGGAGTGTGTACCAGGCTCTGCTTGTGAATGGATGTCAGCCAGGGCCAACCCAGTTCTGGTCCAGGGCGTTAGTATGACGTTAGTTCCTCTAGGAAGGAAGGCTCAGTGGCCCTGGACCTGAGCCAGGGCCAAACCAGTGTGTACTGTCCTGCCCCACAGTCCAACTCTGTTCTACCAAATAGGAATTTTCCACACTCAAATTCTATGCTGAACCTGTGAAAGGGGAGACTTGTTTGATTTCCTGAACCAGATACAACTACGGCACTCTAATTTAAGGTGAATTAAACAGGCTACACATTGATGACTAAAGATAAAAGCATGTTGTAAATCTTGAGTAGGGTAGAGGAAACATGAGACATGATATAGAATGTGTGGCCACAATCAGTACATCCTGTTTGTAAATACCAGAGAGAGGAGAGAAGGAAGGCGGCCTACCTTACAATGAATGCACTGACTGTAAGGGACTTGGGGGACAGCAAAGAGCCTTTCAGGTAGTACTAGTAGACTGTAGGGGGATAGCAAAGAGCCTTTCAGGTAGTACTAGTAGACTGTAGGGGGATAGCAAAGAGCCTTTCAGGTAGTACTAGTAGACTGTAGGGGTTAGCAAAGAGCCTTTCAGGTAGTACTAGTAGACTGTAGGGGGATAGCAAAGAGCCTTTCAGGTAGTACTAGTAGACTGTTGGGGACAGCAAAGAGCCTTTCAGGTAGTACTAGTAGACTGTAGGGGGATAGCAAAGAGCCTTTCAGGTAGTACTAGTAGACTGTTGGGGACAGCAAAGAGCCTTTCAGGTAGTACTAGTAGACTGTTGGGGGACAGCAAAGAGCCTTTCAGGTAGTACTAGTAGACTGTTGGGGACAGCAAAGAGCCTTTCAGGTAGTACTAGTAGACTGTAGGGGTTAGCAAAGAGCCTTTCAGGTAGTACTAGTAGACTGTAGGGGGATAGCAAAGAGCCTTTCAGGTAGTACTAGTAGACTGTAGGGGACAGCAAAGAGCCTTTCAGGTAGTACTAGTAGACTGTTGGGGACAGCAAAGAGCCTTTCAGGTAGTACTAGTAGACTGTTGGGGACAGCAAAGAGCCTTTCAGGTAGTACTAGTAGACTGTAGGGGATAGCAAAGAGCCTTTCAGGTAGTACTAGTAGACTGTAGGGGGATAGCAAAGAGCCTTTCAGGTAGTACTAGTAGACTGTAGGGGACAGCAAAGAGCCTTTCAGGTAGTACTAGTAGACTGTTGGGGACAGCAAAGAGCCTTTCAGGTAGTACTAGTAGACTGTAGGGGACAGCAAAGAGCCTTTCAGGTAGTACTAGTAGACTGTTGGGGGACAGCAAAGAGCCTTTCAGGTAGTACTAGTAGACTGTAGGGGGATAGCAAAGAGCCTTTCAGGTAGTACTAGTAGACTGTAGGGGATAGCAAAGAGCCTTTCAGGTAGTACTAGTAGACTGTTGGGGACAGCAAAGAGCCTTTCAGGTAGTACTAGTAGACTGTTGGGGACAGCAAAGAGCCTTTCAGGTAGTACTAGTAGACTGTAGGGGGATAGCAAAGAGCCTTTCAGGTAGTACTAGTAGACTGTAGGGGGATAGCAAAGAGCCTTTCAGGTAGTACTAGTAGACTGTAGGGGACAGCAAAGAGCCTTTCAGGTAGTACTAGTAGACTGTTGGGGACAGCAAAGAGCCTTTCAGGTAGTACTAGTAGACTGTTGGGGACAGCAAAGAGCCTTTCAGGTAGTACTAGTAGACTGTTGGGGGACAGCAAAGAGCCTTTCAGGTAGTACTAGTAGACTGTAGGGGGATAGCAAAGAGCCTTTCAGGTAGTACTAGTAGACTGTAGGGGATAGCAAAGAGCCTTTCAGGTAGTACTAGTAGACTGTAGGGGGATAGCAAAGAGCCTTTCAGGTAGTACTAGTAGACTGTAGGGGGGATAGCAAAGAGCCTTTCAGGTAGTACTAGTAGACTGTAGGGGTTAGCAAAGAGCCTTTCAGGTAGTACTAGTAGACTGTAGGGGGATAGCAAAGAGCCTTTCAGGTAGTACTAGTAGACTGTTGGGGACAGCAAAGAGCCTTTCAGGTAGTACTAGTAGACTGTAGGGGGATAGCAAAGAGCCTTTCAGGTAGTACTAGTAGACTGTTGGGGACAGCAAAGAGCCTTTCAGGTAGTACTAGTAGACTGTTGGGGGACAGCAAAGAGCCTTTCAGGTAGTACTAGTAGACTGTTGGGGACAGCAAAGAGCCTTTCAGGTAGTACTAGTAGACTGTAGGGGTTAGCAAAGAGCCTTTCAGGTAGTACTAGTAGACTGTAGGGGGATAGCAAAGAGCCTTTCAGGTAGTACTAGTAGACTGTAGGGGACAGCAAAGAGCCTTTCAGGTAGTACTAGTAGACTGTTGGGGACAGCAAAGAGCCTTTCAGGTAGTACTAGTAGACTGTAGGGGATAGCAAAGAGCCTTTCAGGTAGTACTAGTAGACTGTAGGGGGATAGCAAAGAGCCTTTCAGGTAGTACTAGTAGACTGTAGGGGACAGCAAAGAGCCTTTCAGGTAGTACTAGTAGACTGTTGGGGACAGCAAAGAGCCTTTCAGGTAGTACTAGTAGACTGTTGGGGACAGCAAAGAGCCTTTCAGGTAGTACTAGTAGACTGTTGGGGGACAGCAAAGAGCCTTTCAGGTAGTACTAGTAGACTGTAGGGGATAGCAAAGAGCCTTTCAGGTAGTACTAGTAGACTGTAGGGGGATAGCAAAGAGCCTTTCAGGTAGTACTAGTAGACTGTAGGGGGGATAGCAAAGAGCCTTTCAGGTAGTACTAGTAGACTGTAGGGGGGATAGCAAAGAGCCTTTCAGGTAGTACTAGTAGACTGTAGGGGGATAGCAAAGAGCCTTTCAGGTAGTACTAGTAGACTGTTGGGGGATAGCAAAGAGCCTTTCAGGTAGTACTAGTAGACTGTAGGGGTTTAGCAAAGAGCCTTTCAGGTAGTACTAGTAGACTGTAGGGGGATAGCAAAGAGCCTTTCAGGTAGTACTAGTAGACTGTAGGGGATAGCAAAGAGCCTTTCAGGTAGTACTAGTAGACTGTAGGGGATAGCAAAGAGCCTTTCAGGTAGTACTAGTAGACTGTTGGGGGGGATAGCAAAGAGCCTTTCAGGTAGTACTAGTAGACTGTAGGGGTTTAGCAAAGAGCCTTTCAGGTAGTACTAGTAGACTGTAGGGGGATAGCAAAGAGCCTTTCAGGTAGTACTAGTAGACTGTAGGGGGATAGCAAAGAGCCTTTCAGGTAGTACTAGTAGACTGTAGGGGTTAGCAAAGAGCCTTTCAGGTAGTACTAGTAGACTGTAGGGGGATAGCAAAGAGCCTTTCAGGTAGTACTAGTAGACTGTTGGGGACAGCAAAGAGCCTTTCAGGTAGTACTAGTAGACTGTAGGGGGATAGCAAAGAGCCTTTCAGGTAGTACTAGTAGACTGTTGGGGACAGCAAAGAGCCTTTCAGGTAGTACTAGTAGACTGTTGGGGGACAGCAAAGAGCCTTTCAGGTAGTACTAGTAGACTGTTGGGGACAGCAAAGAGCCTTTCAGGTAGTACTAGTAGACTGTAGGGGTTAGCAAAGAGCCTTTCAGGTAGTACTAGTAGACTGTAGGGGGATAGCAAAGAGCCTTTCAGGTAGTACTAGTAGACTGTAGGGGACAGCAAAGAGCCTTTCAGGTAGTACTAGTAGACTGTTGGGGACAGCAAAGAGCCTTTCAGGTAGTACTAGTAGACTGTTGGGGACAGCAAAGAGCCTTTCAGGTAGTACTAGTAGACTGTAGGGGGATAGCAAAGAGCCTTTCAGGTAGTACTAGTAGACTGTAGGGGATAGCAAAGAGCCTTTCAGGTAGTACTAGTAGACTGTAGGGGACAGCAAAGAGCCTTTCAGGTAGTACTAGTAGACTGTTGGGGACAGCAAAGAGCCTTTCAGGTAGTACTAGTAGACTGTTGGGGACAGCAAAGAGCCTTTCAGGTAGTACTAGTAGACTGTTGGGGGACAGCAAAGAGCCTTTCAGGTAGTACTAGTAGACTGTAGGGGGATAGCAAAGAGCCTTTCAGGTAGTACTAGTAGACTGTAGGGGATAGCAAAGAGCCTTTCAGGTAGTACTAGTAGACTGTAGGGGGATAGCAAAGAGCCTTTCAGGTAGTACTAGTAGACTGTAGGGGATAGCAAAGAGCCTTTCAGGTAGTACTAGTAGACTGTAGGGGTTAGCAAAGAGCCTTTCAGGTAGTACTAGTAGACTGTAGGGGGATAGCAAAGAGCCTTTCAGGTAGTACTAGTAGACTGTTGGGGACAGCAAAGAGCCTTTCAGGTAGTACTAGTAGACTGTAGGGGATAGCAAAGAGCCTTTCAGGTAGTACTAGTAGACTGTTGGGGACAGCAAAGAGCCTTTCAGGTAGTACTAGTAGACTGTTGGGGACAGCAAAGAGCCTTTCAGGTAGTACTAGTAGACTGTTGGGGACAGCAAAGAGCCTTTCAGGTAGTACTAGTAGACTGTAGGGGTTAGCAAAGAGCCTTTCAGGTAGTACTAGTAGACTGTAGGGGGATAGCAAAGAGCCTTTCAGGTAGTACTAGTAGACTGTAGGGGACAGCAAAGAGCCTTTCAGGTAGTACTAGTAGACTGTTGGGGACAGCAAAGAGCCTTTCAGGTAGTACTAGTAGACTGTTGGGGACAGCAAAGAGCCTTTCAGGTAGTACTAGTAGACTGTAGGGGATAGCAAAGAGCCTTTCAGGTAGTACTAGTAGACTGTAGGGGATAGCAAAGAGCCTTTCAGGTAGTACTAGTAGACTGTAGGGGACAGCAAAGAGCCTTTCAGGTAGTACTAGTAGACTGTTGGGGACAGCAAAGAGCCTTTCAGGTAGTACTAGTAGACTGTTGGGGACAGCAAAGAGCCTTTCAGGTAGTACTAGTAGACTGTTGGGGGACAGCAAAGAGCCTTTCAGGTAGTACTAGTAGACTGTAGGGGATAGCAAAGAGCCTTTCAGGTAGTACTAGTAGACTGTAGGGGATAGCAAAGAGCCTTTCAGGTAGTACTAGTAGACTGTGGGGGATAGCAAAGAGCCTTTCAGGTAGTACTAGTAGACTGTAGGGGATAGCAAAGAGCCTTTCAGGTAGTACTAGTAGACTGTAGGGGTTAGCAAAGAGCCTTTCAGGTAGTACTAGTAGACTGTAGGGGATAGCAAAGAGCCTTTCAGGTAGTACTAGTAGACTGTTGGGGACAGCAAAGAGCCTTTCAGGTAGTACTAGTAGACTGTAGGGGATAGCAAAGAGCCTTTCAGGTAGTACTAGTAGACTGTTGGGGACAGCAAAGAGCCTTTCAGGTAGTACTAGTAGACTGTTGGGGACAGCAAAGAGCCTTTCAGGTAGTACTAGTAGACTGTTGGGGACAGCAAAGAGCCTTTCAGGTAGTACTAGTAGACTGTAGGGGTTAGCAAAGAGCCTTTCAGGTAGTACTAGTAGACTGTAGGGGGATAGCAAAGAGCCTTTCAGGTAGTACTAGTAGACTGTAGGGGACAGCAAAGAGCCTTTCAGGTAGTACTAGTAGACTGTTGGGGACAGCAAAGAGCCTTTCAGGTAGTACTAGTAGACTGTTGGGGACAGCAAAGAGCCTTTCAGGTAGTACTAGTAGACTGTAGGGGGATAGCAAAGAGCCTTTCAGGTAGTACTAGTAGACTGTAGGGGATAGCAAAGAGCCTTTCAGGTAGTACTAGTAGACTGTAGGGGACAGCAAAGAGCCTTTCAGGTAGTACTAGTAGACTGTTGGGGACAGCAAAGAGCCTTTCAGGTAGTACTAGTAGACTGTTGGGGACAGCAAAGAGCCTTTCAGGTAGTACTAGTAGACTGTTGGGGGACAGCAAAGAGCCTTTCAGGTAGTACTAGTAGACTGTAGGGGATAGCAAAGAGCCTTTCAGGTAGTACTAGTAGACTGTAGGGGATAGCAAAGAGCCTTTCAGGTAGTACTAGTAGACTGTAGGGGGATAGCAAAGAGCCTTTCAGGTAGTACTAGTAGACTGTAGGGGGATAGCAAAGAGCCTTTCAGGTAGTACTAGTAGACTGTAGGGGGGATAGCAAAGAGCCTTTCAGGTAGTACTAGTAGACTGTTGGGGGGGATAGCAAAGAGCCTTTCAGGTAGTACTAGTAGACTGTAGGGGTTTAGCAAAGAGCCTTTCAGGTAGTACTAGTAGACTGTAGGGGGATAGCAAAGAGCCTTTCAGGTAGTACTAGTAGACTGTAGGGGGGATAGCAAAGAGCCTTTCAGGTAGTACTAGTAGACTGTTGGGGGGGATAGCAAAGAGCCTTTCAGGTAGTACTAGTAGACTGTAGGGGTTTAGCAAAGAGCCTTTCAGGTAGTACTAGTAGACTGTAGGGGGATAGCAAAGAGCCTTTCAGGTAGTACTAGTAGACTGTAGGGGGATAGCAAAGAGCCTTTCAGGTAGTACTAGTAGACTGTTGGGGTTTAGCAAAGAGCCTTTCAGGTAGTACTAGTAGACTGTTGGGGGATAGCAAAGAGCCTTTCAGGTAGTACTAGTAGACTGTTGGGGTTTAGCAAAGAGCCTTTCAGGTAGTACTAGTAGACTGTTGGGGGACAGCAAAGAGCCTTTCAGGTAGTACTAGTAGACTGTTGGGGTTTAGCAAAGAGCCTTTCAGGTAGTACTAGTAGACTGTTGGGGGATAGCAAAGAGCCTTTCAGGTAGTACTAGTAGACTGTAGGGGATAGCAAAGAGCCTTTCAGGTAGTACTAGTAGACTGTAGGGGGATAGCAAAGAGCCTTTCAGGTAGTACTAGTAGACTGTTGGGGGGTAGCAAAGAGCCTTTCAGGTAGTACTAGTAGACTGTAGGGGATAGCAAAGAGCCTTTCAGGTAGTACTAGTAGACTGTAGGGGATAGCAAAGAGCCTTTCAGGTAGTACTAGTAGACTGTAGGGGATAGCAAAGAGCCTTTCAGGTAGTACTAGTAGACTGTAGGGGACAGCAAAGAGCCTTTCAGGTAGTACTAGTAGACTGTAGGGGATAGCAAAGAGCCTTTCAGGTAGTACTAGTAGACTGTAGGGGGATAGCAAAGAGCCTTTCAGGTAGTACTAGTAGACTGTTGGGGGATAGCAAAGAGCCTTTCAGGTAGTACTAGTAGACTGTAGGGGATAGCAAAGAGCCTTTCAGGTAGTACTAGTAGACTGTAGGGGGATAGCAAAGAGCCTTTCAGGTAGTACTAGTAGACTGTAGGGGATAGCAAAGAGCCTTTCAGGTAGTACTAGTAGACTGTAGGGGGATAGCAAAGAGCCTTTCAGGTAGTACTAGTAGACTGTAGGGGGATAGCAAAGAGCCTTTCAGGTAGTACTAGTAGACTGTAGGGGGATAGCAAAGAGCCTTTCAGGTAGTACTAGAATAGTTTCAAAAACAGGTCCTTTGCTCTTTTTTAAAGACTGTTTACGCAGAACTCACCTAGCGCTCCCTGGCAGATGTCTGTTCTGGTAGCTCCTCCCAGGATGAACTGAGGGTCATCTGTCAGCTCCTGGAGGGGAGGAAAGGGGAGGACTGGATTAGACTCTGGTAAAAGTTACTGACTGTAAGTGAGAGGGACTGTATTTTTCATATTGATCTTCTAACAATTCAACAATTAAGTTGACCTGGAAGTTCATTTACAGCATTTCTATTTCTGTAACTGATGATTCTAGTTTTTCTGGCAGCTGAGCATATCTGGCTCTTGAGAGCCTATGCAACATATGCAACATGAGCTAAACAAGTGGCAAAACTAGGAAGTGGTCAGAAGACTGGTCTCTTCTGAACTGACTGAGAGATTCCTTCATGGTCCTGTCTCTACTGGTCTCTACTGAACTGACTGAGAGGTTCCTTCATGTTTTTGTCTCTACTGGTCTCTACTGAACTGACTGAGAGATTCCTTCATGGTCCTGTCTCTACTGAACTGACTGAGAGGTTCCTTCATGTTCCTGTCTCTACTGGTCTCTACTGAACTGACTGAGAGGTTCCTTCATGTTCCTGTCTCTACTGGTCTCTACTGAACTGACTGAGAGGTTCCTTCATGTTTTTGTCTCTACTGGTCTCTACTGAACTGACTGAGAGATTCCTTCATGGTCCTGTCTCTACTGAACTGACTGAGAGGTTCCTTCATGTTCCTGTCTCTACTGGTCTCTACTGAACTGACTGAGAGGTTCCTTCATGTTCCTGTCTCTACTGGTCTCTACTGAACTGACTGAGAGGTTCCTTCATGTTCCTGTCTCTACTGGTCTCTACTGGACTGACTGAGAGGTTCCTTCATGTTCCTGTCTCTACTGGTCTCTACTGAACTGACTGAGAGGTTCCTTCATGTTCCTGTCTCTACTGGTCTTTACTGGACTGACTGAGAGGTTCCTTCCTGTTCCTGTCTCTACTGGACTGACTGAGACGTTCCATTCTAACTGTCTCTACTTGTCCCACATGCCAGTCACAGGGGCAGCTGAAGGAGAAGGGTGTGACAGCCATGCTATAGTCTAGATTGGCAATATAACTGTTCAGCAATAGACACCGACACAGGTCATACGACACTGATCAACCTTAGTGTCTGTTTCTTCTTGTCCCATACTGCAACACACGCAGCAGCTGCAGTGGCAGAGCATGACAGGGACGGGGACGCTGACGGGGGCAGGGACGGGACAGGGGCGGGGACGGGGCAGGGACGGGGGGCGGGGCAGGGAGCAGGGGCGGGGCGAGGGGCGGGCGGGGGCAGGGACAGGGGCAGGGGCAGGGGCAGGGGCAGGGCAGGGGCAGGGGGCGGGGGACGGGGGCGGGGACGGGGCAGGGACGGGGACAGGGACGGGGACAGGGACAGGCATGCTGCTTTATAGACAAGGAAGTAGGAATGCAACGGTCCTGCAGTGTATTATGGGTCCATGGCGTAAACAACAACACTGGTGGTCAATCTTGTTTGATCAACGTGATCTGTGTGTAGTATACATACTGTCCCTCATAACTGACCCGAACATCAGCTCTCAAACCAATGACACGCCTCTCCCTACAAATCTACAAATCAACTAAAGGAAAGGGGGAAACCTAGTCAGTTGTCCAACTGAATGCCTTCAACTGAAATGTGTGGGGGGGGGGTGCCTTAATCAACATCTATGTCTTCTGGCGTCCGGGGAACTGTGGGTTAACTGCCTTGCTCAGGGACAGAACAACTGATTTTGACCTTGTCAGCTCAGGGATTCGATCCAGCAACCTTCCGGTTACTGGCCCAACACTCTAACCACTAGGCTACCCTGGCCTACCCTGAACTACCCTGCTACTATGAAAATGACACACACACACAGACTTCAACCATCACCCACTCTCTGTCTCTCTAGCGCCCCCTCTCACCGTGGGTCTCATCCAGCTAAAAACACATTCTTAATGAACTGCCCTAAACTACGCGTTAGTATTTAACTGAGACACACAGACCCACTCCTTTCTCCCCCCCTCCCACTCACCGTGGGTCTCATCCACTCCACGTCCCTGGTCTTGGCGGAGAAGGGGGCCAGTTCCTTGAAGCCCAGAGAGGGAGGCTCGGCTAGGAAGGAGGGGTCCTGGAACAGACACCCGGTCTCCAGACACTCCTGCCGCAGAGCCTCATAGTTCTGGTGGAAGTCAATTCAAATCGTTTAATACAAAAATAACACATACATCAATAGATACGCCAGCAAGACGTGCATTTGATCTGGAAAGCATTTAATCAATCTTGAATTATTGAATCGTTTTTTCCCCCCCCAAAGGGGTATTCGATGATAAAACAAATAACATCTAATGATAAAAGACAAGAGGCTTTGTGTCACAAATGGGCCCTGGTTAAAAGAAGTGCACTAATGAAGTATTTCTCTCAGTACGCGGTCCCCCAGTGTGTTAATTGGGATACAAACAAAAGTTTCAAAACCATTAGAAAAAAAACAAACTGACCTGGTTAAGGAAGGGTACGGCGTGGTCGTTGGAGCCCATTCCCTCGGCTCGGAGCCTGCTGGTGGCTATGCTAGCAGAGATTCCCCCTGACATACTGACACAAGACACGATATACTGTAAATACAGTCAGTGGGCCTGGGTGGGTGCTGCACAGGCAAATCATTTACAATACTTTAGCCTGCTCTACTGTCTATGGTAGTGGAGATTCTCTCCTGACATACTGGAACAAGGGATATAAATAAGAGGACTGGGTGGGTGCCGCAGCGCACAGGCAAACACCTGGGTTCAAATACTATTCAAAGCCATTTCAAATACTTTATAGATGGGGATTGATTGAGCTTGTGTGTTGCAATGGAACCAATGAAGTAGGTGTACAACTGTAAACCTCACCCACCTGGCATTCCAGGCAGGCCAAAGCAAAAAGCTCAAAGCATTTCAACGATTTGAATAGTGTTTGAATCCGAGTCTGTGACAGGCTCAGATTCAAGAGGGTATAAATAGCCGTGAGCTAAGCTAACAGCAGAGGGGAACACTGACACAAAGCCTGTAGCATAGCAACCATCTATTCTATCCGTTTCTTTGTTGATTGTTTTCTGTTTTACTCGTTTTCTGTGTTTAATTATTGTGACTGTTTTTTTTTTCTACCAACGAACCTCTGGTCCTGTGATCTGTCTGTAAGCTTGTGATACATTCTCCAGGTTTATCTTTCTGGGGTGGGTCTATTATCGACTACTCTGGCCTTTCTCGCCAGTAGTGAGTCAGAGAGGTTTCAGAAATGTCTCCTATTTGAGTGAATCATAGAAGACTGCTCCGAGCTCTGATAAGAGTTCCTGCTGAACACCGACTCATTATTGTTTAATCATTTAGCTATTAGGCTATTCGTCTAAGACTTTTACTCTGTCTCTCTACTGTATTTTCTTCTGAGAGTCTTTTCCAAAAGTTATTATAGTATTATAAATAGTATAATTGACTGTATTGAGTTTCTGACAATACATGTAATAGTCATAGAGAATACATTTTGGATTACAGAAAAGTATTATGGTAGAACTAGGATGATAGAAAACGATTATGGTAAAATTAGGATTCCAGAAAATGTTTTTTTGTTTGTTTTTTTAAATGAAGCAAGAAGAAACTTAAACAAGCACAGTGGGAACGGTACTGACTGACCAGAGAAGCATACAAGGCCAAAAACTGAGGTATGAAAGCAAGGTTAGGGTGGAAAGGGGAGACAGAGACAGCCATCGCTAGCATTTCTAACAAGCCCCAGCCCCCCAATAGACACACAGAGAGATGAACAAATCTGATACCTTGAGTCTATGAGCAGGCTGCAGAGAAATGGGAGAAAAGAAGAATGTACAGTATGTAACCAATAACCCAAAGTCACACAGTATGCTGTTTTAGAAACAGTGTTAAGTTAAGGCTATTGCATTCAGAACCTTTCAGGGCAGCACCATGAAAAACAACACATTAGACCAAAACATGTCATCCACGCTGACAATCAAAGATAAATAGGCAGAGTGATTGTTGGTAGTGTGGAGAAATATTTGTCGCTCCCCTCTCTCTCGCCCCTCCCCTCTCTCTCTCCCCCATTTTTCTCTCTCTCTCCTCTTCCCCCTCCCCTCTCTCTCTCCCCCATTCTTCTCTCTCTCTCTCTCTCTCTCTCTCTCCTCTCCCCCTTCCCCTCTCTCGCTCTCTCTCACTCTCTCTGAACAACGTCTGGCACCATGGCCAAGGGTTGTCCCAGAGTACTAGAGAAAGTTTCATCAGGACATCTGTACTGTGTTAGGCAATGCGTAGTCCTCATTCTGTGTGGGAGAACAGCATGAACAGATTGTATTTTTCTCTCTCTTTATTTCTCTCCATTTAAAGAGAGAACTGTTTCTTGTGATTTGACCTTGAATAGCAAGTGTAATAAACTTTAGACAAAGTGTGGGGGGTGAGAGAGAGAGAGAGAGAGAGAGAGAGAGAGAGAGAGAGAGAGAGAGAGAGAGAGAGAGAGAAAAGAGAAAGAGAGAGAAAAAGAGAGAGAGTGTGTGTTTGTCAGACCATGAGACATCCCGAAAATCATTCTTCTCACAAAATTGTCTGTAGCGACCGCACAGTTTGGGCATAAAACTAATGTGAAGAAGATGTTTAAAATGTTCCTGTTCTTTCTTATATCGCTCAGGTATAAGAACATTCCATATAGCTTAGTAGATCCTGATGTAGTAGGGAGTTGTAGTTTCTCTAGAGATAAATCAGATCAAACCTGATGTAGTAGGGAGTTGTAGTTTCTCTACAGATAAATCATATCAAACCTGAATTGTGCGATGTAGTAGGGAGTTGTAGTTTTCCACAGGCCAATATCACACATGGTTTAGCGCTGAAAATGTGGTAATTAACTACAATGACCATAATCTATTGCACGCCTGCTTAAAGAAGAGGCCTCAACCACAAACAGCTGTGGAGCAGCAGAACCCAGACAGAAGGGCGGATCTTATATGGCGACACCCCCCGTCAGATCTCGGCCCTGGGATGGAGTTGGTAGAGTTGCCTAATGACACTCGGGCCATGAAGCAGATGACACCACAGATTTTTGTTGACTACTCCTTTGGCTGTAGTCAAAGGAGGCATGGGCTTGGCAGTTAAGGGGTATAAAACCCAATGTAAAAGATAGGGAAAGTGTCGCGGGAATGGAGCGGAGATTTTCAGGAAGACAGATCTGGAGCTGATTGATGTATTAGAAGTTAGAAGACTTCTGGGGTAAGGTAAGAACAGAACTGGATTGTTATTGTTAGAAGCTAGTGCATTACAATCACTATATATAATACAAACCTATGCAAAAGAGAAGTGTTTCTGGTTTTCATTAACTACTGGAACCAAAAGAGAAGTGTTTCTGGTTTTCATTAGCTACTGGAACCAAAAGAGAAGTGTTTCTGGTTTTCATTAGCTACTGGAACCAAAAGAGAAGTGTTTCTGGTTCTCATTAACTACTGGAACCAAAAGAGAAGTGTTGCTGGTTTTCATTAACTACTAGAACCAAAAGAGAAGTGTTTCTGGTTCTCATTAACTACTGGAACCAAAAGAGAAGTGTTGCTGGTTTTCATTAACTAGTATAACCAAAAGGGAAGTGTTACTGGTTTTCATTAACTAGTATAACCAAAAGGGAAGTGTTACTGGTTTTCATTAACTAGTATAACCAAAAGAGAAGTGTTGCTGGTTTGCATTAACTACTGGAACCAAAATAGAGGTGTTACTGGTTCTCATTAACTACTGGAACCAAAGGTGAAGTGTTGCTGGTTTTCATTAGCTACTGGAACCAAAAGAGAAGTGTTGCTGGTTTTCATTAACTAGTATAACCAAAAAAGAGAAGTGTTACTGGTTTTCATTAACTAGTATAACCAAAAGGGAAGTGTTACTGGTTTTCATTAACTAGTATAACCAAAAGAGAAGTGTTGCTGGTTTGCATTAACTACTGGAACCAAAATAGAGGTGTTACTGGTTCTCATTAACTACTGGAACCAAAGGTGAAGTGTTACTGGTTCTCATTAACTACTGGAACCAAAAGAGAAGTGTTACTGGTTCTCATTAACTACTGGAACCAAAAGAGAAGTGTTGCTGGTTTTCATTAGCTACTGGAACCAAAAGAGAAGTGTTGCTGGTTTTCATTAACTACTGGAACCAAAAGAGAAGTGTTGCTGGTTTTCATTAGCTACTGGAACCAAAAGAGAGGTGTTACTGGTTCTCATTAGCTACTGGAACCAAAAGAGAAGTGTTACTGGTTCTCATTAACTACTGGAACCAAAAGAGAAGTGTTTCTGGTTCTCATTAGCTACTGGAACCAAAAGAGAAGTGTTACTGGTTCTCATTAACTACTGGAACCAAAAGAGAAGTGTTACTGGTTCTCATTAACTACTGGAACCAAAAGAGAAGTGTTTCTGGTTCTCATTAACTACTGGAACCAAAAGAGAAGTGTTGCTGGTTTTCAAGGGGTTCACCGTAGGTGTCCTGCGGCCAGAAGAAGAGTTATAACAGTTACAGACTCAGGGGGTTCACCGTAAGATGTAACATTAGTCATCAAGAACTACAAACGTTTTTTGTTACTTTTGTCAACAACATTGATGCCCTGAATTTAGCAGAAGCTACCGGCAGATCAGTTGTTACTGCTCGACTAAAACAATCTCGGTTGACCAACAGCCTAACGACCAAACAATTGACCAGTAGACTAATTGGGGTCAGCCCTAGTATCTATAGTTTGTCCTTACTCAGTGCCGAACCCCTACTTTCTGCCCACGATTCCGTCAGTGTGAACCAGGAGTGACTTGTCACAACGCTGGCCAAACAAGATGTATCTACAAACAAGACAGAGTTAAATGGTTCCAGTCTGCCATGAAGCACTCATCCATGTACACGGGCGGGTAAAAGTCCAGCTACATTTTCCAGATGTACGTTTCTAATTTGGTCAGAAAGTCGTGTTTATTGCAAAACGTTGCTCGCTAGCTAACGTTACGGTGTACGATCTGTGTAGTAATATTATTCAAATCAGAAATCCATTTGCATTGCTAGTTATAGTCTAATGTTAACTAGCTAGTTATAGTCTAATGTTAAACTAGTTAGTTATAGTCTAATGTTAACTAGTTAGTTATAGTCTAATGTTAACTAGTTAGTTATAGTCTAATGTTAACTAGCTAGTTATAGTCTAATGTTAACTAGTTAGTTATAGTCTAATGTTAACTAGCTAGTTATAGTCTAATGTTAACTAGTTGGTTATAGCCTAATGTTAACTAGCTAGTTATAGTCTAATGTTAACTAGCTAGTTATAGTCTAATGTTAACTAGCTAGTTATAGTCTAATGTTAACTAGCTAGTTATAGTCTAATGTTAACTAGTTAGTTATAGTCTAATGTTAACTAGCTAGTTATAGTCTAATGTTAACTAGCTAGTTATAGTCTAATGTTAACTAGCTAGTTATAGTCTAATGTTAACTAGCTAGTTATAGTCTAATGTTAACTAGCTAGTTATAGTCTAATGTTAACTAGTTAGTTATAGTCTAATGTTAACTAGCTAGTTATAGTCTAATGTTAACTAGTTAGTTATAGCCTAATGTTAACTAGCTAGTTATAGTCTAATGTTAACTAGCTAGTTATAGTCTAATGTTAACTAGTTAGTTATAGTCTAATGTTAACTAGCTAGTTATAGTCTAATGTTAACTAGTTAGTTATAGCCTAATGTTAACTAGCTAGTTATAGTCTAATGTTAACTAGCTAGTTATAGTCTAATGTTAACTAGTTAACATTGAACCTAGTTGGTTAGTTTTAGCTACCTGCAGATTCATACTACAGCTATGACAATGTTTGTATTGGTAGTAGTATGACTTGGGGTTATGCCGGTTCATTGTTTAGCTAAACAAAAGACTCCACTACGGCCAGATTATTACATGACCCATCAAATTAGCCAGGTGTGTCTGGGGGTGATTTGTATTTGTATTGTATTTCATGAACATGTGTACATGTCTAGACAGTAGTTTTTTTTCTCAGATTCTGCCATTACTCTCCTGAAGTTGCCGGTAAGAGGCAACACGAGGAGTCGGCAACCTTTCTCATGTGGAATGCTAATTTATCTTACCATTTCTACCCATTATGGTTTTCATATCCACATTTCGTGAAACAGTTTAATTTTATTTATAATAACGTTGTCATATCTCAAAATCATTGTCATGTGGTTCATCAAAATTCTATCCAAATGAAAATGATACAAACCTAAAAACGAACTTCTATTGCCAACTATGTAAAAATAGCCTACATTGCCAGCAAATAAAAACATTGCAGCCTGCAGGTAGAAAATATCCTGATTAAAATAAATATCCTATAAATCACATGGCCTGTCTACAAGGAACTTGAAACATTGTATCAACTATTAACTTGGGTCCAGCCTGAAGCTGGTGCTAGCAAACTTACAACATTGTATCAAATATTCTGGGCCCTCAGAGTTTCCTGCATCAGTGAGCTTGGGACAGACACAGCCGTATACTATTCGCGCAAGGGATAAGAAGCACGGAGTAGTGCAGAAGATCCACAAAGACTACCCGTCCACTAGTAGGACTGTCTGGGAGGTGGCCTGTACTAGTCACCTCGACAAGCAATGTAGAGCTGTGAAAGCCTGTCTGCAGATGGAGAGGCCCCAGTGAAGGTCCCAATCGACTGCTGGCACATCCTTGTATACCAAGGGTTGTATGTGTACGTATGTTAGCACATGATTACAACAATACAGCTAAAAGTCACACACAATGTGGGCTACAAACCTATTACAACTGGAGCAGGACAATCCTCCTGGAGGTACAGTATGCTGGGTGTGTAGGCTTCTGTTCCAGCACAGCACTAACACACCTGGTTCAACTAATGAAACCAAATGAGTTGATAATAATGTGTATTATTGCTGGGCTGGAATAGAAGTCTGCTCACCCAGTAGATCAGGGACAGGAGAGAGGTTGGTCACCTCTGGTATGGACTTTTTTGTTCACCCGAAATGATGTTTTAGTAATAATAGCCTACTTACTAAGATGTCTAACATTTACAAACAAGTTAGATCATTTGTACATTTTGAAATTATATTTTGATTCATTGAAGTGAAGTGTTTAAACTTGTTTTAACTGTTAACTGAAAAACATACAAGATAAACTACTGTATGAGCCATAACTGGTTTAATGGGCATGTGCAATCAAAGTATATGAAACTAACCATAAACCAGATTTTCTACATGTTTTTCTGACATGAAATTGTTTAGTGAAACTCTAAACTCGAACTAAATTTTTTTGAAATATATTTAACCCTTATTGTACCAGGTAAGTTGACTGAGAACACATTCTCATTTACAGGAATGACCTGGGGCATAGTTACAGAGGAGGCAGGATGAATGAGCCAATTGGAAGCTTGGGATGATCAGGTGGTGATGGTCAGATTGGGAATTTAGCCAAGACACCAGGGTTAACACCTCTACTCTTACGATAAGTGCCATGGGATCTTTAGTGATCACAGAGAGTCGGGACACCAGTTTAACATCCAATCTGAAAGAATGCACCCTACACAGGGCAATGTCCCCAATCACTGCCCTGGGGCATTGGGATATTTTTTTAGACCAGAGGAAAGAGTGCCTCCTACTGGCCCTCCAACACCACTCCCAGCAGCATCTGGTCTCCCATCCAGGGACGGACCAGCACCAGCCCTGCTTAGCTTCAGAAGCAAGCCAGCAGTGTGACATGCTGCTGGTTGCAGGGTACTGTACATGAAAATAAGGAGCAGGCTAATTTGTAGGCTAATTAAACATATCAAAAAGTAAAATAATGTGTTTTAATTCTACCGTGTTTATTTGCAGAGAATGAGAGACAAAATGAGCAGGTCAGTGGCATGGAGAAGGATTGTCGAGTAGTTGGTATTGATGGTGGGTAAAAGACAGAGATGTGGATGTTTGCAGAATGTTTGCAAGTCAAAGCCACAATTTCCTTTACCACAAGTACCCACTGATGTGCATCTGGGCCTATGTATCTTACAGGAAGTGAGCTATAATCATCAATGCCATGACACCAGTATAATGAAAGAGAAACTATTACTATATGAGAATCATCATGTTAAAATGCTATCATCCAATCGGTAGCATATTACATGGGAAATCCATGCTTAGTGTAACCGTGTACAATGTTATAATTCGTGTAACTGATGATTTCTATTATTTGGTGGGCAAATGTCAACACATTTACAAATGGTTGCTTCAATCACAGTTTTGAGGTTTAGGTTGTTTGATGTTCATAGCAAACATTGTTGCGCAAATCTGTCTTCGCCTACCATCACCAACAATATCTGCAATCCCTCCTCCATGCCACTGACCTTATGAGTTTGTCTCTGTATTCTAGCAATGCAAAAATCATATAGAATTAGAAAACCAGACACACCAAGGATTGACTGTCATACATATTTCTTCGTTTCGCCTGCCCGAAACGAGTGAAAGTCGGAACTATATGTTTCATGAACTAAACATTTTGGTAGCTCCTCACCTGATTGATTAATTAACGGCAGCGGTGGCCGCGTTCAATTTGCATAAAGTAGATCAGAGCTAAACTTGTTCTATTCGCGCCACTAGCAGGATTCGCGCCGCCAGCAGGGTTCTCTCCGCCAGCAGGGTTCGCTCCGCCAGCAGGGTTCTCTCCGCTAGCAGGATTCGCTCCGCTAGCAGGGTTCTCTCCGCTAGCAGGATTCGCTCCGCCAGCAGGGTTCACTCCGCCAGCAGGATTCGCTCCGCCAGCAGGGTTCTCTCCGCCAGCAGGATTCGCTCCGCCAGCAGGGTTCTCTCCGCTAGCAGGATTCGCTCCGCTAGCAGGATTCTCTCCGCTAGCAGGATTCGCTCCGCTAGCAGGATTCGCTCCGCCAGCAGGATTCGCTCCGCCAGCAGGATTCGCTCCGCCAGCAGGGTTCGCGCCGCCAGCAGGATTCGCTCCGCCAGCAGGATTCGCTCCGCTAGCAGGGTTCTCTCTGCTAGCAGGGTTTGCGCCGCTATGAGGGTTCTCGCCGCCAGCAGGATTCGCGCCGCCAGCAGGATTCGCACCGCCAGCAGGGTTCTCTCCGCTAGCAGGGTTCGCGCCGCCAGCAGGGTTCGCGCCGCCAGCAGGATTCGCTCTGCTAGCAGGGTTTGCGCCGCTATCAGGGTTCTCGCCGCCAGCAGGATTCGCGCCGCCAGCAGGATTCGCACCGCCAGCAGGGTTCTCGCCGCTATCAGGGTTCGCGCCGCCAGCGGGGTTCTCTCCGCCAGCAGGATTCGCTCCGCTAGCAGGGTTCGCGCCGCCAGCAGGATTTGCACCGCCAGCAGGGTTCGCGCCGCCAGCAGGGTTCGCACCGCCAGCAGGGTTCTCGCCGCTATCAGGGTTCGCGTCGCCAGCGGGGTTCTCTCCGCCAGCAGGATTCGCTCCGCTAGCAGGGTTCGCGCCGCCAGCAGGATTTGCGCCGCCAGCAGGGTTCGCACCGCCAGCTCGATTCGCTCCGCTAGCAGGGTTCGCGCCGCTATCAGGGTTCTCTCCGCTAGCAGGGTTCTCTCCGCTAGCAGGGTTCGCGCCGCTAGCAGGGTTCTCTCCGCTATCAGGGTTCGCACCGCCAGCAGGGTTCTCGCCGCTATCAGGGTTTGCGCCGCCAGCAGGGTTCTCTCCGCCAGCAGGATTCGCTCCGCTAGCAGGGTTCGCGCCGCCAGCAGGGTTCGCGCCCCGCCAGCAGGGTTCGCGCCCCGCCAGCAGGATTCGCGCCGCCAGCAGGATTCGCGCCGCCAGCAGGGTTCGCGCCGCTATCAGGGTTCTCTCCGCTATCAGGGTTCGCGCCGCTAGCAGGGTTCTCTCCGCTAGCAGGGTTCTCTCCGCTATCAGGGTTCGCGCCGCTAGCAGGGTTCTCTCCGCTATCAGGGTTCGCGCTGCTAGCAGGGTTCTCTCCGCTAGCAGGGTTCGCGCCGCTAGCAGGGTTCTCTCCGCTAGCAGGGTTCTCTCCGCTAGCAGGGTTCGCGCCGCCAGCAGGGTTCTCTCCGCCAGCAGGATTCACGTCGCAAGCAGGATTCGCGCCGCCAGCAGGGTTCTCTCCGCTAGCAGGATTCGCGCCGCAAGCAGGATTCGCGCCGCCAGCAGGGTTCCCGCCGCCAGCAGGATTCGCGCCGCCAGCAGGGTTCGCGCCGCCAGCAGGGTTCGCCCCGCTAGCAGGGTTCGCGCCGCCAGCAGGGTTCGCGCCGCCAGCAGGGTTCGCGCCGCCAGCAGGGTTCGCCCCGCTAGCAGGGTTCGCGCCGCCAGCAGGGTTCGCGCCGCCAGCAGGGTTCGCCCCGCTAGCAGGGTTCACGCCGCTCACCTTCACGGAGAGGGGTAGAAAGCAGTTGCTACGTGACGCTCAAAATACAGCATCTAAGTGATTGATAGTTGGTATTCAGCAATCATAAAATTATGCTTATTTACTGTGAAGAACTGAAACTGAACCGAGCTCAAAGAGCACTAATCACTCAGCACTAGCGTGTGTTTTTGTGTGTGTGAAATAAGCATCCCCGGGGCAGTGTATCGGAAACGAACAGCCTTTGTCCTCTGTCCAGGAATGTCCCTCTAGCCAGCAGACCAGATGAGAGAACAGCCGACTCAGGCAGTCCTGGTGCGATGTCATCCATAAAGCCTCCTTCCCGGTCCCGGACTCGACTTCAACAATGCAGCCCCAAAACAACTATGAAATGAGTCTCTGATCCGTACAACTAGGAGCCTTATACCCCAGTGAGCTACTCAGAGTGCTGTGGGCCCCTCATTCAGGTGTCAGCTATACAACCTAAATAAATAGATGGGTTTTTTCTCCCAGACACACATTACACGTGCTGATTTATGTGAAAATGTGTAAGCCTAGTATTTTGGCAAAATAAACAATGATGTATTGACTTTTAATACATTCCCTGGGTGTAATTCTGTTTCAACGCAGTGAAATATTATCTGTGAGATTTGTTATGCTTTTCTACAGTTGATTTTAAAATCACCCTGCGTTGACAAAGTTTTACAATAAACTGATTATCTTTAATTAATAATGTTAGTGCAATCTGGAAGTGTCGCGCAAACGGTTCCCCTCTGGCTTATTGCACAAATCAATCACTTGTACCACTGTAGCGATTACAGAAAACATTGTTGGAAATGTTGCACTCCTACTGTATGTTATCCTTCTGGACGGATATGAGCTACGGCAAACCGGCGAATCAAATCCTCTTCTTCACCATGCGTGACAAGATGCATTAAAGATGCATTCTCTCCGACTAGATTTCCTGTAGAAACCGTTCAATGATGCCAACACTCACCACTTTGAAGACACCTGCTTCGATGTTTCTCCTAGTTACGTGCCAGACTTCCAGTTTACTAATCAACCGTATAAATCTCAGTACAGGGTGGGTGGGTGGCGGTGTAACGTAAAACGGTGCACGGTGGTGGTTCAGCCGGAGCAGTAGCGCACGTTCCGTACCGTCAATGCTACTGCGCTGGGCAAGCCCAACCACGTCCGCCGGGGGAGGGGCTCATGGACTGGCCCAAGTAAAAGAAACGAATACCAAATAAAACGGACAGCTCAAGAGACTCGGAAAACAATGCCATTTATTAACATATATATCTTTGGTGAACCAGGACACACAACTAGAAGCAACAAAAAGCCGCATAAAAGGATTGAAATTATGTCTTGCCTTTATCACAAAAGTAGGTTTAGGTTATAATCTGCAGTTCTCAATAGGCTTTGTCTAATAAAATAAAGCATAACATTAAGCTTTAAAACATTCTGTTACGTAATAAAGTGTGTTTCAAAAGAAACATCTCGAAAAGGCACTTTGGTTTATTTGTAGCTGGGAGAGAGAATGGTCTTTGAGAGACTGGCATTTGGGAGAACCGTCTTAGAGAATGGTCTTTGGGAGAGGGCTGTCTTTGAGAGAGGGCTGTCTTTGGGAGAGGGCTGTCTTTGGGAGAGGGCTGTCTTTGGGAGAGGGCTGTCTTTGGGAGAGGGCTGTCTTTGGGAGAGGGCTGTCTTGTGCTGCCATCTTCTAGATCATGGAAAATGACAACCACTGAAAATAGAAAAAGAATACAATCAATATATCAGAACACAAAACAACAACATCATCTAGTCTACCTGTATGAGTCGATTACAAACTACGATTTAAAGTTCTCACCTGGTAGAAATCCAATTCAATAAAGCCACTATCATCCATGTCAAGCTTCTTGAAGACTTCTGCAAGGTTAAGAGAGGAACAACGTGGTAACCATCTATAACAGATACTCTCAAAGCTTTTCCTCTCGATCCTCATCGGACAGGTTCTCCACAAAACCTCCAAAGTAACCCCCGCATTAAAATGTACAATCTGTAATATTTACTGCTATAGGTGCACAAGTGCAGGAGCGGGGGGCTGCCGTTTGGCTGAAGCACAAATTCAGGATTGTGACATTAAGACGTTGTACTTACTGAACATCATCTCCAGGCGCATGACGCAAGCCACAAAGTTATCAAAGTCAATCGTCATGTCAGCCTCTCCATACCGAGCTGCCAGAACCTGGTGGATAGTGTTGTTCAGGCTGAAACCTGGGAGGAGATACATTATAAATCATCAGAACCTAAAAATAGATTATATAATCTGGGTAAGTAATAGATTATATATTCTGGGTAACTAATAGATTATATAATCTATGTGTAGCTGATAGATGCACACACGCTACATATGAATGTTTTTTTAAATGTAAATTGTACAGTATTTCTTTCTGTAATGTCTTTTTCGTTATGTGTCAGACCCCAATAACCCTAGCTGTCGCCATTGGCATCAGGTAAAGGGGACCCCAATAAGCCTAGCTGTCGCCATTGGCATCAGGTAAAGGGGACCCCAATAAGCCTAGCTGTCGCCATTGGCATCAGGTAAAGGGGACCCCAATAAGCCTAGCTGTCGCCATTGGCATCAGGTAAAGGGGACCCCAATAAGCCTAGCTGTCGCCATTGGCATCAGGTAAAGGGGACCCAAATAAGCCTAGCTGTCGCCATTGGCATCAGGTAAAGGGGACCCCAATAAGCCTAGCTGTCGCCATTGGCATCAGGTAAAGGGGACCCCAATAAGCCTAGCTGTCGCCATTGGCATCAGGTAAAGGGGACCCCAATAAGCCTAGCTGTCGCCATTGGCATCAGGTAAAGGGGACCCCAATAACAAAATAAAAAAATGCTGTACCAGTCAAAAGTTTGGACACACCTACTCAGGGTTTTTCTTTATTTTGACTATTTTACTATTGAAGACATCAAAACTATGAAATAACACATATGGAATCAAGTAGTAACCAAAAAAACTGTTAAACAAATATGTCACGTGTGCTCCCTCTCCGGGCCTCAAGGTCACCAGGCTGCTCGTTAAGGCGCACACCTGTCACCATCGTTACGCGCATTAGTGCATAATGACAGTCACCTGGACTCCCATCACCTCCTTGATTTCCTGCCCTATATATGTCACTCCCCTTGGTTCCTTCCCCAGGTGTCACTGTTTCTGTTTCTTGTCTGTTTCTTGTCTGTGCGGTGTTCGTAGTTTGTATTATGTTACATTTATTTATTAAAACCCTCACTCTCTGAACTTGCTTCCCGACTCTCAGCGCACTCGTTACAACATCTAAATATATTTTAGATTCTTCAAAGTAGCCATACGCTGAGCACTTGTTGGCTGTTTGTCCTTCACTCTGCGGTCCAACTCATCCCAAACCATCTCAATTGGGTTGAGGTCGGGTGATTGTGGAGGCCAGGTCATCTGATGCAGCACTCCATCACTCTCCTTCTTGGTCAAATAGCCCTTAGACAGCCTGGAGGTGTGTTGGGTTATTGTCCGGTTGAAAAACAAATGATAGTCCCACTAAGCCCAAACCAGATGTCATGGCGTATCGTTGCAGAATGCAGTGGTAGCCATGCTGGTTAAGTGTGCCTTGAATTCTAAATAAATCACTGACAGTGTCACCAGCAAGGCACCCCCACACCTCCTCCTCCATGCTTCACGGTGGGAACCACACACGCAGATATCATCCATTCACCTACTCTACGTCTCACAAAGACACAGCTTTTGGAACCAAAAATCTCAAATTTGGACTCATCAGACCAAAGGGCAGATTTCCACCGGTCTAATGTCCATTGCATGTGTTTCTTGGCCCAAGCAATTCTCTTCTTCTTATTGGTGTCCTTTAGTAGTGGTTTCTTTGCAGCAATTCGACCATGAAGGCCTGATTCACGCAGTCTCCTCTGAACAGTTGATGTTGAGATGTGTCTGTTACTTGAACTCTGTGAAGCATTTATTTGGGCTGCAATCTGAGGTGCAGTTAACTCTAATGAACTGATCCTCTGCAGCAGAGGGAACTCTGGGTCTTCCTTTCCTGTGGCGGTCCTCATGAGAGCCAGTTTCATCATAGCGCTTGATGGTTTTTGCGACTACACTTGAAGAAACGTTCAAAATTCTTGAAATGTTCCAGATTGACTGACCTTCATGACTTAAAGTAATGATGGACTGTCGTTTCTCTTTTGCTTATTTGAGCTGTTCTTGTCATAATATGGACTTGGTCTTTTACCAAATAGGGATATCTTCTGTATACCACCCCTACCTGGTCACAACACAACTGACTGGCTCAAACGCATTAAGAAAGAGAGAAATTCCACAAATTAGCTTTTAGCAAGGCACACCTGTTAATTGAAATGCATTCCAGGTGACTACCTCATGAAGCTGGTTGCGAGAATGCCAAGCGTGTGCAAAGCTGTCATCAAGGCAAAGGGTGGCTACTTTGAAGAATCTCAAATCTGTTTAACACTTTTTTTGGTTACTGCATGATTCCATATGTGTTATTTCATAGTTTTGATGTCTTCACTGTTATTCTACAATGTAGAAAATAGTAAAAAATAAAGAAAAACCATTGAATGAGTAGGTGTTCTAAAACTTTTGACTGGTATTGTATATAATATACAGTATAATGTATGCCACTTAGCTTTTATCCAAAGTGACTAACATTACATTGTGAATACACTAGTGATCCCTGAGTATTGAACCCATATCCATACAGTTGTGTAAATTAAGTTTATTTAATGTCCACAAACCTGCTTTGTTCAAGGCCATCCTCATCTCTGGTGTGCTCATACAGCCAGACCCATCAATGTCATTGCTCTTATAGATGGACTGAGGGAGGGAGGGAACGAAGGAACGAGGGAGGAAGTGAAAGAGGGAGGGAGAGAGAGGGAGAGAGAGAGGGAGAGAGAGGGAAAGAGGGAGGGAAAGAGGGAGGGAGAGAGGGAGGGAGAGACGGGGAACAGGGAAATTAAAGAGATTGCACTGTGTAAAACACACTATGTAAACACTTGTAGGCTGTCCAATCTTAACACAACAGAGATAGTACTGCAGTAGCTCTGGTCCAAGGACAGCTTGCTGACGCTGAACTTATATAAACACCCTGGACCAGAGCTACCACAGCAGTAACACAAACACTAGAACCTCACCAGGTATTTCTGGATCTTCTTCCACAGTGTTGCAAATTCTCCCAGCCCCAGTTTGCCGTTACCGCTGTCCTGCTTAACGGTTAAGGTTAAACAAGTGTCTGGACACATCATGCCCAACAAACTACAATATTCAAAACTAAAGACTGAGATGAGCATTGAGAACTCAAGACTTTTGTGTAATTTATTCATTGATGTCACAGCGAGCAGAAGTAAAGTCAGAATACCACTCTCTGTGCAGAGACGCAGTATGTAATAATAACAACAGTATGTAATAGTATGAAATAATAACAGCATGTAATAATAGTATGTAATAGTAACAGTATGTAATAATAATAGTATGTAATAGTAGCAGTATGTAATAATAACAGTATGTAATAGTAACAGCATGTAATAATAGCAGTATGTAATAATAACAGTATGTAATAATAGCAGTATGTAATAATAGCAGTATGTAATAATAATAGTATGTAATAGTAGCAGTATGTAATAATAATAGTATGTAATAGTAGCAGTATGTAATAGTAACAGTATGTAATAGTATGAAATAATAACAGCATGTAATAATAGTATGTAATAGTAACAGTATGTAATAATAACAGCATGTAATAATAGTATGTAATAGTAACAGTATGTAATAATAACAGTATGTAATAGTATGTAATAATAACAGCATGTAATAATAGTATGTAATAGTAACAGTATGTAATAATAACAGCATGTAATAATAGTATGTAATAGTAGCAGTATGTAATAATAACAGTATGTAATAGTATGAAATAATAACAGTATGTAATAGTAGCAGTATGTAATAGCAACAATATGTAATAATAATAGTATGTAATAGTAACAGCATGTAATAATAGCAGTATGTAATAATAGCAGTATGTAATAATAACAGTATGTAATAATAGCAGTATGTAATAATAGCAGTATGTAATAATAGCAGTATGTAATTGCAACAATATGTAATAATAACAATATGTAATAGTAACAGTATGTAATAATAATAGTATGTAATAGTAACAGTATGTAATAATAGCAGTATGTAATAATAACAGTATGTAATAGTAACAGTATGTAATAGTAACAGTATGTAATAATAGCAGTATGTAATAGTAACAGCATGTAATAACAGTATGTAATAGCAGTATGTAATAATAACATAATGTAAGTATGTAATAACAACAATATGTAATAATAACAATATGTAATAGTAACAGTATGTAACAGTATGTAAACATAAGTGTGTAATAGTAATAGTGTGTAATAAGAATGTAATAACAGTATGTAACAATAACAGTACATAACAATAACAGTATGTAATAGTAGCAGTATGTAACAATAACAGTATGTAACAATAACAGTATGTAATAGTAGCAGTATGTAATAATAACAGTATGTAATAGTAGCAGTATGTAATAGTAACAGTATGTAATAATAGCAGTATGTAATAATAGCAGTATGTAATAGTAACAGCATGTAATAACAGTATGTAGTAAGAATGTAATAGCAGTATGTAATAGTAACAGTATGTAATAGTAACAGTATGTAATAGTAACAGTATGTAATAATAACAGTATGTAATAATAGCAGTATGTAATAATAGCAGTATGTAATAGTAACAGCATGTAATAACAGTATGTAGTAAGAATGTAATAGCAGTATGTAATAATAACAGTATGTAATAATAACAATGTAATAATAACAGTATGTAATAGTAACAATATGTAATAGTAGCAGTATGTAATAATAACAGTATGTAATAGTAACAATATGTAATAGTAACAGTATGTAATAATAACAGTATGTAATAATAACAGTATGGAATAATAACAGTATGGAATAGTAGCAGTATGTAATAATAACAGTATGGAATAGTAGCAGTATGTAATAATAACAGTATGGAATAGTAGCAGTATGTAATAATAGCAGTATGTAATAATAGCAGTATGTAATAATAACAGTATGTAATAATAGTATGTAATAGTAGCAGTATGTAATAGTAGCAGTATGTAATAATAACAGTATGTAATAGTAGCAGTATGTAATAGTAACAGTATGTAATAATAGTATGTAATAGTAACAGTATGTAATAGTAACAGTATGGAATAGTAACAGTATGTAATAGTAACAGTATGTAATAATAGCAGTATGTAATAATAGCAGTATGTAATAGTAGCAGTATGTAATAGTAGCAGTATGTAATAATAACAGTATGTAATAGTAGCAGTATGTAATAGTAGCAGTATGTAATAGTAGCAGTATGTAATAATAACAGTATGTAATAGTAGCAGTATGTAATAGTAACAGTATGTAATAACAGTATGTAATAGTAACAGTATGTAATAACAGTATGTAATAGTAGCAGTATGTAATAGTAACAGTATGTAATAATAGTATGTAATAGTAGCAGTATGTAATAGTAGCAGTATGTAATAATAACAGTATGTAATAATAACAGTATGTAATAGTAGCAGTATGTAATAATAACAGTATGTAATAATAATAGTATGTAATAGTAGCAGTATGTAATAGTAGCAGTATGTAATAGTAGCAGTATGTAATAATAACAGTATATAATAATAACAGTATGAAATAGTAACAGTATGTAATAGTAGCAGTATGTAATAGTAACAGTATGTAATAGTAACAGTATGTAATAGTAACAGTATGTAATAATAGCAGTATGTAATAGTAGCAGTATGTAATAATAACAGTATGTAATAATAGTATGTAATAGTAGCAGTATGTAATAATAGCAGTATGTAATAGTAGCAGTATGTAATAATAACAGTATGTAATAATAACAGTATGTAATAGTAGCAGTATGAAATAATAACAGTATGTAATAATAACAGTATGTAATAATAATAGTATGTAATAGTAGCAGTATGTAATAGTAGCAGTATGTAATAATAACAGTATATAATAATAACAGTATATAATAATAACAGTATATAATAATAACAGTATGGAATAGTAACAGTATGTAATAGTAGCAGTATGTAATAGTAACAGTATGTAATAGTAGCAGTATGTAATAGTAGCAGTATGTAATAATAACAGTATGTAATAATAACAGCATGTAATAATAGCAGCATGTAATAATAGCAGTATGTAATAATAGCAGTATGTAATAATAGCAGTATGTAATAGTAACAGTATGTAATAATAACAGTATGTAATAATAGCAGTATGTAATAGTAACAGTATGTAATAATAATAGTATGTAATAGTAGCAGTATGTAATAATAGCAGTATGTAATAATAGCAGTATGTAATAATAGCAGTATGTAATAATAGCAGTATGTAATAGTAACAGCATGGAATAACAGTATGTAGTAAGAATGTAATAGCAGTATGTAATAGCAGTATGTAATAATAACAGTATGTAATAATAACAGTATGTAATAGCAACACTATGTAATAGTAACAGTATGTAATAATAACAGTATGGAATAGTAACAGTATGTAACAATAACAGTATGGAATAATAACAGTATGTAATAGTAACAGTATGTAATAATAAGTATGTAATAACAGTATGTAATAATAACAGTATGTAATAATAAGTATGTAATAACAGTATGTAATAATAACAGTATGTAATAGTAGCAGTATGAAATAGTAGCAGTATGTAATAATAAGTATGTAATAATAACAGTATGTAATAGTAACAGTATGTAATAGTAACAGTATGTAATAACAGTATGTAATAGTAACAGTATGTAATAGTAACAGTATGTAATAATAAGTATGTAATAACAAGTATGTAATAACAGTATGTAATAATAACAGTATGTAATAGTAACAGTATGTAATAACAGTATGTAATAATAACAGTATGTAATAGTAACAGTATATAATAACAGTATGTAATAATAACAGTATGTAATAGTAACAGTATGTAATAACAGTATGTAATAGTAACAGTATGTAATAGTAACAGTATGTAATAACAGTATGTAATAACAGTATGTAATAATAACAGTATGTAATAGTAACAGTATGTAATAACAGTATGTAATAACAGTATGTAATAACAGTATGTAATAACAGTATGTAATAACAGTATGTAATAGTAACAGTATGTAATAATAAGTATGTAATAATAACAGTATGTAATAGTAACAGTATGTAATAACAGTATGTAATAATAACAGTATGTAATAGTAACAGTATATAATAACAGTATGTAATAATAACAGTATGTAATAGTAACAGTATGTAATAATAACAGTATGTAATAGTAACAGTATGTAATAACAGTATGTAATAATAACAGTATGTAATAGTAACAGTATGTAATAGTAACAGTATGTAATAGTAACAGTATGTAATAATAACAGTATGTAATAGTAACAGTATATAATAACAGTATGTAATAGTAACAGTATGTAATAGTAACAGTATGTAATAGTAACAGTATGTAATAATAACAGTATGTAATAGTAACAGTATGTAATAGTAACAGTATGTAATAACAGTATGTAATAATAACAGTATGTAATAGTAACAGTATGTAATAGTAACAGTATGTAATAACAGTATGTAATAATAACAGTATGTAATAGTAACAGTATGTAATAGTAACAGTATGTAATAATAACAGTATGTAATAGTAACAGTATATAATAGTAACAGTATGTAATAGTAACAGTATGTAATAACAGTATGTAATAATAACAGTATGTAATAGTAACAGTATGTAATAACAGTATGTAATAATAACAGTATGTAATAATAACAGTATGTAATAGTAACAGTATGTAATAACAGTATGTAATAATAACAGTATGTAATAATAACAGTATGTAATAGTAACAGTATGTAATAACAGTATGTAATAATAACAGTATGTAATAGTAACAGTATGTAATAATAACAGTATGTAATAATAACAGTATGTAATAATAACAGTATGTAATAGTAACAGTATGTAATAACAGTATGTAATAATAACAGTATGTAATAATAACAGTATGTAATAATAACAGTATGTAATAACAGTATGTAATAGTAACAGTATGTAATAGTAACAGTATGTAATAGTAACAGTATATAATAGTTGTTGTGTAATGGAGCAGAAAAGACATGTAAAGGATACGTCCATGAGGTTGACCATGATTCTGGCTGTGTCTAGGCTGAAGCCGTCCGTCTTTATGTCAGTTCCTGTAGAGGACACATCACAGAGTAAGGACAGAGTAAGGACAGAGTAAGGACAGAGTTAGGACAGAGTTAGGACAGACCTCTGCAGTCTGCATTATACATTAACCATGTGCTCTTTATACAATGAACAAAAATATAAACGCAACATGCAACAATTTCAAAGCTTTACTGAGCTCCTGTAAATGTAAGAAAAACAGTCAATTGAAATAAATTCATTAGGCCCTAATCTATGAATATCATGACTGGGAATACAGATATGCATCTGTTGGTCACAGATACCTTTAAAAAACAGGTAGGGGCGTGGATTAGAAAACCAGTCAGTATCTAGTGTGACCACCATTTGTCTCAGCGGGACAAATCTGTCGAATAGAGTTGATCAGGATGTTGTTTGTGGCCTGTGGACTGTTGTCCCACTCCTCTTCAATGGCTGTGAGAAGTTGCTGGATATGTAACTGTCGTACACGTCGATCCAGAGCATCCCACACATGCTCAATGGGTGACATAGCTTATGCCTGCCCATACCATAACCCCACCGCCACCATGGGGCACTCTGTTCTCAACGTTGGCATCAGCAAACCGCTAGGCCACACAACGCCATACACGCTGTCTGCTCGGTACAGTTGAAACTGGGATTAATCTGTGAAGAGCACACTTCTCCAGCGTGCCGGTATCCATCGAAGGTGAGCGTTTGCCCACTGAAGTTGATTACGACGCCGAACTGCAGTCAGGTCAAGACCCTGGTGAGGACGACGAGCACCCAGATGAGCTTCCCTGAGACTGTTATCCAACACATCTGTGGCATTGTGTTGTGTGACAAAACTGCACATTTTAGAGTGGCCTTTTATTGCCCCCCAGCACAAGGTGCACCTGTGTAATGATCATGCTGTTCAATCAGCTTCTTGATATGCCACACCTGTCAGGTGGATGGATTATCTTGGCAAAGGAGAAATGCTCACTGACAGGGATGTAAACAAATTTGTGCACAACATTTTTGATAAATAATCTTTTTGTGATTTTCTGGGATCTTTTATTTCAGCTCATGAAACATGGGACCAATACTTTACATGTTGCGTTTATATTTTGGTTCGGTGTAGCACAGTACAAATACAAATCATGACTGGAAAGAAAGCATTTCACTCACGCTTAGCAACGATTTTGTTGAAAATACTCCTGAGCTCAGATGCTGAAATCTCCATATCCTATTTACATAGAGAGAAAAGTATTTAACTACGAAAAGGTACCAGTTTCCCAGTCAATAAAATTAAATATTACAGAAATATTTTTGTCAGTGTCATATTATATATTATAAATATGCAAAAATTGTATTTTATAAACTGGGTGGTTCAAGCCCTGAATGCTAATTGGCTGAACGCCATGGTATATCAGACCGTATACCACAGGTATGATAAAACATTTATTTCTACTGCTCTAATTGGTAACCAGTTTATAATAGCAATAAGTAATGGTGAGTAATAATACTTACATCTCCAGCTAGTTTAGTGAACAAGCCTCTGAAGCCAGCATCAACCTCCCCCTCAGGTACTGTATCCTAGAGAGATAACACCAAGACACATTGGATAATGAGAGTAGAGTAGAGTAGAGTAGAGTAGAGTAGAGTAGAGTAGAGTAGTGTAGAGTAGAGTAGAGTAGAGTAGAGTAGTATATTTTAGAGTAGAGTAGTGTAAAGTAGAGTAGTAGTGTAGAGTAGAGAGAGAGAGTAGTGTAGTAGAGTAGAGGTAGTATATAGTAGAGAGTAGAGGTAGTGTATAGTAGAGTGTAGAGTGTATAGTAGAGTAGTGTATTAGAGTAGTGTATAGTGAGAGTAGTGTAGTATATAGTAGAGTAGTAGTAGAGTATAGTAGAGTATGGTATAGAGAGTAGTGTATAGTAGAGTAGTGTATAGTAGTATAGTATATAGTAGAGAGTAGTGTATAGTAGAGTAGAGTAGTGTATAGTGTATAGTAGTATAGTAGTGTATATAGAGTAGTAGTGAGTATAGTAGAGTATAGTAGTGTATAGAGTAGAGTGAGTATATAGTAGAGTAGTGTATAGTAGAGTATGTAGTGTATAGTAGAGTAGTAGTATAGTATAGTAGAGTAGTGTAGTAGAGTAGTGTGTATAGTAGAGAGTGTATATAGTGTATAGTAGAGTATATATATAGTGAGTGTATATATAGTAGAGTATAGTAGTAGTAGTAGTGTAGAGGAGTAGTAGTATAGTAGTGTAGAGTAGTGTATAGAGTAGTGTAGTAGAGTGAGTAGTAGAGTAGAGGTGTAGAGTAGAGTAGAGTAGAGTAGTGAGTAGAGAGAGTAGAGTAGTGTAGTAGGAGTAGAGTAGTATAGTAAGAGAGTAGAATAGAGTAGAGTAGAGTAGAGTAGAGTAGAGTAGTATATAGTAGAGTAGTGTAGTGTATAGTAGAGTATGGTAGAGTAGAGTAGTGTAGTGTAGAGTAGAGTAGTGTAGAGTAGAGTAGAGTAGTATAGAGTAGAGTAGTATAGAGTAGAGTAGTGTAGAGTAGAGTAGTATAGAGTAGAGTAGTGTAGAGGAGTAGAGAGTGTGAGAGTAGAGTAGAGTAGATAGAGTAGTAGTGTAGAGAGTATATGTAGAGTAGAGTAGAGTAGAGTAGAGTAGTATATAGTAGAGAGTAGAGTAGTGTATAGTAGAGAGTGTAGTGGTATATAGAGAGAGAGTGTAGAGTAGAGATAGAGTAGAGGTAGAGTAGAGAGTAGGAGTAGAGTAGTATAGAGTAGTATGTAGTGTAGAGTAGTAGTAGAGTAGTATATAGTGTAGAGTAGTGTATAGTGTAAGTAGAGTGTATATGATAGGAGAGTGTATAGAGTATATAGTGAGTAGGAGTATATGTAGAGAGTAGTAGAGTAGAGAGTGTGTAGAGTAGTGTAGAGGTAGAGTAGGAGAGTAGAGTAGTGTAGAGAGAGTAGAGTGAGTGTAGAGTAGAGTGGTGTAGAGTAGTGTAGAGTAGAGAGAGTAGAGTAGAGGGAGTATTGGTAGTAGAGAGTATAGTATGTTGAAGAGTAGAGATAGAGTAGAGAGAGTAGTATAGAGTAGAGTAGAGTAGTATATAGTAGAGTAGTGTGTAGTGTAGTAGAGTAGTGTAGAGTAGAGAGTATAGAGAGTGGTGTAGAGTAGAGTGAGTAGATAGAGTAGAGAGTATGAGAGAGTGTAGTGAGAGATAGAGTAGAGTAGTATAGAGTAGAGAGGAGTAGAGTAAGAGTAGAGTAGAGTATATAGTAGAGTAGTGTGGAGTAGAGTAGTGTAGAGAGAGTAGTGTATAGTAGAGAGTGTAGAGTAGAGTAGTGAGAGTGGGAGTATATAGTAGAGTAGTGTAGAGAGTAGAGTAGTAGTGAGTGTAGTAGAGTAGAGTGGTAGAGTAGAGTAGAGTAGAGTAGTTGGTAGGAGTAGAGAGTAGGTAGTAGTAGAGTAGAGTAGTGGGAATGAGTAGAGAGTAGAGTGGTATATGGTAGAGTGAGTGAGAGTAGTGTATAGTGAGTAGTGTAGAGTGAGTAGAGTAGTATATAGTAGAGTAGTGTAGAGTAGTGTAGAGTGAGAGTGAGTATAGAGTAGGAGTAGGTAGAGTAGATTGGTGTAGGTAGAGTGAGTGAGTATGTTGAAGTGAGTAGAATGGAGTAGAATGGAGTAGAGTGTGTAGAGTAGAGAGTGGTGTGTAGAGTAGAGTGTAGTGTAGGTAGAGTATAGTGAGTAGAGTAGTGTATAGTAGAGGTAGTATAGAGTAGAGTAGTGTAGAGTGGGAGGTAGAGTAGTATAGAGTAGAGTAGAGTGGGAGTAGAGAGTAGATTAGTGTAGTGTATAGTAGGTAGAGTGTATAGTAGAGTAGAGTAGAGTAGAGAGTAGGGAATGAGTGTATAGTAGTGTAGTAGTAGAGTAGAGTAGTAGAGTATAGTAGAGTGAGTAGTGTAGTAGTGTATAGTAGTAGGAGTAGTGAGGTAGAGTAGAGTAGTGTATAGTAGAGTAGTGTAGAGTAGAGTAGTAGTATGTAGTAGAGTAGTGTAGTATGGTGAGTAGAGAGTAGGTGTGTATAGTAGTAGTGAGTGAGTATATGTAGTAGAGTAGAGTAGAGTAGTGTAGAGTAGGTGTAGAGTAGAGTGAGTATATAGTAGAGTAGTGAGTAGTGTATAGTAGAGTAGAGAGTAGAGTAGTATATAGTAGAGTAGTGTATAGTATAGTAGAGTAGTGTATAGTAGTAGTGTATAGTAGAGTAGTGTAGTGTATAGTAGAGTGAGTGAGTGTATAGTAGTGAGTAGTGTAGAGTAGTGTATAGTAGAGTAGAGTAGTGTAGTAGTAGAGTAGAGTAGTATATAGTAGAGTAGTGTATAGTAGAGTAGAGTAGTGTATAGTAGAGTAGAGTAGTATATAGTAGAGTAGAGTAGTGTATAGTAGAGTAGAGTAGTGTATAGTAGAGTAGTATAGTAGAGTAGTGTATAGTAGAGTAGAGTAGAGTAGTATATAGTAGAGTAGTGTATAGTAGAGTGAGTAGAGTAGTGTATAGTAGAGTGGTGTAGTGTGAGTAGTAGTATAGTGAGTAGTGTATAGTAGTGTATAGTGAGTAGTGTATAGTAGGTAGTGTATGAGTAGTGTATAGTAGAGTATAGTAGTGTATGAGTATGTAGTGGAGTAGTATATAGTGAGGTAGAGTAGTGTATGAGTAGAGTGAGGTAGTGTATAGTAGTGTATAGTAGAGTAGTGTAGTGGTATAGTAGAGTAGTGTAGTAGAGTGGTGTATAGTAGAGTGGAGTGGTGTATAGTAGAGTAGAGTAGTATAGTAGAGGTAGAGTAGTGTAGTAGAGTAGGTGTATAGTGGAGTAGGTGTATAGTAGGTAGGAGTAGTGTATAGTAGAGTAGTGTAGAGTAGAGTGTATAGTAGTAGAGTGAGTAGTGGTAGTGTATAGTAGAGTAGAGTAGTGTATATAGTAGAGTAGTGTAGGTAGTAGAGTAGAGGTGTATAGTAGAGTAGAGTAGTGTATAGTAGAGTAGAGTATAGTAGAGTAGAATATAGTAGAGTAGTGTATAGTAGAGTAGTGTAGTGTATAGTAGAGTAGTGTAGTATATAGTAGAGTAGTGTAGAGTAGTGTATAGTAGAGTAGAGTAGTGTATAGTAGAGTAGTGTAGAGTAGTGTATAGTAGAGTAGAGTAGTGTAGTGTAGAGTAGAGTAGTATATAGTAGAGTAGTGTATAGTAGAGTAGAGTAGTGTATAGTAGAGTAGAGTAGTATATAGTAGAGTGGAGTAGTGTATAGTAGAGTAGAGTAGTGTATATAGTAGAGTAGTAGTGTAGTGTATGAGTAGAGTAGTGTATGAGTAGAGTAGTGTAGTGTATAGTAGAGTAGTGAGTGTATAGTAGAGTAGGGAGTAGTGTAGAGTAGAGGTATATAGTAGAGTAGTGTATAGTAGAGTGTATAGTGAGTAGTAGAGTAGAGTGAGTAGTATATAGTAGAGTAGTGTATAGTAGTGGTAGAGTGTAGTAGTAGTGTATAGTAGAGTAGTGTAGAGTGAGTGTGTAGTAGGAGTAGTAGAGTAGTGTAGAGTAGAGTAGGTATATAGGTAGAGTAGTGTATGTAGAGTAGAGTAGTGTATAGTAGAGTAGAGAGTAGTGTAGAGTGGAGAGTAGTGTATAGTAGAGTGGGAGTGTATAGTAGAGTAGAGTAGTGTATAGTAGAGTAGAGTATAGTAGAGTAGAGTAGAGTAGTGTATAGTAGAGTAGTGTAGTGTAGAGTAGAGTAGTGTATAGTAGAGTAGTGTAGTGTAGAGTAGAGTAGTGTATAGTAGAGTAGTGTATAGTAGAGTAGAGTAGAGTAGTGTAGTGTAGAGTAGTATATAGTAGAGTAGTGTATAGTAGAGTAGAGTAGTAGAGTAGATTAGTGTAGAATAGAGTAGAGTAGTATATTGAAGAGTAGAATAGAGTAGAATAGAGTAGAGTAGAATAGAGTAGAGTAGAGTAGTATATAGTAGAGTGAGTGTATAGTAGAGTGTAGTAGTGTAGAGTAGGTGTAGAGAGTAGTGTATAGTAGAGTAGAGTAGTGTATAGTAGAGTAGTAGTGTAGTAGAGTAGAGTAGAGTAGTGTGAGTGTAGGTAGTGTAGAGTGTAGAGTGTGGTAGTAGAGTAGAGTAGTGGTGTAGTAGAGTAGTAGAGTAGTGTATAGTAGGAGTGGTGTAGTGTAGAGAGTAGTATATAGTAGAGAGTAGTAGTGTATAGTAGAGTAGTAGTAGTAGAGTGGTGTAGTATAGTAGAGTAGTGTAGAGTGAGTATAGTGAGTAGAGTAGTAGTGAGTATAGTAGAGTAGTGTATAGTAGAGGAGTAGAGTATATATAGTAGAGTAGAGTAGAGTATAGAGTGGGTATAGTAGTGTATAGTAGAGAGTGAGTAGTGAGTGTATAGTGAGTAGAGTAGTATATAGTAGAGTAGAGTATAGTAGTATAGTAGTGTATAGTAGAGTAGAGTAGTATAGTGTAGTAGAGAGTAGTGTATATAGTAGAGTATATAGTAGAGTAGAGTATAGTATAGTAGAGAGAGTGTAGAGTAGAGTATAGTAGAGTAGAGTAGTATATAGTAGAGTAGTGTATAGTAGAGTAGAGTAGTGTAGTGAGTATAGTAGAGTAGTGTATAGTAGAGTAGTAGAGTATAGTAGAGTAGAGTGAGTGTATAGAGTAGTGTATAGTATAGTAGTATATAGTAGAGTAGTGTATAGTAGAGTGGTGTATAGTAGAGTAGTATATAGTAGGAGTAGTATAGTAGTAGAGAGTATAGTAGAGTAGAGTAGAGTAGTGTATAGTAGAGTAGAGTAGTGTATAGTAGTGTATAGTAGAGTGTATAGTAGTAGTAGAGTAGTAGTATATAGTAGAGTAGTGTATAGAGTAGAGTAGGTAGAGTAGAGAGTAGTAGTGTAGTGTAGAGTAGAGAGTAGTATATAGTAGAGTAGTGTATAGTAGTGTAGTAGTAGTGTAGTGTATAGTAGTGTAGAGTAGTGTATAGTAGTAGAGTAGTGTATAGTAGAGTAGTGTAGAGTAGTAGAGTAGAGTAGTATATAGTAGAGTGAGTAGTATAGTGAGTAGAGTGGAGTAGAGTAGTGTATAGTAGAGTAGAGTAGTGTATAGTAGAGTATAGTGGTGTAGGTATAGTAGAGAGTGAGTATATAGTAGTGTAGAGTAGTGTATAGTAGAGTAGAGTAGTATATAGTAGAGTAGTGTATAGTAGAGTAGTGTAGTGTATAGTAGAGTAGAGTAGTATATAGTAGTGTAGAGTAGTGTATAGTAGAGTAGAGTAGTGTAGTGTAGAGTAGAGAAGTATATAGTAGAGTAGTGTATAGTAGAGTGGAGTAGTGTATAGTAGAGTAGAGTAGTATATAGTAGAGTAGAGTAGTGTATAGTAGAGTAGAGTAGTGTATAGTAGAGTAGTGTAGAGTAGAGTAGTGTAGTGTAGAGTAGTAGTATATAGTAGAGTAATGTATAGTAGAGTAGTGTATAGTAGAGTAGAGTAGAGTAGTGTATAGTAGTGTATAGTAGAGTATAGTAGAGTAGGTGTATAGTAGTGTGAGTAGAGTAGAGTATAGTAGTGTAGAGTAGAGTAGTATAGTAAGTAGTAGTAGTGTAGAGTAGAGAGTGGTGTAGTGAGTATATAGTAGGTAGAGTAGGTGTATAGTAGAGTAGAGTGAGTGTAGTGAGAGTAGTGTAGTAGTATAGTAGAGTGTGAGTAGTGTATAGTAGAGTAGAGTAGTGTATAGTAGGTATAGTATAGTAGTGTATAGTATAGTAGTATAGTAGTGTATAGTAGAGTAGTATATAGTAGAGTAGTGTAGTATAGTAGTGTAGTAGTATAGAGTAGAGTAGTGTATAGTAGATATAGTAGAGTAGTGTATAGTAGAGTATAGTATAGTAGAGTAGTAGTATATAGTAGAGTAGTGTAGAGTAGTGTATAGTAGAGAAGAGTAGTGTATAGTAGAGTAGAGTAGTATATAGTAGAGTAGTATATAGTAGAGTAGTGTATAGTAGAGTAGAGTAGTGTATAGTAGAGTATAGTAGAGTAGTGTAGTGTATAGTAGAGTAGTGTAGTGTATAGTAGAGTAGAGTAGTGTATAGTAGAGTAGTGTATAGTAGAGTAGAGTAGTATATAGTAGAGTAGTGTATAGTAGAGTAGTGTATAGTAGAGTAGTATATAGTAGTGTAGAGTAGCATATTGAAGAGTAGAGTAGTGTATAGTAGAGAGTAGAGTAGTGTATAGTAGAGTAGAGAGTGTGTAGTGTATAGTAGAGTAGAGAGTAGTGTGGAGAGTAGTATATAGTAGAGGTAGTGTAATGAGTAGAGTGAGTGTGTAGAGTAGAGTAGAGTAGGTAGTATAGTAGTGTAAGTAGGAGTAGTATATAGTAGAGTAGTGTATAGTAGAGTAGTATAGTGTATAGTAGAGTAGAGTAGTGTATAGTAGAGAGTAGAGTAGTGTATAGTAGGTAGTGAGTGTATAGTAGAGTAGAGTAGTGTATAGTAGAGTAGAGAGTAGTATAGTAGAGTATATAGTAGTATAGTGTATAGTAGAGTAGTGTAGTGTATAGTGAGTGTAGAGTAGAGAGAGTGAGTAGAGTAGAGTAGTATATAGTAGTGTATAGTAGAGAGTAGAGTGTATAGTGTATAGTAGAGTAGTAGTATAGTAGAGTAGAGTAGTGTAGTATAGTAGAGTAGTGTATAGAGTAGAGTAGTGTAGTGTATAGTAGATAGAGTGTAGTATATAGTAGGTAGTAGTAGTGTATAGTAGAGTAGAGTAGTGTGAGTAGTAGAGTAGTGTATAGTAGGTAGAGTAGTGTAGTGTAGTAGAGTAGTGTAGTGAGAGTAGTATATAGTAGAGTAGAGTAGTGTATAGTAGAGTAGAGTGAGTAGTGTAGTGTAGTAGAGTAGTGTAGTAGTAGTAGAGTGGGAGTAGAGTAGTGTAGAGTAGAGTAGTAGTAGTGTATAGTAGGAGTAGAGTAGTAGTAGTGTATAGTAGAGTAGTGTATAGTAGAGTGGAGAGTATAGTAGAGTATAGTAGTGAGTAGAGTAGAGTGGTGTAGTGTAGAGTGAGAGTGTAGTATATAGTAGAGTGTATAGTAGAGTGTAGTATAGTAGAGTAGAGTAGTAGAGTGAGTAGTGTAGTAGAGTAGAGTGTAGTGTATAGTAGAGTATAGTGAGTGTATAGTAGAGTAGTGAGTGTAGAGAGTAGTGTAGTGAGTATAGTAGAGTAGAGTAGTGTATAGTAGAGTAGAGTAGTATATAGTAGAGTAGTGTATAGTAGAGTAGTGTATAGTAGAGTAGAGTAGTGAATAGTAGAGTAGAATATAGTAGAGTAGTGTATAGTAGAGTAGTGTAGTGTATAGTAGAGTAGAGTAGTATATAGTAGAGTAGTGTAGAGTAGTATAGTAGAGTATAGTAGTATATAGTAGAGTAGTGTAGAGTAGTGTGGTATATAGTAGAGTAGAGTGTAGAGTAGAGTAGTATATAGAGAGTGTATAGTAGAGGAGTAGTGTATAGTAGAGTAGAGTAGTATATAGTAGAGAGTAGTGTATAGTAGAGTAGTGTATAGTAGAGTAGAGTAGTGTATAGTAGAGTGGTATATAGTAGTAGAGTAGTATAGTAGTGTATAGTAGAGTGTATAGTAGAGTAGTGTATAGTATAGTAGAGTATATAGAGTAGTGTAGTAGAGTAGAGTATAGAGTAGTATATAGTAGAGTAGTGTATATAGTAGAGTAGTGTAGTGTATAGTATAGAGTAGGTGTATAGTAGTAGTGTATAGTAGAGTAGTGTAGTATAGTAGTAGAGTAGTATAGTATAGTAGTGTAGTAGTAGTAGTAGAGTAGTAGAGTAGAATAGTAGAGTAGTATATAGTAGAGAGTAGTAGTATAGTAGTAGTAGTAGTAGGTAGTGTAGTAGTGAGTATATAGTAGTGTAGTAGAGTAGTAGAGTAGAGTAGGAGTAGTAGTAGAGTAGTAGTATAGTAGAGTAGTGTATGAGTAGAGTAGAGTAGTAGTAGTGTAGAGTAGAGTAGAGTAGAGTATATAGTAGAGTAGTGTAGTAGAGTAGTATATAGTAGAGTAGTGTAGAGTAGAGTAGAGTAGTGTAGTAGTAGAGTAGAGTAGTATATAGTAGAGTAGTGTATAGTAGAGTAGAGTAGTGTATAGTAGAGTAGAGTAGTAGTATAGTAGTAGAGTAGTGTATAGTAGAGTAGTAGAGTAGTAAGTAGAGTGTATAGTAGAGAGTAGAGTAGTATATAGTGAGTGAGAGTAGTGTATAGTAGAGTAGTAGAGTGTGTATAGTAGAGAGTGGTGTATGAGTAGAGTGTATAGTATATAGTAGAGTAGTGTATGTAGTAGAGTAGTGTATAGAGTAGTGTAGTGTAGAGTAGAGTAGTGTATAGTGAGTAGAGTAGGTGTATAGTGTAGGTAGAGTAGTGTAGAGTGTATAGTAGAGAGTAGTGTATAGTAGAGTAGTGTAGTGTAGAGGTAGAGTAGTATATAGTAGAGTAGTGTATAGTAGAGTAGAGTATAGTAGTAGTATAGTAGTAGTATAGTAGAGTATATAGTAGAGTAGTATATAGTGAGAGAGTAGTGTATATAGTAGAGTGAGTAGTGTATAGTAGAGTAGTGTAGTGTGAGGTAGAGTAGAGTAGGTAGGGTAGTGTATAGTAGAGTAGTAGTGTAGTGTAGAGTATAGAGTAGTGTAGAGTAGAGGTAGTATAGTAGAGTAGAGTAGTAGTATATAGTAGAGTAGTAGTAGAGTAGGTGAGTGAGTGAGTAGAGTAGTAGTAGAGTAGTAGAGTAGTAGTGTATAGTAGAGTAGAGTAGTGTATAGTAGTATAGTAGTGTAGAGTAGTGAGTGTGTAGTGTAAGTAGGTATAGTGAGAGTATAGTATAGTAGAGTAGTAGTGTATAGTAGGTAGAGTAGAGTGGTAGTATAGTAGAGAGTAGAGTAGTGTATGTGTAGAGTAGAGTGGTATATAGTAGTGTAGAGTAGAGTATAGTGAGTGTATAGTAAGTGAGAGTAGTGTGTATAGTGAGTGGTAGTATATAGTGGGAGTATAGTAGTGTATAGTAGAGTAGAGTAGTGTAGTGTATAGTAGAGTAGAAGTAATGTATATAGTGGTAGTAGAGTAGTAGAGTAGTGTATAGTAGAGTAGAGTGGTGTATAGTAGTGTAGTAGAGTAGTAGTATAGTAGTGAGTGTGTGAGTGAGTGTATATAGTAGAGTATAGTAGTGTATAGTAGAGATAGTAGAGTAGTGTAGTAGTGTATAGTAGAGTAGGTAGTGTATAGTAGAGAGTAAGAGTAGTGTATAGTAGAGTAGAGTGTGTAGAGTATAGTAGTGTATAGTAAGAGTATAGTATAGTAGAGTAGGTAGTGTATGAGTGGAGTAGAGTAGTGTAAGAGTATAGTAGTGTAGTGTATAGTGAGTATAGTAGTGTATAGTGAGTGAGTAGTGATTAGTAGAGTGAGTGTATAGTAGTGTATAGTAGGTAGTGTGAGTATAGTAGTGTAGTAGAGTAGAGTAGTATAGTAGGTATAGTAGGTATAGTAGAGTGGAGTATAGTAGTGTAGAGTGGGAGAGTAGTGTATAGTAGAAGTAGTAGTAGTAGAGTAGAGTAGAGTAGTATATAGTAGTGTATAGTAGAGTAGAGTAGTGTATAGTAGAGTAGAGTATAGTAGTGTAGAGTGGTGTATAGTAGTGTATAGTAGAGTGAGTATAGTAGTATAGTAGAGTAGTATATAGTAGAGTAGAGTAGTGTAGAGTAGTGTATAGTAGAGTAGTGGTATAGTAGAGTAGAGTAGAGTAGTGTATAGTAGAGTAGAGTAGTGAGTAGAGTAGAGTATAGTAGAGTATAGAGTAGTATATAGTAGAGTAGTGTATAGTAGAGTAGAGTAGTGTAGAGGTATAGTATAGTAGAGTAGTGTATAGTAGTAGAGTAGTGTATAGTGTAGAGTAGAGAGTAGTATAGGAGTAGTGTATAGTAGAGTAGAGTAGTGTATAGTAGAGTAGAGTAGTGTATAGTAGGTGTATAGTAGTAGAGTAGTATAGTAGAGTAGTATATATAGTAGTAGAGTAGAGTGTATAGTAGAGTGAGAGTAGAGTAGTGTATAGTAGAGTAGTAGTAGTGTAGTAGAGTGAGTAGTAGAGTAGAGTAGTGTATAGTAGTGTATAGTAGAGTAGTGTAGTAGTAGTGTATAGTAGAGAGTGAGTAGTATATAGTAGAGTAGAGTAGTGTATAGTAGTGTAGTGAGTAGTATAGTAGAGTAGTGTAGTAGAGTAGTGTATAGTAGAGTAGTAGAGTAGTGTATAGTAGAGTAGAGTAGTGTATAGTAGAGTAGTGTATAGTAGAGTAGTGTATAGTAGAGTAGAGTAGTGTATAGTAGAGTAGAGTAGTGTATAGTAGAGTAGAGTAGTGTAGAGTAGAGTAGTAGTAGAGTATAGTAGTGTATAGTAGAGTAGAGTAGTAGTATAGTAGAGAGTAGTATAGTAGAGTATAGTAGTGTATAGTAGAGTAGAGTAGTGTAGAGTAGTAGTAGTAGAGTAGTGAGTAGTATATAGTGTAGTGAGTAGTGAGTAGAGAGTAGAGTAGAGTAGTGAGTAGAGTAGTGTATAGTAGTAGTAGAGTAGAGTAGAGTATAGTAGAGTAGTGTAGAGTAGTAGTGTAGAGTAGGTAGGAGAGTAGAGTATAGTAGAGTAGAGTAGAGAGTATAGTAGAGTAGTGTATAGTAGAGTAGAGGTAGTGTATGGTAGAGGGTGTAGAGTAGTATATAGTAGAGTAGAGTGTATAGTGGTAGGTATAGTAGAGTGTGGGAGTAGAGTATATAGTAGAGTAGTATAGTGTAGTAGTAGAGTGTATAGTAGAGAGAGTAGTGTATAGTGGTATATAGTAGTATAGTAGTATAGTAGAGTAGAGTAGTGTATAGTGAGAGTAGTGTATAGTAGTAGAGTAGAGTAGAGTATAGTATAGTAGAGTAGGTAGAGAGTATAGTAGTAGTGTAGTAGGTGGTATAGTAGAGTAGTATAGTGGGTAGAGTAGAGGTATATAGTGTAGTGTATAGTAGAGTAAGTAGTATAGAGTAGTGTATAGTAGTAGTATAGTAGGTAGTGAGTAGAGTGAGGTATAGTAGTGTAGAGAGAGTGATAGTGAGTAGAGTGAGAGTGAGTGTAGTAGAGTAGTGTAGTAGTAGAGGTATAGTAGAGTAGTGTATAGTAGAGTAGAGTGTATAGGAGTAGTAGTATATAGTAGAGTGGTAGAGAGTAGTGTATAGTAGTGTAAGAGGTAGAGTAGTATGAGAGAGTGGTGTATAGTAGAGTAGAGTGAGTGTAGTGTAGAGTAGTGGTATATAGTAGAGTGAGTGGTGTATAGTAGAGAGTGGTAGTATAGTAGAGTAGGTAGTATAGTAGAGTAGTATGAGTGAGTGGTGTATAGTAGTAGTGGTGAGAGTAGTGGTGTATAGTGGAGTAGAGTAGTGTGGAGTAGAGTAGTGTATAGTGAGTGTAGAGTAGGAGTGGTATATGGTAGAGTAGTGTAGAGTAGTGTATAGTAGGAGTAGAGAGTAGTAGTGTAGAGTAGAGTGTGAGTAGTATATAGTAGAGTGAGTGTATAGTAGAGTAGAGTAGTGTGTAGAGTAGGAGTAGTATATAGTAGAGTAGTGTATAGTAGAGTAGTGTATAGTAGAGTAGAGTAGTGAATAGTAGAGTAGAATATAGTAGAGTGAGTGTATAGTGAGAGTAGTGTAGTGTATAGTAGAGTAGAGTAGTATATAGTAGAGTAGTGTAGAGTAGTGTATAGTAGAGTAGAGTAGAGTAGTGTAGAGTAGAGTAGTATATAGTAGAGTAGTGTATAGTAGAGTAGTGTATAGTAGTGTAGAGTAGAGTAGTGAATAGTAGAGTAGTGAGTAGTATATAGTAGAGTAGTGTATAGTAGAGTAGAATATAGTAGAGTAGTGTATAGTAGAGTAGTGTAGTGTATAGTAGAGTAGAGTAGTATATAGTAGAGTAGTGTAGAGTAGTGTATAGTAGAGTAGAGTAGAGTAGTATAGTAGTAGAGTAAGTGTATAGTAGAGTAGTGTATAGTAGAGTAGAGTAGTGTATAGTAGAGTAGAGTAGTATATAGTAGAGTAGAGTAGTGTAGTAGAGTAGTATATAGTAGAGTAGAGTAGTATATAGTAGAGTAGAGTAGTATATAGTAGAGTAGAGTAGTGTATAGTAGAGTGAGTGGTGTATAGTAGAGTAGAGAGTGAGTATATAGTAGAGTAGAGTAGTGAATAGTAGAGTAGTGTAGAGTAGTGTATAGTAGAGTAGTGTATAGTAGAGTAGAGTAGTGTAGTGTAGAGTAGAGTAGTGTATAGTAGAGTAGTGTATAGTAGAGTAGAGTAGTGTATAGTAGAGTAGAGTAGTATATAGTAGAGTAGTGTATAGTAGAGAGTGAGTAGTGTAGAGGTAGTAGTGGTGTAGAGTAGTATATAGTAGAGTAGAGTAGAGTAGTGTATAGTAGAGTAGAGTAGTATATAGTAGAGTAGAGTAGTGTATAGTAGAGTAGTGTAGTGTAGTGTAGAGTAGAGTAGAGTAGTGTAGTGTAGAGTAGTATATAGTAGAGTAGTGTAGAGTAGAGTAGAGTAGAGTAGTATATAGTAGAGTAGTGTAGAGTAGAGTAGTAGAGTAGAGTAGAGTAGAGTAGTGTAGTGTAGAGTAGTATATAGTAGAGTAGTGTAGTGAATAGTGGTAGGGTAGAGAGTATGTATATAGTGGTGAGTAGTAGTATATAGTGAGTATATAGTGGGAGTGTAGTGTAGAGTGGGGAGTAGTGTAGTGTAGTGAGAGTAGTATATAGTAGTAGTGTATAGTAGTAGAGTAGAGTAGTGTATAGTAGAGGTAGAGTGAGTGGTGTATAGTAGAGTAGAGTGAGTATATAGTAGAGTAGAGTAGTATATAGTAGAGTAGAGTGAGTATATAGTGTATAGTAAGAGTAGTGTATAGTAGAGTAGTGAGTAGAGTAGTGTAGAGTAGTGTATAGTAGAGTAGAGTGAGTGTATAGTAGAGTAGAGTAGTATATAGTAGAGTAGAATATAGTAGTGTATAGTAGAGTATAGTAGAGTAGAGTAGTGTATAGTAGAGTAGAGTAGTATATAGTAGAGTAGAGTAGTATATAGTAGAGTAGAGTAGTGTATAGTAGAGTAGAGTAGTATATAGTAGTGTATAGTAGAGTATAGTAGTGTAGAGTAGTGTAGAGTAGAGTAGTATATAGTAGTGTATAGTAGAGTAGTGTAGAGTAGTGTAGAGTAGAGTAGAGTAGAGTAGAGTAGTGTGTAGTAGAGTAGTGTATAGTAGTGTATAGTAGTGTATAGTAGTGTATAGTAGTGTAGAGTAGAGTAGTGTAGAGTAGAGTAGAGTAGAATATAGTAGAGTATAGTAGAGTAGAGTAGTGTATAGTAGAGTAGAGTAGTATATAGTAGAGTAGAGTAGTGTATAGTAGAGTAGAGTAGTATATAGTAGTGTATAGTAGTGTAGTGTAGTGTATAGTAGAGTAGTATATAGTAGTGTAGAGTAGTGTATAGTAGTGTATAGTAGTGTATAGTAGTGTAGAGTAGAGTAGTGTATAGTAGAGTAGAGTAGAGTAGTGTATAGTAGTGTATAGTAGTGTAGAGTAGTGTAGAGTAGAGTAGAGTAGAGTAGTGTATAGTAGTGTATAGTAGTGTAGAGTAGAGTAGAGTAGTGTAGAGTAGTGTATAGTAGAGTAGAGTAGTATATAGTAGAGTATAGTAGAGTAGTGTATAGTAGAGTAGAGTAGTATATAGTCGAGTATAGTAGAGTAGTGAGTAGTGTATAGTAGAGTAGAGTAGTATATAGTAGTGTATAGTAGTGTAGTGTAGTGTATAGTAGAGTAGTATATAGTAGTGTAGAGTAGTGTATAGTAGTGTATAGTAGTGTAGAGTAGAGTAGTGTATAGTAGAGTAGAGTAGTGTAGAGTAGTGTATAGTAGAGTAGAGTAGTATATAGTAGAGTATAGTAGAGTAGAGTAGAGTAGTGTATAGTAGTGTAGAGTAGTGTATAGTAGAGTAGAGTAGTATATAGTAGAGTAGAGTAGTGTAGAGTATAGTAGTGTAGAGTAGTGTATAGTAGTGTATAGTAGAGTAGAGTAGTGTAGAGTAGAGTAGAGTAGTGTAGAGTAGTGTATAGTAGAGTAGAGTAGTATATAGTAGAGTATAGTAGAGTAGTGTATAGTAGAGTAGAGTAGTATATAGTCGAGTATAGTAGTAGAGTAGAGTAGTGTATAGTAGAGTAGAGTAGTATATAGTAGTGTATAGTAGTGTAGTGTAGTGTATAGTAGAGTAGTATATAGTAGTGTAGAGTAGTGTATAGTAGTGTATAGTAGTGTATAGTAGTGTAGAGTAGAGTAGTGTATAGTAGAGTAGAGTAGTGTAGAGTAGTGTATAGTAGAGTAGAGTAGTATATAGTAGAGTATGTAGTGTATAGTAGAGTAGAGTAGTAGTAGAGTAGAGTAGTGTATAGTAGAGAGTAGTGTATAGTAGAGTAGAGTAGGTAGTGTATAGTAGAGTAGAGTAGTGTAGAGTATAGTAGTGTAGAGTAGTGTATAGTAGTGTATAGTGGGAGTGGGAGTAGGTGTAAGTAGAGTAGAGTGAGTGTAGAGTAGTGTATAGTAGAGTAGTGTATAGTAGTGTAGAGTATAGTAGTGTAGAGTAGTGTATAGTAGTGTATAGTAGTGTAGAGTAGTGTATAGTAGTGTAGAGTGTATAGTAGTGTAGAGTAGTGTATAGTAGAGTAGTGTATAGTAAGTAGAGTAGAGAGTGAGTATATAGTAGTATATAGTAGAGTAGTGTATAGTAGAGTGGTGTATAGTAGTGTAGAGTAGAGTAGTGTATAGTAGAGTAGGAGTGAGTATATAGTGAGAGTAGAGTGGGAGAGTATAGTAGTGTAGAGTAGTGTATAGTAGTGTATAGTAGAGTAGAGTAGTGTATAGTAGAGTAGTGTAGAGTAGTGTATAGTAGAGTAGAGTAGTGTATAGTAGTGTAGAGTATAGTAGTGTAGAGTAGTGTATAGTAGTGTATAGTAGAGTAGAGTAGTATATAGTAGTATATAGTAGAGTAGAGTATAGTAGAGTAGAGTAGTGTAGAGTAGAGTAGAGTAGTGTAGAGTAGTGTAGAGTAGTGTATAGTAGAGTAGAGTAGAGTAGTGTATAGTAGAGTAGAGTAGTGTATAGTAGAGTAGAGTAGTGTATAGTAGAGTAGAGTAGTGTATAGTAGAGTAGAGTAGTGTATAGTAGTGTATAGTAGAGTAGAGTAGTGTATAGTAGAGTAGAGTAGTGTATAGTAGTGTATAGTAGTGTAGAGTATAGTAGTGTAGAGTAGTGTATAGTAGAGTAGAGTAGTATATAGTAGTATATAGTAGAGTATAGTAGTGTATAGTAGAGTAGAGTAGTATATAGTAGAGTAGAGTAGTGTATAGTAGAGTAGAGTAGTGTATAGTAGAGTAGAGTAGTATATAGTAGAGTAGAGTAGTGTATAGTAGAGTAGAGTAGTATATAGTAGTGTATAGTAGTGTAGTGTAGTGTATAGTAGAGAGTAGTATATAGTAGTGTAGAGTAGTGTATAGTAGTGTATAGTAGTGTATAGTAGTGTAGAGTAGAGTAGTGTATAGTAGAGTAGAGTAGTGTATAGTAGTGTATAGTAGTGTAGAGTAGAGTAGAGTAGAGTAGTGTATAGTAGTGTATAGTAGTGTAGAGTAGAGTAGAGTAGTGTAGAGTAGTGTATAGTAGAGTAGAGTAGTATATAGTAGAGTATAGTAGAGTAGTGTATAGTAGAGTAGAGTAGTATATAGTAGAGTATAGTAGAGTAGAGTAGTGTATAGTAGAGTAGAGTAGTATATAGTAGTGTATAGTAGTGTAGTGTAGTGTATAGTAGAGTAGTATATAGTAGTGTAGAGTAGTGTATAGTAGTGTATAGTAGTGTATAGTAGTGTAGAGTAGAGTAGTGTATAGTAGAGTAGAGTAGTAGAGAGTAGTGTAGAGTAGTGTATAGTAGAGTAGAGTAGTATATAGTAGAGTATAGTAGAGTAGAGTAGAGTAGAGTAGTGTATAGTAGTGTAGAGTAGTGTATAGTAGAGTAGAGAGTAGTATATAGTAGAGTAGTAGAGTAGTGTAGAGTATAGTGAGTGTAGAGTAGTGTATAGTAGTGTATAGTAGAGTAGAGTAGTGTAGAGTAGAGTAGAGTAGTGTAGAGTAGTGTATAGTAGAGTAGAGTAGTATATAGTAGAGTATAGTAGAGTAGTGTATAGTAGAGTAGAGTAGTATATAGTCGAGTATAGTAGAGTAGAGTAGTGTATAGTAGAGTAGAGTAGTATATAGTAGTGTATAGTAGTGTAGTGTAGTGTATAGTAGAGAGTAGTATATAGTAGTGTATAGTAGTGTATAGTAGTGTAGAGAGTAGAGTAGTGTATAGTAGAGTAGAGTAGAGTAGTGTAGAGTAGTGTATAGTAGAGTAGAGTAGTATATAGTAGAGTATAGTAGAGTAGAGTAGAGTAGTGTATAGTAGTGTAGAGTAGTGTATAGTAGAGTAGAGTAGTATATAGTAGAGTAGAGTAGTGTAGAGTATAGTAGTGTAGAGTAGTGTATAGTAGTGTATAGTAGAGTAGGTAGAGTAGTGTATAGAGTAGAGTAGTGTAGAGTAGTGTATAGTAGAGTAGAGTAGTATAGTAGTAGTGTAGAGTATAGTAGTGTAGAGTAGTGTATAGTAGTGTATAGTAGTGTAGAGAGTAGAGTAGTGTATAGTAGAGTAGAGTAGTGTAGAGTAGTGTATAGTAGAGTAGAGTGAGTATATAGTAGAGTATAGTAGAGTGTAGTAGAGTAGAGTAGTGTATAGTAGTGTATAGTAGAGTGTATGAGTAGAGTAGTGTATAGTAGAGTAGAGTGAGTGAGTATATAGTAGAGTGGGAGTAGAGTATAGTAGTGTAGAGTAGTGTATAGTAGTGTATAGTAGAGTAGAGTGAGTGTATAGTAGAGGTAGAGTGGTGTGTAGAGTGGTGTATAGTAGAGTAGAGTAGTGTATAGTAGTAGTGTAGAGTATAGTAGTGTAGAGAGTAGTGTATAGTAGTGTATAGTAGTGTAGAGTGTATAGAGTAGGTATATAGTAGAGTAGAGTATAGTAGAGTAGAGTAGTGTATAGTAGTGAGTAGTGTATAGTAGTGTATAGTAGAGTAGAGTAGTAGAGTGTAGTGTAGAGTAGAGTAGTGTAGAGTAGTAGTGTATAGTAGAGTAGAGTAGAGTAGTGTAGAGTAGAGTAGAGTAGTGTATAGTAGTAGAGTAGAGTATAGTAGTGTAGAGTAGAGTAGAGTAGTGTATAGTAGAGTAGTGTAGTAGAGTAGTGTATAGTAGAGTAGAGTAGTGTATAGTAGTGTAGAGAGTATAGTAGTGTATAGTAGTGTAGTGTATAGTAGTGTATAGTAGAGTAGAGTAGTATATAGTAGTATATAGTAGAGTAGAGTATAGTAGAGTAGAGTAGTGTATAGTAGAGTAGAGTAGTGTATATAGTAGAGTAGAGTGGTGTATAGTAGAGTGGAGTAGTAGTGTAGGAGTAGTGTATAGTAGAGTAGAGTAGTAGTGTATAGTAGAGTAGAGTAGTGTAGAGTAGAGTAGAGTAGTGTATAGTAGAGTAGAGTAGTGTATAGTAGTGTATAGTAGAGTAGAGTAGTGTATAGTAGAGTAGAGTAGTATATAGTAGAGTAGTGTAGAGTAGAGTAGAGTAGTGTAGAGTAGAGTAGAGTAGAGTAGTATATAGTAGAGTAGTGTATAGTAGAGTGTAGTAGGTAGTGTAGTAGTAGTGTATAGTAGTGTATAGTAGAGTGTAGTGTATAGTAGTGAGTGTAGTATAGTAGTGTATAGTAGTGTAGAGAGTAGTGTATAGTATAGTAGTGTAGAGTAGTGTAGAGTAGTAGTGGTATAGTAGTGTAGAGTAGTGTATATAGTAGAGTAGTAGTGTATAGTAGAGTAGAGTAGTATATAGTAGTGTATAGTAGTGTAGTGTAGTGTATAGTAGAGTAGTATATAGTAGTGTAGAGTAGTGTATAGTAGTGTATAGTAGTGTATAGTAGTGTAGAGTAGAGTAGTGTATAGTAGAGTAGAGTAGTGTATAGTAGTGTATAGTAGTGTAGAGTAGAGTAGAGTAGAGTAGTGTATAGTAGTGTATAGTAGTGTAGAGTAGAGTAGAGTAGTGTAGAGTAGTGTATAGTAGAGTAGAGTAGTATATAGTAGAGTATAGTAGAGTAGTGTATAGTAGAGTAGAGTAGTATATAGTCGAGTATAGTAGAGTAGAGTAGTGTATAGTAGAGTAGAGTAGTATATAGTAGTGTATAGTAGTGTAGTGTAGTGTATAGTAGAGTAGTATATAGTAGTGTAGAGTAGTGTATAGTAGTGTATAGTAGTGTATAGTAGTGTAGAGTAGAGTAGTGTATAGTAGAGTAGAGTAGTGTAGAGTAGTGTATAGTAGAGTAGAGTAGTATATAGTAGAGTATAGTAGAGTAGAGTAGAGTAGTGTATAGTAGTGTAGAGTAGTGTATAGTAGAGTAGAGTAGTATATAGTAGAGTAGAGTAGTGTAGAGTATAGTAGTGTAGAGTAGTGTATAGTAGTGTATAGTAGAGTAGAGTAGTGTAGAGTAGAGTAGAGTAGTGTAGAGTAGTGTATAGTAGAGTAGAGTGAGTATATAGTAGAGTATAGTAGAGTAGTGTATAGTAGAGAGTAGAGAGTAGTATATAGTAGAGTATAGTAGAGTAGAGTAGTGTATAGTAGAGTAGTAGAGTAGTATATAGTAGTGTATAGTAGTGTAGTGTAGTGTATAGTAGAGTAGTATATAGTAGTGTATAGTAGTGTATAGTAGTGTATAGTAGTGTGTATAGTAGTGTAGAGTAAGAGTAGTGTATAGTAGAGTAGAGTAGTGTAGAGTAGTGTATAGTAGAGTAGAGTAGTATATAGTAGAGTATAGTAGAGTAGAGTAGAGTAGTGTATAGTAGTGTAGAGTAGTGTATAGTAGAGTAGAGTAGTATATAGTAGAGTAGAGTAGTGTAGAGTATAGTAGTGTAGAGTAGTGTATAGTAGTGTATAGTAGAGTAGAGTAGTGTAAAGTAGAGTAGTGTAGAGTAGTGTATAGTAGAGTAGTGTATAGTAGTGTAGAGTATAGTAGTGTAGAGTAGTGTATAGTAGTGTATAGTAGTGTAGAGTAGAGTAGTGTATAGTAGAGTAGAGTAGTGTAGAGTAGTGTATAGTAGAGTAGAGTAGTATATAGTAGAGTATAGTAGAGTAGAGTAGAGTAGTGTATAGTAGTGTAGAGTAGAGTAGTGTATAGTAGAGTAGAGTAGTATATAGTAGAGTAGAGTAGTGTAGAGTATAGTAGTGTAGAGTAGTGTATAGTAGTGTATAGTAGAGTAGAGTAGTGTATAGTAGAGTAGTGTAGAGTAGTGTATAGTAGAGTAGAGTAGTGTATAGTAGTGTAGAGTATAGTAGTGTAGAGTAGTGTATAGTAGTGTATAGTAGAGTAGAGTAGTATATAGTAGTATATAGTAGAGTAGGTGAGTAGTGTATAGTAGAGTAGAGTAGTGTAGAGTAGAGTAGAGTAGTGTAGAGTAGTGTAGAGTGAGTGTATAGTAGAGTAGAGTAGAGTAGTGTATAGTAGAGTAGAGTAGTGTATAGTAGAGTAGAGTAGTGTATAGTAGAGTAGAGTAGTGTATAGTAGAGTAGAGTAGTGTATAGTAGTGTATAGTAGAGTAGAGTAGTGTATAGTAGAGTAGAGTAGTGTATAGTAGTGTATAGTAGTGTAGAGTATAGTAGTGTAGAGTAGTGTATAGTAGAGAGTAGAGTAGTATATAGTAGTATATAGTAGAGTATAGTAGTGTATAGTAGAGTAGAGTAGTATATAGTAGAGTAGAGTAGTGTATAGTAGAGTATAGTAGTGTATAGTAGAGTAGAGTATAGTAGTGTATAGTAGAGTAGAGTAGAGTAGAGTAGAGTAGAGTATAGTAGTGTATAGTAGAGTTAGTAGAGTAGTGTAGAGTATAGTAGAGTAGAGTAGTGTATAGTAGAGTATAGTAGTGTAGAGTAGTGTAGAGTAGTATATAGTAGTGTAGAGTAGTATATAGTAGAGTATAGTAGTGTATAGTAGAGTAGAGTAGTGTAGAGTAGAGTAGTGTATAGTAGAGTATAGTAGTGTATAGTAGAGTAGAGTAGTGTAGAGTATAGTAGAGTAGTATATAGTAGAGTATAGTAGTGTATAGTAGAGTATAGTAGTGTAGAGTATAGTAGTGTATAGTAGAGTAGAGTAGTGTAGAGTATAGTAGAGTAGAGTAGTATATAGTAGAGTATAGTAGTGTATAGTAGAGTATAGTAGTGTAGAGTAGTGTAGAGTAGTGTAGAGTAGTGTAGAGTAGAGTAGTATATAGTAGAGTATAGTAGTGTATAGTAGAGTAGAGTAGTGTAGAGTATAGTAGAGTAGAGTAGTATATAGTAGAGTATAGTAGTGTATAGTAGAGTATAGTAGTGTAGAGTAGTGTAGAGAGTAGAGTAGTATATAGTAGTGTATAGTAGTGTATAGTAGAGTATAGTAGTGTATAGTAGAGTAGAGTAGTGTAGAGTAGAGTAGTGTATAGTAGTGTAGAGTAGAGTAGTATATAGTATAGTAGTGTAGAGTAGTGTAGAGTAGTATATAGTAGAGTATAGTAGTGTAGAGTAGTGTAGAGTAGTATATAGTAGAGTATAGTAGTGTATAGTAGAGTAGAGTAGTATATAGTAGTGTATAGTAGTGTAGTGTAGTGTATAGTAGAGTAGTATATAGTAGTGTAGAGTAGTGTATAGTAGTGTATAGTAGTGTATAGTAGTGTAGAGTAGAGTAGTGTATAGTAGAGTAGAGTAGTGTATAGTAGTGTATAGTAGTGTAGAGTAGTGTAGAGTAGAGTAGAGTAGAGTAGTGTATAGTAGTGTATAGTAGTGTAGAGTAGAGTAGAGTAGTGTAGAGTAGTGTATAGTAGAGTAGAGTAGTATATAGTAGAGTATAGTAGAGTAGTGTATAGTAGAGGTAGAGAGTGAGTATATAGTCGAGTATAGTAGAGTAGAGTAGTGTATAGTAGAGTAGAGTAGTATATAGTAGTGTATAGTAGTGTAGTGTAGTGTATAGTAGAGTAGTATATAGTAGTGTAGAGTAGTGTATAGTAGTGTATAGTAGTGTAGAGTAGAGTAGTGTATAGTAGAGTAGAGTAGTGTAGAGTAGTGTATAGTAGAGTAGAGTAGTATATAGTAGAGTATAGTAGAGTAGAGTAGAGTAGTGTATAGTAGTGTAGAGTAGTGTATAGTAGAGTAGAGTAGTATATAGTAGAGTAGAGTAGTGTAGAGTATAGTAGTGTAGAGTAGTGTATAGTAGTGTATAGTAGAGTAGAGTAGTGTAGAGTAGAGTAGAGTAGTGTAGAGTAGTGTATAGTAGAGTAGAGTAGTATATAGTAGAGTATAGTAGAGTAGTGTATAGTAGAGTAGAGTAGTATATAGTGAGGTATAGTAGTAGAGTAGAGTAGTGTATAGTAGAGTAGAGTAGTATATAGTAGTGTATAGTAGTGTAGTGTAGTGTATAGTAGAGTAGAGTATATAGTAGTGTAGAGTGAGTGTATAGTAGTGTATAGTAGTGTATAGTAGTGTAGAGTAGAGTAGTGTATAGTAGAGTAGAGTAGTGTAGAGTAGTGTATAGTAGAGTAGAGTAGTATATAGTAGAGTATAGTAGAGTAGAGTAGAGTAGTGTATAGTAGTGTAGAGAGTAGTGTATAGTAGAGTAGAGTAGTATATAGTAGAGTAGAGTAGAGTAGTGTAGAGTATAGTAGTGTAGAGTAGTGTATAGTAGTGTATAGTAGAGTAGAGTAGTGTAAAGTAGAGTAGTGTAGAGTAGTGTATAGTAGAGTAGTGTATAGTAGTGTAGAGTATAGTAGTGTAGAGTAGTGTATAGTAGTGTATAGTAGTGTAGAGTAGAGTAGTGTATAGTAGAGTAGAGTAGTGTAGAGTAGTGTATAGTAGAGTAGAGTAGTATATAGTAGAGTATAGTAGAGTAGAGTAGAGTAGTGTATAGTAGTGTAGAGTAGAGTAGTGTATAGTAGAGTAGAGTAGTATATAGTAGAGTAGAGTAGAGTATAGTAGTGTAGAGTAGTGTATAGTAGTGTATAGTAGAGTAGAGTAGTGTATAGTAGAGTAGTGTAGAGTAGTGTATAGTAGAGTAGAGTAGTGTATAGTAGTGTAGAGTATAGTAGTGTAGAGTAGTGTATAGTAGTGTATAGTAGAGTAGAGTAGTATATAGTAGTATATAGTAGAGTAGAGTATAGTAGAGTAGAGTAGTGTAGAGTAGAGTAGAGTAGTGTAGAGAGTAGTGTAGAGTAGTGTATAGTAGAGTAGAGAGTAGAGTGGTGTATAGTAGAGAGTAGAGTAGTGTATAGTAGAGTAGGAGTAGTGTATAGTAGAGTAGAGTAGTGTATAGTAGAGTAGAGGTAGTGTACAGTAGTGTATAGTAGAGTAGAGTAGTGTATAGTAGAGTAGAGTAGTGTATAGTAGTGTATAGTAGTGTAGAGTATAGTAGTGTAGAGTAGTGTATAGTAGAGTAGAGTAGTATATAGTAGTATATAGTAGAGTATAGTAGTGTATAGTAGAGTAGAGTAGTATATAGTAGAGTAGAGTAGAGTAGTGTATAGTAGAGTAGAGTAGTGTATAGTAGAGTAGAGAGTATAGTAGTGTATAGTAGAGAGTAGAGTAGTATAGTAGAGTAGAGTAGAGTATAGTAGTGTATAGTAGAGTAGAGTAGTGTAGAGTATAGTAGAGTAGAGTAGTGTATAGTAGAGTATAGTAGTGTAGAGTAGTGTAGAGTAGTATATAGTAGTGTAGAGTAGTATATAGTAGAGTATAGTAGTGTATAGTAGAGTAGAGTAGTGTAGAGTAGAGTAGTGTATAGTAGAGTATAGTAGTGTATAGTAGAGTAGAGTAGTGTAGAGTATAGTAGAGTAGTATATAGTAGAGTATAGTAGTGTATAGTAGAGTATAGTAGTGTAGAGTATAGTAGTGTATAGTAGAGTAGAGTAGTGTAGAGTATAGTAGAGTAGAGTAGTATATAGTAGAGTATAGTAGTGTATAGTAGAGTATAGTAGTGTAGAGTAGTGTAGAGTAGTGTAGAGTAGTGTAGAGTAGAGTAGTATATAGTAGAGTATAGTAGTGTATAGTAGAGTAGAGTAGTGTAGAGTATAGTAGAGTAGAGTAGTATATAGTAGAGTATAGTAGTGTATAGTAGAGTATAGTAGTGTAGAGTAGAGTAGAGTAGTATATAGTAGTGTATAGTAGTGTATAGTAGAGTATAGTAGTGTATAGTAGAGTAGAGTAGTGTAGAGTAGAGTAGTGTATAGTAGTGTAGAGTAGAGTAGTATATAGTATAGTAGTGTAGAGTAGTGTAGAGTAGTATATAGTAGAGTATAGTAGTGTAGAGTAGTGTAGAGTAGTATATAGTAGAGTATAGTAGTGTATAGTAGAGTAGAGTAGTATATAGTAGTGTATAGTAGTGTAGTGTAGTGTATAGTAGAGTAGAGTAGTATATAGTAGAGAGTAGAGTAGTGTATAGTAGAGTAGAGTAGTGTATAGTAGTGTATAGTAGTATATAGTAGAGTAGTGTATAGTAGAGTAGAGTAGTGTATAGTAGTGTATAGTAGTGTAGAGTAGTGTATAGTAGAGTAGTATAGTAGTGTAGAGTAGTGTATAGTAGTGTATAGTAGTGTATAGTGGTGTAGAGTAGAGTAGTGTATAGTAGAGTAGAGTAGTGTATAGTAGTGTATAGTAGTGTAGAGTAGAGTAGAGTAGAGTAGTGTATAGTAGTGTAGAGTAGTGTATAGTAGAGTAGAGTAGTGTAGTAGTGTATAGTAGAGTAGAGTAGTATATAGTAGAGTATAGTAGAGTAGTGTATAGTAGAGTAGAGAGTGTATAGTAGGTATAGTAGAGTAGAGTAGTGTATAGTAGAGTAGAGTGAGTATATAGTAGTGTATAGTAGTGTAGTGTAGTGTATAGTAGAGTAGTATATAGTAGTGTATAGTAGTGTATAGTAGTGTATAGTAGTGTATAGTAGTGTAGAGTAGAGTAGTGTATAGTAGAGTAGAGTAGTGTAGGAGTAGTGTATAGTAGAGAGTAGAGTAGTATATAGTAGAGTATAGTAGAGTAGGAGTAGAGTAGTGTATAGTAGTGTAGAGAGTAGTGTATAGTAGAGTAGAGTAGTATATAGTAGAGTAGAGTAGTGTAGAGTATAGTAGTGTAGAGTAGTGTATAGTAGTGTATAGTAGAGTAGAGTAGTGTAAAGTAGAGTAGTGTAGAGTAGTGTATAGTAGAGTAGTGTATAGTAGTGTAGGTATAGTAGTGTAGAGAGTAGTGTATAGTAGTGTATAGTAGTGTAGAGTAGAGTAGTGTATAGTAGAGTAGAGTAGTGTAGAGTAGTGTATAGTAGAGTAGAGTAGTATATAGTAGAGTATAGTAGAGTAGAGTAGAGTAGTGTATAGTAGTGTAGAGTAGAGTGTAGTGTATAGTAGGAGTAGAAGTAGTATATAGTAGAGTAGTAGAGTAGAGTATAGTAGTGTAGAGTAGTGTATAGTAGTGTATAGTAGAGTAGAGTAGTGTATAGTAGAGTGAGTGTGTAGAGTAGTGTATAGTAGAGTAGAGTAGTGTATAGTAGTGTAGAGTATAGTAGTGTATAGTAGTAGAGTGGTGTATAGTAGTGTATAGTAGAGTAGAGTAGTATATAGTAGTATATAGTAGGAGTAGAGTATAGTAGAGTAGAGGTAGTGTAGAGTAGAGTAGTAGTGTAGAGTAGTGTAGAGTAGTGTATAGTAGAGAGTAGAGTAGAGTGGTGTATAGTAGAGTGGAGTAGAGTAGTGTATAGTAGAGTAGAGTAGTGTATAGTAGAGTAGAGTAGTGTATAGTAGAGTGAGAGTAGTGTATAGTAGTGTATAGTAGAGGAGTAGAGTAGTGTATAGTAGAGTAGAGTAGTGTATAGTAGTGTATAGTAGTGTAGAGTATAGTAGTGTAGAGTAGTGTATAGTAGAGTAGAGTGAGTATATAGTAGTATATAGTAGAGTATAGTAGTGTATAGTAGAGTAGAGTGAGTAGTATATAGTAGAGTAGAGTAGTGTATAGTAGAGTATAGTAGTGTATAGTAGAGTAGAGTATAGTAGTGTATAGTAGAGGTAGAGTGTAGAGTAGAGAGGTGAGTAGAGAGTATAGTAGTGTATAGTAGAGTAGAGTAGTGTAGAGTATAGTAGAGTAGAGTAGTGTATAGTAGAGGTATAGTAGTGTAGAGTAGTGTAGGAGTAGTATATAGTAGTGTAGAGAGTAGTATATAGTAGAGTATAGTAGTGTATAGTAGAGTAGAGTGAGTGTAGAGTAGAGTAGTAGTGTATAGTAGAGTATAGTAGTGTATAGTAGAGTAGTAGAGTAGTGTAGAGTATAGTAGAGTAGTATATAGTAGAGTATAGTAGTGTATAGTAGAGTATAGTGAGTGTAGAGTATAGTGAGTGTATAGTAGAGTAGAGTAGTGTAGAGTATAGTAGAGTAGAGTAGTATATAGTAGAGTATAGTAGTGTATAGTAGAGTATAGTAGTGTAGAGTAGTGTAGAGAAGTGTAGAGTAGTGTAGAGTAGAGTAGTATATAGTAGAGTATAGTAGTGTATAGTAGAGTAGAGTAGTGTAGAGTATAGTAGAGTAGAGTAGTATATAGTAGAGTATAGTAGTGTATAGTAGAGTATAGTAGTGTAGAGTAGTGTAGAGTAGAGTAGTATATAGTAGTGTATAGTAGTGTATAGTAGAGTATAGTAGTGTATAGTAGAGTAGAGTAGTGTAGAGTAGAGTAGTGTATAGTAGTGTAGAGTAGAGTAGTATATAGTATAGTAGTGTAGAGTAGTGTAGAGTAGTATATAGTAGAGTATAGTAGTGTAGAGTAGTGTAGAGTAGTATATAGTAGAGTATAGTAGTGTATAGTAGAGTAGAGTAGTATATAGTAGTGTAGTGTAGAGTAGAGTAGAGTAGTATATAGTAGAGTAGTATAGAGTAGTGTAGAGTAGTATATAGTAGAGTATAGTAGTGTATAGTAGAGTAGAGTAGAGTAGAGTAGTGTATAGTAGTGTAGAGTAGAGTAGTATATAGTATAGTAGTGTAGAGTAGTGTAGAGTAGTATATAGTAGAGTATAGTAGTGTATAGTAGAGTAGAGTAGTATATAGTAGTGTAGTGTAGAGTAGAGTAGAGTAGTATATAGTAGAGTATAGTAGTGTATAGTAGAGTAGAGTAGTGTAGAGTAGAGTAGAGTAGTATATAGTAGTGTAGTGTAGAGTAGAGTAGAGTAGTATATAGTAGAGTATAGTAGTGTATAGTAGTGTAGAGTAGTGTAGAGTAAGTATATAGTAGAGTATAGTAGTGTATAGTAGAGTAGAGTAGTATATAGTAGTGTAGAGTAGAGTAGAGTAGTATATAGTAGAGTGTGTAGTATAGAGTAGTGTAGAGTAGTATATAGTAGAGTATAGTAGTGTATAGTAGAGTAGAGTAGTGTAGAGTAGAGTAGTGTATAGTAGTGTAGAGTAGAGTAGTATATAGTATAGTAGTGTAGAGTAGTGTAGTATATAGTAGAGTAGTATAGAGTAGTGTAGAGTAGTATATAGTAGAGTATAGTAGTGTATAGTAGAGTAGAGTAGTGTAGAGTATAGTAGTGTAGAGTAGTATATAGTAGAGTATAGTAGTGTATAGTAGAGTAGAGTAGTGTAGAGTATAGTAGTGTAGAGTAGTATATAGTAGAGTATAGTAGTGTATAGAGTAGAGTAGTGTAGAGTATAGTAGTGTATAGTAGTGTATAGTAGAGTAGTATATAGTAGTATATAGTAGAGTAGTGTATAGTAGAGTATAGTAGTGTATAGTAGAGTAGAGTAGTGTATAGTAGTGTAGAGTAGTGTATAGTAGTGTAGAGTAGAGTAGTATATAGTAGTATATAGTAGAGTAGTGTATAGTAGAGTATAGTAGTGTATAGTAGAGTATAGTAGTGTATAGTAGTATATAGTAGAGTAGAGTAGTGTATAGTAGTGTATAGTAGTGTAGAGTAGAGTAGTATATAGTAGAGTAGTGTAGAGTAGTATATAGTAGAGTATAGTAGAGTAGAGTAGAGTAGTATATAGTAGAGTAGTGTATAGTAGTGTAGAGTAGTGTATAGTAGTGTAGAGTAGTGTATAGTAGTGTAGAGTAGTATATAGTAGAGTAGTGTATAGTAGTATATAGTAGAGTAGTGTAGAGTAGAGTATAGTAGTGTATAGTAGAGTAGAGTAGTATATAGTAGTGTAGAGTAGAGTAGAGTAGTATATAGTAGAGTAGTATAGAGTAGTGTAGAGTAGTATATAGTAGAGTATAGTAGTGTATAGTAGAGTAGAGTAGTGTAGAGTAGAGTAGTGTATAGTAGTGTAGAGTAGAGTAGTATATAGTATAGTAGTGTAGAGTAGTGTAGTATATAGTAGAGTAGTATAGAGTAGTGTAGAGTAGTATATAGTAGAGTATAGTAGTGTATAGTAGAGTAGAGTAGTGTAGAGTATAGTAGTGTAGAGTGGAGTAGTATATAGTAGAGTATAGTAGTGTATAGTAGAGTAGAGTAGTGTAGAGTATAGTAGTGTAGAGTAGTATATAGTAGAGTATAGTAGTGTATAGAGTAGAGTAGTGTAGAGTATAGTAGTGTATAGTAGTGTATAGTAGAGTAGAGTAGTATATAGTAGTATATAGTAGAGTAGTGTATAGTAGAGTATAGTAGTGTATAGTAGAGTAGAGTAGTGTATAGTAGTGTAGAGTAGTGTATAGTAGTGTAGAGTAGAGTAGTATATAGTAGTATATAGTAGAGTAGTGTATAGTAGAGTATAGTAGTGTATAGTAGAGTATAGTAGTGTATAGTAGTATATAGTAGAGTAGAGTAGTGTATAGTAGTGTATAGTAGTGTATAGTAGTGTAGAGTAGAGTAGTATATAGTAGAGTAGTGTAGAGTAGTATATAGTAGAGTATAGTAGAGTAGAGTAGTATATAGTAGAGTAGTGTATAGTAGTGTAGAGTAGTGTATAGTAGTGTAGAGTAGTGTATAGTAGTGTAGAGTAGTATATAGTAGAGTAGTGTATAGTAGTATATAGTAGAGTAGTGTAGAGTAGAGTATAGTAGTGTATAGTAGAGTAGAGTAGAGTAGAGTAGTATATAGTAGTATATAGTAGAGTAGTGTATAGTAGTGTATAGTAGTGTATAGTAGAGTAGTGTATAGTAGTGTATAGTAGAGTAGTGTATAGTAGTGTATAGTAGTGTATAGTAGAGTAGAGTAGAGTAGTGTATAGTAGTGTATAGTAGAGTAGTGTATAGTAGAGTAGAGTAGAGTAGTGTATAGTAGTGTATGAGTAGAGTAGTGTATAGTAGAGTAGTGTATAGTAGTGTATAGTAGAGTAGAGTAGTGTATAGTAGTGTAGAGTAGTGTATAGTAGTGTAGAGTAGAGTAGTATATAGTAGAGTAGTGTATAGTAGTATATAGTAGAGTAGTGTAGAGTAGAGTATAGTAGTGTATAGTAGAGTAGAGTAGAGTAGAGTAGTATATAGTAGTATATAGTAGAGTAGTGTATAGTAGTGTATAGTAGTGTATAGTAGTGTATAGTAGAGTAGTGTATAGTAGTGTATAGTAGAGTAGTGTATAGTAGTGTATAGTAGTGTATAGTAGAGTAGAGTAGAGTATAGTAGTGTATAGTAGAGTAGAGTAGAGTAGAGTAGTGTATAGTAGTGTATAGTAGAGTAGTGTATAGTAGAGTAGTGTATAGTAGTGTATAGTAGAGTAGTGTATAGTAGAGTAGAGTAGAGTAGTGTATAGTAGTGTATAGTAGTGTATAGTAGAGTAGTGTATAGTAGAGTAGTGTATAGTAGAGTAGTGTATAGTAGAGTAGAGTAGAGTAGTGTATAGTAGTGTATAGTAGTGTATAGTAGAGTAGAGTAGTGTATAGTAGAGTAGTGTATAGTAGAGTAGAGTAGAGTAGTGTATAGTAGAGTAGAGTAGAGTAGTGTATAGTAGTGTATAGTAGAGTAGAGTAGAGTAGTGTATAGTAGTATATAGTAGAGTAGAGTAGTGTATAGTAGAGTAGAGTAGTGTATAGTAGAGTAGAGTAGAGTAGAGTAGAGTAGTGTATAGTAGAGTAGTGTATAGTATAGTAGTGTATAGTAGAGTAGAGTAGAGTAGTGTATAGTAGAGTAGTGTAGAGTAGAGTAGAGTAGAGTAGAGTAGTGTATAGTGGAGTAGTGTATAGTGGAGGTAGAGTAGAGTGAGTATATAGTAGTGTAGAGTAGAGTGGTATATAGTAGTGTAGAGTGTAGTGTAGAGTAGAGTGAGTAGAGAGTAGAGTGGTGTATAGTAGAGTAGAGGTAGGAGTAGAGTGAGTGTATAGTAGAGGTAGAGTAGAGTAGAGTGAGTATATAGTGAGTGTAGAGAGTAGAGTAGTGAAGAGTAGAGTAGAGTAGAGTAGTGTATAGTAGAGTAGAGTGGAGAGTGGTGTATAGTAGAGTAGAGTGGGAGTAGTGGTGTATAGTAGAGTAGTGTAGGAGTGGTGTGGTGTAGGAGTAGAATAGAGTAGAGTGAGAGTAGTGTATAGTGAGTAGGTAGTGTATAGTAGAGTGGAGAGAGTAGAGTGGTATATAGTAGTGTGAGAGTAGTGTATAGTAGAGTAGAGTAGTGTATAGTAGAGTGGGAGTAGAGTAGAGTAGGTGTATAGTAGAGTAGAGTGGAGTAGAGTGAGTATAGTAGAGGTAGGAGGTAGTGTGAGGTAGTGTAGAGTAGAGATAGAGTAGAGTGGTGTGTATGTAGTGGAGTGGTGTATAGTAGAGTAGAGAGTAGTGTGGGAGTGGTGTATAGTAGAGTAGAGTAGAGTAGTGTATAGTAGAGTAGAGTGGGAGTAGTGTATAGTAGAGTGAGAGTAGAGTGGGGAGTAGTGTATAGTGGGAGTAGTGTAGTGTATAGTGGAGGAGGTAGTGTATAGTAGTGTATGGTAGAGTAGAGTGGTGTGTAGAGTAGAGTGGTAGTGGTATATAGTAGAGTGGTGTATAGTAGAGTAGAGTAGAGTGGTGTATAGTAGAGTAGTGTAGAGTGGGAGTGGGAGGTAGAGTGGGAGTGGTGTATAGTGGAGTAGTGTATAGTAGAGTAGAGTAGAGTGGTATGTAGTGGTGTGAGGAGTAGATAGTAGAGTGGTAGAGTGTAGTAGTGGTGTAGAGTGGGGTAGAGTGGGAGTGTGGGAGTAGTGAGTGGGGTAGAGTGTAGAGTAGGTGTGTGGTGTGGGAGTGAGTATATGAGTAGGGGTAGTGTAGAGAGTGAGTGGGAGTAGAGAGTAGAGTAGGTGTATGAGTAGAGGTAGAGTAGAGGTGGTGTAGTAGTGGTGGAGGTATGGTGGGTGAGGTGGGGAGTGGGAGTAGAGTGGGAGTGGTATATAGTGTAGAGAGTAGAGGTAGTGAAGGTGGAGGTGGAGTAGAGTAGAGTGGAGTGTATAGTGGGAGTAGTGTGTATGAGTGGGAGTAGAGTGAGTGGAGTAGAGTAGTGTATAGTAAGAGAGTAGAGTGGTGTATAGTAGAGTGAGTGTAGAGTGGTGTAGTGTAGAGTGGGAATGAGGAGTGGGAGTAGAGTAGTGTATAGTAGAGAGTGAGTGTATAGTAGAGTAGAGGTAGAGTGAGTATATAGTGGTGTAGAGTAGTGTATAGTAGAGTGTAGGAGTAGTGTATAGTGGAGTAGAGTAGAGTAGTGGTGTATAGTAGGGAGTAGAGTGAGAGTGGTATAGTAGTAGTATAGAGTAGAGTAGAGTGAGTGAGAGGTGAGTGTAGGTAGAGTGGGAGTAGGAGTGAGTGTATAGTAGAGGTAGAGTAGAGTAGAGTAGTGTATAGTGGGAGTAGAGTAGAGTAGAGTAGTGTATAGTAGAGTAGAGTAGTGTATAGTAGAGTAGAGGTAGAGTGAGTGTATAGTAGAGTAGAGGTAGAGAGTAGTGTATAGTAGAGTAGAGAGTAGAGTGGGAGTGAGTAGAGTAGTGTATAGTAGTGTATAGTAGAGTAGAGTGGTGTAGAGTAGAGTAGAGTAGGAGTAGTATATAGTAGAGGTAGAGTGAGTAGAGGGGTGGTGTATGGTAGAGTGGAGTAGAGTGAGTAGTGTATAGTAGAGAGTGAGAGTGGTGTATAGTGGTAGAGTAGTGTGTATAGTAGAGAGTGGGGAGTGGTGTATAGTGAGGTGTATAGTAGTGTATAGTAGAGGTAGAGTAGTGTATAGTAGAGGTATAGTGGGAGTAGAGTAGAGTAGTGTAGAGAGTAGAGTATATAGTAGAGTGGTGTATATAGTAGAATGAGTAAGAGTGGAGGTGGGAGTAGAGTAGGAAGTGGGAGGTAGAGTGGAGTAGGTATGTATAGTGAGTAGAGTAGGTGTATGGTAGAGGTAGTGAGAGGTAGAGGTGAGTGTATAGTAGCAGTAGTAGAGTGAGGTAGTGTAGAGTGGGTAGAGTGAGAGTGGAGTAGTGAGTAGAGGTAGAGTAGGAGTAGGAGTGGAGTAGTATATAGTAGGAGTAGAGTGGTGTATAGTAGAGTAGAGAGTGGTATGTAGTAGTAGAGTAGAGTAGAGTGAGTGTATAGTAGAGTAGGAGTGAGTATATAGTAGAGTAGTATATAGTAGAGTAGAGTAGTGTATAGTAGAGTAGAGTAGAGTAGAGTAGAGTAGTATATAGTAGAGTAGAGTAGTGTATAGTAGAGTAGAGTGGAGTAGTGTATAGTAGAGTAGTATATAGTAGAGTAGAGTAGTGTATAGTAGAGTAGTGTAGAGTAGTGTATAGTAGTGTATAGTAGTGTATAGTATAGTAGTGTAGAGTAGTATATAGTAGAGTAGTGTATAGTAGAGTAGAGTAGAGTAGAGTAGAGTAGTGTATAGTAGAGTAGAGTAGAGTAGTGTATAGTAGAGTAGAGTAGAGTAGAGTAGAGTAGAGTATAGTAGAGTAGAGTAGTGTATAGTAGAGTGGGTAGTGTATAGTAGAGGTAGTGTAGAGTAGTGTAGTGTATAGTAGAGTAGTAGTGTATAGTAGAGTAGAGTAGTGTATAGTAGAGTAGAGTAGTGTATAGTAGAGTAGAGTAGTATATAGTAGAGTAGTGTATAGTAGAGTAGTGTATAGTAGAGTAGAGTAGTATATAGTAGAGTACAGTAGTATATAGTAGAGTAGTGTATAGTAGAGTAGAGTAGTATATAGTAGAGTAGTGTATAGTAGAGTAGTGTATAGTAGAGTAGAGTAGTATATAGTAGAGTAGAGTAGTATATAGTAGAGTAGTGTATAGTAGAGTAGAGTAGTGTATAGTAGAGTAGAGTAGTATATAGTAGAGTAGTGTATAGTAGAGTAGTGTATAGTAGAGTAGAGTAGTATATAGTAGAGTAGAGTAGTGTAGAGTAGTGTAGAGTAGTGTAGAGTAGTGTATAGTAGAGTAGTGTATAGTAGTGTAGAGTAGTGTATAGTAGAGTAGTATATAGTAGTGTATAGTAGTGTAGAGTAGTGTATAGTAGAGTAGTGTATAGTAGTGTAGAGTAGTGTATAGTAGAGTAGTATATAGTAGTGTATAGTAGTGTAGAGTAGTGTATAGTAGAGTAGTGTATAGTAGTGTAGAGTAGTGTATAGTAGTGTAGAGTAGAGTATAGTAGAGTAGTATATAGTAGAGTAGTATATAGTAGAGTAGTATATAGTAGAGTAGTATATAGTAGAGTAGAGTAGAATTGTTTCTTACATCCTCTAGATCTGCCTTAACCGGGTCGTCACAGGGCCTTACAAAAAATAAGCACATTACAAAAATAAATGCACACACATTTTTCTTTGACCAGCCCTGATATTTTCAGACCTAGAGTATCCAGCTGCAGATGTTTGTTTGAAGAGGTCTCTCTCTCAGACAGACAGACAGACAGAGAGAGAGAGAGAGAGAGAGAGAGAGAGACACAGACAGAGACAGACAGACAGAGAGAGACAGACAGAGAGAGACAGACAGAGATGCTTACAGTGTCTCGGCCTGTTTCTCGGAGAACACTCTAAGGCAGAAGTCACCGTTCAGGTTGGCTTCGAATGTGGAGGGGACGATGAGGTATTCTCCAGGGGGCAGTTTGAAGCGGGTGCTGACCTCTCTCAGGTTGATGAAGGTCTCAGAACGGGCCGTCTGGGCGTGAGTCAGGAAGTAATTCTTATCCAAGTGGACCTCCCTCTGGCCGTGGAACTGTTCTGGCACCTGGGAGTAGAGCAAGGAGACAAAAGCAGATGTAATCAGAATCACAGATGAATAACAAACAGGTCAACGCCTTGTTACTCTTCTTATTCAATGCACCTAACGGACAGAAAACTAAACCAACAACGACACAAAACAATATATGGATACAGTTGTAGATATACTGGGAGAGTATATGTGTATATGTGTATACAGTTGTAGATCTACTGGGAGAGTATATTTGGATACAGTTGTAGATATACTGGGAGAGTATATTTGGATACAGTTGTAGATCTACTGGGAGAGTATATTTGGATACAGTTGTAGATATACTGGGAGAGTATATTTGGATACAGTTGTAGATATACTGGGAGTACTCTGAATCATATGACACAGAATGAATGTCCTACTGGATACAAACATGATCATCTCTTATGAGCCCCACCTCATAGATGGCGAATCCGATGGTGTGCATGTCCTCTCCTGCTTTCCTCATCCGTCTTCTGTTCTTCTGGATGAGTCCCACCACGAAGCTACAGCCCACCTCGTCATCCCCCGGGTCGTCATCCTCCTCCTCCAGCTTGATCTTGAACTGGGGATTCATCCAGAACGTGTCTGTAGGGAACCCGATTGACTAAGGTCAGGGTGAGCGAGTGAGACAGCATGTTGTGTGGAATTCTGTTCTAACGGCTGGTGGAAATTCGATCCCAACCCGGGAAAGAACTGACAACCCTCTACACATCAGTGTAACTCAAAGAATCCCAATCAATACCACAGACTCTAGGTCATCCTAGAGAAGACAAGGTGTTTCAGGGTCTAGGTCATCCTAGAGAAGACAAGGTGTTTCAGGGTCTAGGTCATCCTAGAGAAGACAAGGTGTTTCAGGGTTTAGGTCATCCTAGAGAAGACAAGGTGTTTCAGGGTCTAGGTCATCCTAGAGAAGACAAGGTGTTTCAGGGTCTAGGTCATCCTAGAGAAGACAAGGTGTTTCAGGGTCTAGGTCATCCTAGAGAAGACGAGGTGTTTCAGGGTCTAGGTCATCCTAGAGAAGACAAGGTGTTTCAGGGTCTAGGTCATCCTAGAGAAGACAAGGTGTTTCAGGGTTTAGGTCATCCTAGAGAAGACAAGGTGTTTCAGGGTCTAGGTCATCCTAGAGAAGACAAGGTGTTTCAGGGTCTAGGTCATCCTAGAGAAGACAAGGTGTTTCAGGGTCTAGGTCATCCTAGAGAAGACAAGGTGTTTCAGGGTCTAGGTCATCCTAGAGAAGACGAGGTGTTTCAGGGTCTAGGTCATCCTAGAGAAGACAAGGTGTTTCAGGGTCTAGGTCATCCTAGAGAAGACGAGGTGTTTCAGGGTCTAGGTCATCCTAGAGAAGACAAGGTGTTTCAGGGTCTAGGTCATCCTAGAGAAGACAAGGTGTTTCAGGTCATCTGATCTCACAGACGAATACCGGTGCACATACCTAACTAGTGTTCCTGCATACTGCCGTTAGACTTACAGGGGTTGTTCCTGCATCCTCCAGCGGTCGATCCTTTCCTCCAGGCCCCGTCGTAGTTAGACACGCTCCAGTGTTTAACGTCATCAGTGGTCAGGGTGTCGGGGGTCAGGGTGCAGAGCTCCAGACGATGGTAGTGCCTCGTGAAGTCAGAGAAGGACATCCTGTAAGGACATTAAAACGACACCAAAGTCGTTAAACTAATATTCTTCAACACAAGAATCTACAGCAAGTCTGTAAATGTCATCGTACATAAAAACACAAAGAAACACCAAAGTCTGTGAAATATATCCTGTAAAAAACAGATAGCAAAAAAGTACAGGTAAAACCACTTTAACCAAACAGATACTTGTCTAACCAAACAATGTCTATTGCTTCAGTGACTGTAAGGGCGATATAACAGACACTGGGGATATAATGACAAGTCCTTATGGCCTGGCTTCCTGGACCCAGATAAAGTCTTGGACCTTGGACTCTATTGAAAGTTATTTTTAGTCCAGGACTTAGGTTTAATCTAGGTCCCGGGAAACTGGTCCTTTGAGTTCTGTATTGATGAAGTTACCAGAACTCTCCATCGTCTGCCTTCACATTGTCCCGCTCAGAAACATCCACGCTGTTCCACTCAGAGGAGCTGGAGAGAGAGGGAGGGAGAGAGACAGAGAGGAGAGAGAGAGAGAGAGAGAGAGAGAGAGAGAGAGAGAAACCACAGTCCTGTTACACTCAATTGAAATGATCTGAGAAAGATTTACTAGATTGATGTTGAACCAAGTGGGTGGAAACTGGAAAGCATCAAGTTTTTGGGGGCGGGGTCAATTAGGGATGTGCATCTTTCCTTTTCAAGACCATAGAATGTGTTTTTTGTCCCCCCCACTTTGGTCCTGAAATCCTCATCAACCAGATTAAGATTTTGAGCTAGTAATGTATCAATATTTATCATTTACAAATTAGCCATGACATAGCCAATGAATATATAGCACTATTTGGGATTTCACCCGAACCCGGGTGCGCCTCGCAAAGTATCATTCAGGGGACCGATGCGTATCATTCAGGGGACCGATGCGTATCATTCGGGTACCGATGCGTATCATTCGGGGACCGATGCGTATCATTCAGGGGACCGATGCGTATCATTCAGGGGACCGATGCGTATCATTCAGGGGACCGATGCGTATCATTCAGGGGACTGATGCGTATCATTCAGGGGACCGATCGCGTATCATTCGGGTACCGATGCGTATCATTCAGGGGACGATGCGTATCATTCGGGGACGATGCGTATCATTCAGGGGACGATCGTATCATTCGGGTACCGATGCGTATCATTCGAGGACCGATGCGTATCATTCAGGGGACGATCGTATCATTCGGGACCGATGCGTATCATTCAGGGGACCGATGCGTATCATTCAGGGGACCGATGCGTATCATTCAGGGGACCGATGCGTATCATTCGGGTACCGATGCGTATCATTCAGGGGACCGATGCGTATCATTCGGGGACCGATGCGTATCATTCAGGGGACCGATGCGTATCATTCAGGGGACCGATGCGTATCATTCAGGGGACCGATGCGTATCATTCAGGGGACCGATGCATATCATTTCTTACTTGTCACTCCAGGCCCCAGTCCACTCCACTGTTCCCCAGGGGTTACGCACTCTGACCAGCTTCTCCTTGCGGCCACGGTAGTTCACCTGGTTTAGTAAGGTCACCATACAGTAGTTAGGTCCTGCTTTGGGTTCACACAGATCTCATACACCATGAGGGTTAGACTGGTCAAAGATCTGTTCCTGCTCTATAGCCAACTCATATGGCCATTGGCCATAAGGGTTGGCCATAGGGGTTGGCCATAGGGGTTGGCCATAGGGGTTGGCTGTAAAGCACAAACAGACCTGTGACCAGGCTAGGATAGTGTGGATATAATGTATTAGATATCAGATATATGTTACCTCGATAGCCCCGGTCAGAGAGTAGGCGTGTCCTTTCACCAGCTTCTGATTGGTGATGGCCTCGGAGTCTGCCTGACTGGTGATCTGGAGAGACAGGGAACCACAAACTCTAACTACACCCTGATAACACCCTGTTAACGCCCTGTTAACACCTCGACCAAGTAGCTGACCGAACAATAATTATCGAAGGAGATTCTTCATTCATCTTGCTCTTTAGTCCAGGACTAGAATTAATCTGTGTCCAAGTAACCGCCTCCGAATGTTTACTTCATTTGACCTTCTCCCAAACAAACACGCAACCTTCTCCCAAACACGCAACCTTCTCCCAAACACGCAACCTTCTCCCAAACACGCAACCTTCTCCCAAACACGCAACCTTCTCCCAAACACGCAACCTTCTCCCAAACACGCAACCTTCTCCCAAACACGCGACCTTCTCCCAAACACGCGACCTTCTCCCAAACACGCAACCTTCTCCCAAACACGCAACCTTCTCCCAAACACGCAACCTTCTCCCAAACACGCAACCTTCTCCCAAACACGCGACCTTCTCCCAAACACGCAACCTTCTCCCAAACACGCGACCTTCTCCCAAACACGCGACCTTCTCCCAAACACGCAACCTTCTCCCAAACACGCAACCTTCTCCCAAACACGCGACCTTCTCCCAAACACGCAACCTTCTCCCAAACACGCAACCTTCTCCCAAACACGCGACCTTCTCCCAAACACGCGACCTTCTCCCAAACACGCAACCTTCTCCCAAACACGCGACCTTCTCCCAAACACGCGACCTTCTCACAAACACGCAATCTTCTCACAAACACGCGATCTTCTCACAAACATGCTTAGTCTTTTAACTGACGTCGTGACCCAAAGCCACTTACTTTAGTTAAATGCACTGTGCCACTGAATGTAAAACCTCCACATAGATAATATCACGTCCTTCACTGCATGTAACAGTGACTGTCTCCTTCACTGCATGTAACAGTGACTGTCTCCTTTACATTGGTGTCTTTTATCAGAGGCTCTTATCCAGAGCGACTTAAAAACCAAAGTAGGTAAAACAATGTTTACATTACACATGGCAAATAAATATAATATTATAATATTCTGAAGTCGTACACACATCGATGGAGCAGCCCAGCAGAGCTCCAGAGGCCAGGGCTTTCCTGATGATCTGGAACAGGTCAGAGGGTGCCTTCTTCAGGTCATAGTTCTCTGCTATCCCTCCTGTAAAGTCCTCAAAGCCCTCAGTGGTGGAGCCACCTGACAGAGCCTCATAGCATCCATTCACCCTGAGAGAGTGAGAGAGTGAGAGAGGACAGGCAGACAGACAGGAATGGGGACAGACAGACCAGAGGAGAGAGAGACAGACCATTAGAAACCAGATAAACATACTTCATAAAGGCATCATGACAGAACTCCTATGTGTAGTGTACACTAGGTGTTGTGTATCGTGGTGAGTGATGTCCCTTACTTGGCGTAGGCCTTCTCCAGCAGGGCGCTCCAGAACTCAGAGCCCTGGGCTGAGTGAACAAACAGCAGCTCTCCATCCTTCGCTGGCAGCCGGTCATCAATCACCACGTCCACCCACTCACCAAACTGCCAGAACTGAAGAGGACCACAACAGACAACATCCAGGCTATATGAAAGAATGAATGTGCTGAACTCAAGCCATTTTGTTTTAGAGGCCCTACGTGATAGATAGTTTGGATATTATTTATGTATGAAAAATATAGCTATTAAATTATCTATAGCTGCTCAGTCAGCCATAAAGACACAATGGGAGATTATATTTCAGAAGACTTTTCTGTTTTTGTTATTGTGAACTGGCAGTTATCCAGATACGCCTTGAGCCAGAGCAGCATCAGGCATAAGGAGGCTAAGATAAGTAAACACACACACAAAACCAAATCCCTCTGGATCTATGGTGTTCTGACTCACTCTGGGTTCCTCCTCCTCCTCCTCCTCTCTGACCCAAACTTTCCACAAACCACACCTCTCACTGGGGCCTCTCAGCACCAACACAACGGCCCATCTGGCTGAAGTGAAACTTCCAGAAGGTAACAGTGCAGCCCCTCAGCTTCCAGGCCTGAGAAAGAATGGCCCTGTCCTGAAATTACCTTGATATCCACAAGGGTGGAAGGTACTAAGGGATTGTTTCTAGACAAGGCTGATACACGTAAGAGAAAGGACTCTCCTCTCCTCTCTTGTTGAGTCTAATGTTAACTAGCTAGTTATAGTCTAATGTTAAACTAGCTAGTTATAGTCTAATGTTAACTAGCTAGTTATAGTCTAATGTTAACTAGTTAGTTATAGTCTAATGTTAACTAGCTAGTTATAGTCTAATGTTAACTAGCTAGTTATAGTCTAATGTTAACTAGTTAGTTATAGTCTAATGTTAACTAGTTAGTTATAGTCTAATGTTAACTAGTTAGTTATAGTCTAATGTTAACTAGTTAGTTATAGTCTAATGTTAACTAGTTAGTTATAGTCTAATGTTAACTAGTTAGTTATAGTCTAATGTTAACTAGTTAGTTATAGTCTAATGTTAACTAGTTAGTTATAGTCTAATGTTAGCTAGCTAGTTATAGTCTAATGTTAACTAGTTAGTTATAGTCTAATGTTAACTAGCTAGTTATAGTCTAATGTTAACTAGCTAGTTATAGTCTAATGTTAACTAGCTAGTTATAGTCTAATGTTAACTAGCTAGTTATAGTCTAATGTTAACTAGCTAGTTATAGTCTAATGTTAACTAGTTAGTTATAGTCTAACTAGTTAGTCATAGTCTAATGTTAACTAGCTAGTTATAGTCTAATGTTAACTAGCTAGTTATAGCCTAATGTTAACTAGTTAGTCATAGTCTAATGTTAACTAGCTAGTTATAGTCTAATGTTAACTAGCTAGTTATAGCCTAATGTTAACTAGTTAACATTGAACCTAGTTGGTTAGTTTTAGCTACCTGCAGATTCATACTACAGCTATGACAATGTTTGTATTGGTAGTAGTATGACTTGGGGTTATGCCGGTTCATTGTTTAGCTAAACAAAAGACTCCACTACGGCCAGATTATTACATGACCCATCAAATTAGCCAGGTGTGTCTGGGAGTGATTACAGCCATCTATTGTATTTCATGAACATGTCGAGACAATTACCGTTTACGCCTTCTGTATCCTGTGCATGTGACAAATAAACTTGGATTTTTATTGGATATAGGGTGCGTTTACCACAGGGCCTCACGTTACTCCTTAAAGAGATGGGTGGGGCTGAAGCTTAAGAGAGTGTGAACGATGCTGAATGGGTGTAGACAAAGAAGAGCTCTCCAGTAGGTGTACCAAAACATTCAAGGGCAATTATCTCAAAAGTGGGGTTACAAGTTTATCAACTTTCAAAGCAGAATTATTTTCCCATTGTTCCTCAACTGTGTAGTGTATGATATACCATTTTCTAGCTGTGAGTCTCTACCTTTACCCAATGTAAAAAACACAATTTCAAATTTTGCTACATCGAGGCGGCCGGTCATTTAAGATTTATTTGGCCATGTAAATTCCTAATTCCATCTACGTACAGTACCATTCAAAAGTTTCAGAACACCTACTCATTCAAGGGTTTTTCTTTATGTTTTACTATTTTCTCCATTGTAGAATAATAGTGGAAGACATCAAAACTATGAAATAACACATATGGAATCATGCAGTAACCAAAAAAAAAGTGTTATATATTTGAGACTCCTTAAAAGTAGCCACCCTTTGCTATGATGACAGCTTTGCACGCTTGGCATTCTCTCAAGTGCTCCTGATTCCATGTGTGTTATTTCCTAGTGTTGATGTCTTCACTATTATTCTACAATGTAGAAAAGAAAAGAAAAAACACCTTGAATGAGTTGTCCCCCCTGTAGGTCACCAGCTGATGTAGGCTGTATGTACCGGTTGTCCCCCCTGTAGGTACTGTATTATTGACTGTATGTTTGTTTTACTCCAATGTGTAACTCTGTGTTGTTGTATGTGTTGAACTGCTTTGCTTTATCTTGGCCAGGTCGCAGTTGTAAATGAGAACCTGTTCTCAACTGGCCTACCTGGTTAAATAAAGGTGAAATTAAATAAATAAAAATACTTCCTTCCCACTACTGAACAGAACTGTGGTGCATATCTGTTGCTGCTTATATTAATTGTGCTTTATGACTGAAAATCTCTCCAAAATCTCTCATCCAGTCCACTTAGTAGTCAGATTTTAGTCACAGAGAAAACTATTTATAGAAATAATTTTTGTTTAGTTGTAGTTTTTTCTGGGTCTATTTAGTCAGTAAATCTCATCAATTGCCACTGACAAATAGATGTTTAACTAATATTTAGTTACTATTTTTGTTAAGGAAATGTACACTGGTCTGCGCACAAAATTGCACCGTATTCCCTTGATAATGCACTACACTTTTGACCAGAGCCTAGTTTAAAAGTATTGCACTATATAGGGAATAGGGTTCTATAGGGCTCTGGTCTAAAGTAGTGCACTATATAGGGAATAGGGTTCTATAGGGCTCTGGTCTAAAGTAGTGCACTATATAGGGAATAGGGTTCTATAGGGCCTTGGTCTAAAGTAGTGCACTATATAGGGAATAGGGTTCTATAGGGCCTTGGTCTAAAGTAGTGCACTATATAGGGAATAGGGTTCTATAGGGCTCTGGTCTAAAGTAGTGCACTATATAGGGAATTGGATGCCATTTTGGGATGCATCCTGTGACTCTAGAATGTGACACTGTCTCTACCTGGAAGTGAAAGATCCCAGCGTACTCTCCATGTCCAAAGCCTTGTCCTGCAGGAACAACCCGGGCCATCACATCTTCATTCAGGGTCAGAGAGGCGATGGCCGCCAGGAGCCAGCAGTCACCTGGAGGGGAAAACAGAGAAGAGAGACATGGGAATGGAGGTCATCACAGGTCAGAGAGACATGGGAGTGGAGGTCATCACAGGTCAGAGAGACATGGGAGTGGAGGTCAGTATTCATTCCTCAGTCTGAACATTCATGATTGATTGATTGCTTTTCATTCTCTACTGAAAAAAAGGAAGTCAGTCAATTGAAATAAATTCATTAGACACTAATTTACAGATTTCACATAACAGGGCAAGGCCTGGGAGGGCATAGGGCCACCCACTTCGGAGCCAGGCCCAGCCAATCAGAATTCGTTTTTTTTCCCCACAAAAGGGCTTTATTACAGACAGAAATACTCCTCAGTTTCATCAGCTGTCCAGGTGGCCGGACCACCACCATGGGGCACTCTGTTCACAACGTTGACACATTGACATCAGCAAACAGCTCACCCATACATGTGGTCTGCGGTTGTGAGGCCGGTTGGACATACTGCCAAATTCTCTCAAAGGAAGTTGGAGGCGGCTTATGGTTGAGAAATGAACATTCAATTCTCTGAGAACGGTTCAATGGGACGCTCCCTCAAAACTTGAGACATTTGTGGCATTGTGTTGTGTGACAAAACTGCATATTTTAGAGTGGTCTTTTATTGTCCCCAGCACAAGGTGCACCTGTGTAATGATCATGCTGTTTAATCAGCTTCTTGATATGCCACACCTGTCAGGTGGATGGATTATCTTGGCAAAGGAGAAATGCTCACTAACAGGGATGGAAACCAACATTTGAGAGAAATAAGCTTTTTGTGTGTATGGAACATTACTGGGATCTTTTATTTCAGCTCATGAAACACGGGACCAACACTTTATGTTGCGTTTTACATTTGAGTTAATTCTAATAACTGTACCGCACAGCCAGTGAAAGCCACCCTACAAAACCCACACAACAGTTCCCTACACATAAAAGTACACAGCATTTATATTCCCAGCACAGCCACACAAGCATCATTCACTCAGTTAGAACCAGAAAGCTTGACGTGCTAGCAAAATGCACACAGAGCACCACTAGTCCAAAACAAGCCTGCAGTCAAAAATGAACACAGATCGCTTAGCCAGACCAGTTCAGTTCCACAGAAGATCTTTTCATTAAAAGAGAACAGCTGACCCCAGTTCAGTTCCACAGGCTCAGCATGTCGTCTGTCCCATGCATGCTTCAGTGCTGTGACTTGCTATGTCATGCATTTGTGGACACTTATTTCTCTATAAACCAATTGTTTGTCTTTAGTTACAGTAAATACTGTCTACTGGGTTGCTCAACAATCAAAGAAAGGGACACTGAAGGAGTATTGACACTTATAAGTGAGTGTTCCCGCTATTACAATAATACGTGGTTATAAAGACAACCTGTATGAGGCCCTGCAGGGGACTAATGTGACCCAGACTACAGACCCAGTGTTATGCAAAATAAATCTGGCACAGTATGGTTGTTTAAAGAGCCACGCCTGAAATGATCAAAACATCCTGCTCTGACTGGGCTCAATCACTAGCCTGGTTAAACCAGACGGAACTTCGGTGTCTATGGTGAGACAGTGGCTTCACCAATAGTCACACTATTGCATTGTCTATTGTCTATAGTCTGACAGTAACAGACCCCCAGAACTGGTATATACTGTAAACAAACACAGCAGGTAGCCAAGCAGTTAACAGCATTGGGCCAGCAACTTGTCTACCCTGCTGGATTAACGAGAGGACAGTACACCAGTCTACCCTGCTGGATTAACGAGAGGACAGTACACCAGTCTACCCTGCAGGATTAACGAGAGGACAGTACACCAGTCTACCCTGCAGGATTAACGAGAGGGCAGTACACCAGACTACCCTGCAGGATTAACGAGAGGGCAGTACACCAGACTACCCTGCAGGATTAACGAGAGGACAGTACACCAGACTACCCTGCAGGATTAACGAGAGGACAGTACACCAGACTACCCTGAGGGATTAACGAGAGGACAGTACACCAGACTACCCTGCGGGATTAACGAGAGGACAGTACACCAGACTACCCTGCGGGATTAACGAGAGGACAGTACACCAGACTACCCTGCAGGATTAACGAGAGGACAGTACACCAGACTACCCTGCAGGATTAACGAGAGGACAGTACACCAGACTACCCTGCAGGATTAACGAGAGGACAGTACACCAGACTACCCTGCAGGATTAACGAGAGGACAGTACACCAGACTACCCTGCAGGATTAACGAGAGGACAGTACACCAGACTACCCTGCAGGATTAACGAGAGGACAGTACACCAGACTACCCTGCAGGATTAACGAGAGGACAGTACACCAGACTACTCCTGCAGGATTAAGAGGACAGTACACCAGACTACCCTGCAGGATTAACGAGAGGACAGTACACCAGACTACCCTGCAGGATTAACGAGAGGACAGTACACCAGACTACCCTGCAGGATTAGAGAGGACAGTACACCAGACTACCCTGCTGGATTAACGAGAGGACACTACACCAGTCTACCCTGCTGGATTAACGAGAGGACAGTACACCAGACTACCCTGCGGGATTAACGAGAGGACAGTACACCAGACTACCCTGCTGGATTAACGAGAGGACAGTACACCAGACTACCCTGCAGGATTAACGAGAGGACAGTACACCAGACTACCCTGCTGGATTAACGAGAGGACACTACACCAGTCTACCCTGCTGGATTAACGAGAGGACAGTACACCAGACTACCCTGCAGGATTAAAGAGAGGACAGTACACCAGTCTACCCTGCTCTGGCCAACTGCTGCTTTGTACCAGCCACACCCTCACAACTCACACTCGGCTCCTGTGGTGACAGAATAATCAGAAACATTCTGTGGTGACAGAGGGCCCTTTATTCACTGTAATGAACAGCATAAAAAGGGGCAGAGGATGATCAAGCCTACACACACAAATAAACACCATGCCAAAGCTAGTCTCGCTTTGTCAGAAATCACTTCTTTGTTGGAGAAGATTTGTAAAACGGTTGAGGGTGAGGCTAAGGGAGAGTAAATGGAAAGGGAAGTGGGTCTCAACTCGTGAACAGCTGGCATTTCCAGTAAACGGTTTTGTTACGACATCCTCCCAGCATGGTAACTGGGCTGGTTTCCATAGAGATCTCTCGGTTTGTCCATGTTTTCTACTATACCTCATTAGAGATAACAACATGCCATGTTTTATATTATTATACCTGAGAGATAACAACATGCCATGTTTTATATTATTATACCTCCTGACAGAGATAACAACCTGACATGTTTTATATTATACCTCAGAGATAACAACCTGACATGTTTTATATTATACCTCAGAGATAACAACCTGACATGTTTTATATTATACCTCAGAGATAACAACCTGACATGTTTTATATTATACCTCAGAGATAACAACCTGACATGTTTTATATTATGCCTCATGACAGAGATAACAACCTGACATGTTTTATATTATGCCTCATGACAGAGATAACAACCTGACATGTTTTATATTATACCTCAGAGATAACAACCTGACATGTTTTATACTATACCTCAGAGATAACAACCTGACATGTTTTATATTATACCTCAGAGATAACAAACAGACATGTTTTAGATTATACCTCAGAGATAACAAACAGACATGTTTTAGATTATACCTCAGAGATAACAACCTGACATGTTTTATATTATACCTCAGAGATAACAACCTGACATGTTTTATATTATACCTCATGACAGAGATAACAACCTGACATGTTTTATACTGTACCTCATGACAGAGATAACAACCTGACATGTTTTAGATTATACCTCAGAGATAACAACCAGACATGTTTTATATTATACCTCAGAGATAACAACCTGACATGTTTTATATTATACCTCATGACAGAGATAACAACCTGACATGTTTTAGATTATACCTCAGAGATAACAACCAGACATGTTTTATATTATACCTCAGAGATAACAACCTGACATGTTTTATATTATACCTCAGAGATAACAACCTGACATGTTTTATATTATACCTCAGAGATAACAACCTGACATGTTTTATATTATACCTCAGAGATAACAACCTGACATGTTTTATATTATACCTCAGAGATAACAACCTGACATGTTTTAGATTATACCTCATGACAGAGATAACAACCTGACATGTTTTATATTATGCCTCATGACCGAGATAACAACCTGACATGTTTTATACTGTACCTCAGAGATAACAACCTGACATGTTTTAGATTATACCTCATGACAGAGATAACAACCTGACATGTTTTAGATTATACCTCATGACAGAGATAACAACCTGACATGTTTTAGATTATACCTCAGAGATAACAACCTGACATGTTTTAGATTATACCTCATGACAGAGATAACAACCTGACATGTTTTAGATTATACCTCAGAGAGACAACAACCTGACATGTTTTAGATTATACCTCATGACAGAGATAACAACCTGACATGTTTTAGATTATACCTCAGAGAGACAACAACCTGACATGGAGGCTGTTCAGTGGTAGTCTAGGAAACCAAATCACCTGTGTAATAACTGATTAACGCATTAACTGTTTAAAGCAACAACTGAATGTTATTACATATGCTGTGATCAATCACAGTAACCTTTACTAAACCATCTCCTCCTCACAGCTGAAATCATGGATACTGTTACAAACCGGCGGCCCTTTGGTTTTGGTTTGGTTCCTGTCTTGGTTCAAAATATAAAGGCCACTTACCCAAGCCGCCTTGGCATATGTCGGTTCTTGAGGCTCCACCAATGATGAACTCCGGGCTGGACACCAGCTCCTATTCAGGAAGGGACCAAAGTATGAGTAAGACTGGGATTTCTTTTACTGAGAATTTCAATAAAATAAACAAAGTACAGATTTGAGGCTTCCAAACTTTGCAGCCCTAATTAAAGCAATACACTAGCTTGGGAGGGGTGGGGGGGATATCTGCACAATGAGCTACTACTGTAACCTCAGTTATTTCATAGAGCCCTGCATTTTATATATGATCAACTCTACTATTCAGGGAGGGACCAAAACATGATTAAGACTGTGTTTTGAACTTTTAAAGCAACTGTCCAGTGTTTCCACATTTCTATTAAAATGTAAAAATAATTTAAAAAATACGTTCAAAACGGCTCTCCTGTGAAGTCGTGACTTGCGACCTACGCCTAGTTTCCTGAATCAGGCTCACATATGACCTAGAATTAAGTACAATATGAGTGAAATAATTTGAATTCCCAATTTTTTGTTTTTATTAAGTATGTTAAAAAAGCAGCTTTTCACGGTTTGAACGGTGTGGGCGTACCCCAACCCAGAACGGTGTGGGCGTACCCCAACCCAGAACGGTGTGGGCGTACCCCAACCCAGAACGGTGTGGGCGTACCCCAACCCAGAACGGTGTGGGCGTACCCCAACCCAGAACGGTGTGGGCGTACCCCAACCCAGAACGGTGTGGGCGTACCCCAACCCAGAACGGTGTGGGCGTACCCCAACCCAGAACGGTGTGGGCGTACCCCAACCCAGAACGGTGTGGGCGTACCCCAACCCAGAACGGTGTGGGCGTACCCCAACCCAGAACAATGTGGGCGTACCCCAATCCAGAACAATGTGGGCGTATACCTGTCATTAAAACCATTCATGCGAGTAGACCGCTGATTGGCCAGTTTAGGAGGATTTCACCATAACAAGCATATTTTAAATTGTCTGTTAGATATGGGGGTTATTCTCCAATTCCAATTTATGGTTTGGCCACAAATACGAGGATAGGATGAGTCAACAACATTATCTGGGTATGAGTTAACAGAATATTACATTTTAAAAAGTCGAATTTTCACTAGACAGTAACTTTCATAGAAGGATTTGACTGGGAGGATCAGTCATGGTCAATAATAGCTCTGAAATAAAAGCTCATAGGAAGGAAGAGGGTAGACTGATAAACAGTAAAGTAATGCACAGGTAAAGGGGCGAGGGTCCACAATGACCAAACATAACCTCCATTGTCTCAAAGTTCACCGCCCGTGAATTGATCTGTTGACAGTCAAAACCAAAAGGTTGTGTGATCAGATGACTAACCCCAACAGTTCCATCCAAATAGTTGGAGGATGAGTCACCCCTGAGCGTGTTCCTCATTCATTTAGCCATATGGTTCGGGTTTCAGTTCTTTCGGATAGAATAGAATGATGAAGTGACTCATTTTACGCCCCAATAGTCCACTAATATCAAAACGGATAACGAGCATCTGGACACGCCCATCAGACTACTGTGACATCACATACTCAGGCTATAAAGATATATTTTCAGTGAGGACTTTTGTTTGATGATAAAATATTTAGATCAGAACAAAGTATATATATATATATATACACATTTTATATATATATATATATATATATATATATATATATATATATATATATATATATATATGTCTTCATTATGTCTGATACATATTATATACAGAAACACAAGTGGGAAAAAGAAAAGTTAAGATTCAGACTTTTTCTAAATAAAATTGGATATTATTTGAAAATGCTGCATAGGCTGAAAACATTCAAGCAAAGGCAACCCTAAAATGTAAGGCCTGATAAGCCTTATGAACCCTAAAATGTAAGGCCTGATAAGCCTTATGAACCCTAAAATGTACAGTCAAAATCATGTTTCTCATGAAATGTGATGATATTTGAAGGAAACCAGGAACCTGACTGTTTCTTCTACATTGATAGAGTGTGATCATAAAGTTACTGTTTCCCCTCCCCAAGTCAAAACACTTGGATTCTTTATTAAGGGGACAAGGTGACATCACCTTAACTCTCATTTTAATACACCAATGGTAACATGATATTCTCTTAACTAATTTAAATGAGTACCGCCTTGTAACCAACGTCGGAGAAGGCATGTTTGCAAAGGGGCGTGGTTTATATAGCTAGATAGCTACTCTACTGGTGCCAACATTTGATTATAGGGTGTCAGCAAATATAATTAAAAGTTTACCCTATTCATCTATGGCAAAGATACTTAGGTTTCCCCTTTCATCTGTGTCTGGTGTTAGCTAGTTACTGGGTAGCTGGGTCTTCGTCTGTGTCTGGTGTTAGCTAGTTACTGGGTAGCTGGGTCTTCGTCTGTGTCTGGTGTTAGCTAGTTACTGGGTAGCTGGGTCTTCGTCTGTGTCTGGTGTTAGCTAGTTACTGGGTAGCTGGGTCTTCGTCTGTGTCTGGTGTTAGCTAGTTACTGGGTAGCTGGGTCTTTAGCCAGCATGGAACAAAGGGGGGGTAGTCGTTCAAAACTCAGACGCAGTTGTCAAGTCAACACATCTGTCAGTGCTGCTGTAATCCGTATCACAAGAGAAATGCCAAACTGGAGGTGTATAAAAAAAAATCTATAATTGCTGCAATTTCAATGTTGTTTGAGTTGCTTTGTGTATCACCACGCCTGTCTTTTCAAACATTCTGGTAGTTAGCCATGAGAGAGACGTTCTTGTTTGTTGTTCTTGCCATAATATGGACTTGGGCTTTTACCAAATAGGGCTATCTTCGGTATACCACCCCTACCTTGTCACAACACAACTGATTGGCTTAAACTCCTTAAGAAGAAGAAAAAATCCACAAATTAACTTTTAACAAGGCAGACCTGTTAATTGAGATGCATTCCAGGTGACTACCTCATGAAGCTGGTTGAGAGAATGCCAAGAGTATGCAAAGCTGTCATCAAGGCAAAGGGTGGCTACTTTGAAGAATCTCAAATATAAAATATATTTAGATTTTTTTAAACACTTTTTTGGTTACTACATGATTCCATATGTGTTCATTCATAGTTTTGATGTCTTTACTACTATTCTACAATGTAGAAAATTGTAAAAAAAAAAAAAACTAAAGAAAACCCGTTGAATAAGTAGGTGTGTCCAAACTTTTGACTGGTACTGTACATCATATAAACATACATTAACATGGCAGCGGAAAACAATTGAGAAAACTAAACAGAAACATTTCAAGTATACATCTAATCTTGTCGCATCTTCCAAGCCTCGAAGATAAAAATGTGCAACCAGAAATACTGCTTTCCTAAATAGACATTAAAGTTTTTCCTTCATCTCTAAATCCAGAATAGTTCCTGTTTTCTCTGCAACATTTTTATCAAACAGTACAACTCTCAGATCATCACATAAAGCACTATCAAATAAAAAGTTCATTCTCTACCTCCCCTGAAAATCACAGACGGTACATAGTCCCTCTTCTTCGTCTATGCCATTGAACCTACCTACTTCAATTACCAGAGGCAGTATCCTGGTTCTCAACTGGGCATAAAAGGACGTTTGGTTTCTGGTTAGGTGAGAGGTGACATAAGGTTCTGGATCGTAGCTGTTTTTGATCTGGTTGTAAGTTCTGAGTTTTCTTTGCGGTTTAGGGCTGGTTAACTCTTGTGTTTGATCATATTTGCATTGCATCCTAACGTGTTTCTGTTGTAGATCAACTTCCTGTGTATAAAGTTAGTCTGTTTTGTTTGGTATACGGTTTTATCCAATATGTATATATATTGTTATATTTTTTTGTCTTTTTGCCAGAGATGGATAACGCTTTGGTCTATTTTGATCAGTAAAAATCCAGCCATAGAGTAAACATTTTCCTTGTGCTTAAAGGCAGCGCAGTAACTTACCCCAGGTCGTTTCCATTGCACACCTCTGGTTTTGGAAGATCTCGGTCCAAGCTCATTGAATCCCAAGGACGCAGGCTCGGCTGGAAAAGTGGAATCCGTGAAAAGTGAACCTCTACTCAAACACTCGCTCCTGAGAGACTCGAAGTCCTGGTTTAGGTACTTGGACGCATTGGCATTGGTGCCAAACCCTGCGGCCAAAGCCCTCTTCTTGGCCAACGTTGATGCCACCCCAGCCATCGTGCAAGTCCTCTTCCTTCTCTCTCAGGTCGGGTGGGCAGACTGCGTCGACACAGTGAAAAGAGGAAAAGAGTTGGGATGCGTTTCACTGGTGGAAAAGTCTTACATTCCTTCTACGCCCCTGGTTTTCCAGGCGTGGTCTGTCTGTCTGTCTCTGACAGCAAGTCGAGGTTTTTCCCCCATATTCATATCTACATACATTTATGTGACCGGAACTGTTGCTTCTACTCAACGTTTACTAGTTCAAAAGTATTTAGTGTGAATATGATTTTTTTAGGCATATGCATCAAACAATCAACCACTGAATGAATGTGTTTTGAGTATCATAATGGGTGGATGAATATAAAGTCGGAGTCGACTCTAGTGTAATAATCCGATATTCCCTGCGACCTGTGAGCCAGTGTGACCGGTGGTGATTTACAGTCATCGGCGATAAGATGAACACATGTTCAAAGGGTTGGGTCTATTGATGTTGTATTATGATATGGAAAGAAAACGACTTCCATCAATGATGCTGCCCTTATAGTCCCCCAACTCCCCTCTGTAAAGTAACCATTAACATGGTACAGTAGAAAGCTAGCTGGCTAACGGGTGTGCATAAATGAACAGATAAAAAGTTCACAAATTCATTAAATACAAGAACATCCCAAGTATGCTGGTAGAATACCATATTATTACAATGTCAGGGAACATGTAAACTCATTATCTGTGTTTTAAAATATTAGATTGATGATGATTTTGTCTGTACCTACCTCTTACAGTACAGGGCAGCAGGAATGGGGGGGGTTGTTTCCAACCTGTTGCAGTAACCATATCTACCAACAGGGGTCGTTTACAAAATGGACTCAACTAAATTACCCCCATTCAATTCAGCCAGTTTTCCTACATGAGATGTAAAATAGGAACATTATTGTCAAAACAGAGCCAATTGATTTAGGACTACTTCATCTGGGTATTTGCAGGTACTCGTGCACTACTGTAAGTCGTTCTGGATAAGAGTGTCTGCTAATGGAAATGTTCTAGACGTAGTGCCGAATGTAAAGGCTAGGGTCAACCTTGTGCTGTAAAGTAAACATACACTCATATCGAATCAAATCTACTCGGACGACATTAGGCCTGGGCAATATTCGACTGCTATAGCTAATTGATCTGATCAGTGTAGGCTACTACGCAGACTACAAAGACTGTGATTTCTCTGTCAACACGGGGAGGTAAACAAATGGTGATTCTGGGTTTCATAATACCCAAGCGTTCCTCTAAACCCACAGGACAGGCCAGGCCAGGCAGAGAGAGAGAGATTTGGGACTGTGGTAGATAACTCCAGCATGGTGAGTCTCCTGGACACTCTATGAAACCACTAGGTATGTAACCTCTCATGATATTCAGGACACATTTGGTTCTATGTTTCAGAGATTACTGTAAAACAGAGATTACTGGGTGTGTGGAGGACTGTAGAATAGACATACTGGGTGTGTAGAGGACTGTAGACACTCATACTGATGATTCATGTGTGCTTCTCTTTCAATGGACCTTATTCATGCGGTGGCCATGACTGTTCGAACAATAAACACGGGATAGGAAATCCCACAGGGTGAATAACATACGTAGACACCCTCTAAAGTCATTCTCAAATGAATATATGATGAAGAAATCCAGAGACCACTAAAAGAGGGATGTAGATAGAGATATATAAAGGGAGAGACTTTGAGTATGAATGGAGAGGGCGTGTTTCCTCATTCGAGGCTTCCTATTTGTCCAAGTCCCTTTATGAGTGTTTAAAGTATTTGAGTCACCACCAATACAATATGAGGCCTCTGATGGTTTAGAGAAGCATGTTGTAAGTGTAGTATGTCGATAAATATCACAGGGTGGGGCTGGTGAGGAAGCCTGAGTTTTCCCTGCAGGATATAGGCTAGTCTGCTGGTTGAGATGTATCCTGTACAGGAAATGGCCTACCAGGTCTGGACAGAGTTACACCTAACCCCTTTAGGGGATGGCCTACCAGGTCTGGACAGAGTTACACCTAACCCCTTTAGGGGATGGACTACCAGGTCTGGACAGAGTTACACCTAACCCCTTTAGGGGATGGCCTACCAGGTCTGTCACTTCTAGGACAGAGTTACACCTAACCCTAAGGGCGATGTCTGCGCCCCAGTGTAAATCTAATTAGCATAGAAAAAATCCCCATAACAATCTGTCAATGTTTTTGCATTGGAATGCGTCTCAATCCACCGCATGTCGCACTTCCGTATCTGTGGTGAAAGGTGACAGAGCTAGGGTGGTGTTTCCTCCGTATCTGTGGTGAAAGGTGGCAGAGCTAGGGTGGCGTTTCCTCCGTATCTGTGGTGAAAGGTGGCAGAGCTAGGGTGGCGTTTCCTCCGTATCTGTGGTGAAAGGTGACAGAGCTAGGGTGGCGTTTCCTCCGTATCTGTGGTGAAAGGTGGCAGAGCTAGGGTGGTGTTTCCTCCGTATCTGTGGTGAAAGGTGACAGAGCTAGGGTGGTGTTTCCTCCGTATCTGTGGTGAAAGGTGACAGAGCTAGGGTGGTGTTTCCTCCGTATCTGTGGTGAAAGGTGACAGAGCTAGGGTGGTGTTTCCTCCGTATCTGTGGTGAAAGGTGGCAGAGCTAGGGTGGTGTTTCCTCCGTATCTGTGGTGAAAGGTGGCAGAGCTAGGGTGGTGTTTCCTCCGTATCTGTGGTGAAAGGTGGCAGAGCTGGAGCGCTGCTGGTCAGACAATGACACTTCCTGAGAATCGGTCTTCTAACAAAATCGTCTGTTTGGCCTACAAACTATTTTACTCTGGAAAGATGAGACTCTCACGAACAAGATGGTGTTCTCAGCTTTGGTCTACGACCTCCACAAGGAGCCAGGAGCCTCGTCTGGAGTGGGTACAGCAGATCTGCCAACTTCTGTCTGTAACGTCCCAACAGTTTGGGCTACGCACTAATATGACCCCTCTGTGTAAAGGTGAGACTCTTGTTTTGATCTAGGATGCCCAAATGCTTCACAATACTCGTCTGAAGGTCCCCTGGTACCAGTTAAATGAATGGAAGTATACAGGGGCACTGTTTAATGCCCAAAATATGGGGGTCAATACATGTAAAAAAAGCAAACAACTGTTTCCTAACATTATTTAAAATATGTTTTTGCGAGTGTAGCGAAATGCTTGTGTTCCTAGCTCCAACAGTGCAGTAGTATCTAACAATTCACAACAATACACACATCTAAAAGTAAAAGAATGGAATTAAGGAATTTATAAATATTAGGACGAGCAATGTCGGAGTGGCATTGACTAAAATACAGTAGAATAGAATACAGTGTATACATATGAGATGAGTAAAGCAGTATGTAAACATTATTAAAGTGACCAGTGATTCCATGTCTATGTACATAAGGCAGCAGCCTCTAACGTGTAGGGTTGAGTAACCGGGTAGTAGCCGGCTAGCGATGGCTATTCAACAGTCTGATGGCCTTGAGATAGAAGCTGTTTTTCAGTCTCTCGGTCCCAGCTTTGATGCACCTGTACTGACCTCGCCTTCTGGATGATAGCGGGGTGAACAGGCCGTGGCTCGGGTGCTTGATCTTTTTGGTCTTCCTGTGACATCGGGTGGTGTAGATGTCCTGAAGGGCAGGCAGTGCGCTCCTGGTGATGCGTTGAGCAGACTGCACCACCCTCTGGATAGCCCTGCGGTTGTGGGCGGTGCAGTTGCTGTACCAGACGGTAATACAGCCCGACAGAATGCTCTCAATTGTGCATCTGTAAAAGTTTGTGAGGGTCTTAGGTGACAAGCCACATTTCTTCAGCCTCCTAACCTTGAACTGGTGCTGTTGCGCCTTCTTCACCACACTGTCTGTGTGGGTGGACCATTTCAGATTGTCAGTGATGTGTACGCCGAGGAATTTAACGCTTTCCACCTTCTCAACTGCGGTCCCGACGATGTGAATAGGGGCGTCCTCCTTCTGCTGTTTCCTGAAGTCCACGATCAGCTCCTTCGTTTTGTTGACGTTGAGAGAGAGAGAGGTTATTTTCTTTCCCTGTGTTGAGGATCAGCGAAGTGGAGGTGTTGTTTCCTACCTTCACCACCTGGGGGCGGCCCATAAGGAAGTCCAGGACCAAGTTTCACAGGGAGGGGTTCAGACCCAGGGCCCCGAGCTTAATGATGAGCTTGGAGGGTACTATGGTGTTGAATGCTGAGCTACAGTCAATGAACAGTATTCTGACGTAGGTATTTCTCTTGTCCAGATGGGATAGGGCAGTGTGCAGTGTGATGGCGATTGCATCGTCTGTGGACCTATTGGGGCGTTAAGCATATTGAAGTGGGTCTAGGGTGTCAGGTAAGGTAGAGGTGATATGATCCTTGACTAGTCTCTCAAAGCACTTCATGATGACAGAAGTGAGTGCTTCAGGGCGATAGTCATTTAGTTCAGTTACCTTTGCTTTCTTGGGTACAGGAACAATGGTGGACATCTTGAAGCAAGTGGGGACAGCAGACTGGGAGAGGTTGAATATCTCTCAGATATAGGAGACACTTCAGAACAAACTTCCTTTTTATATTTTTTTTAATCTGCTGTTCCATGTAGTGAGTCTGTTATTCAATGTGTTTGGTTTGTATTGGATAATAGCAGTAAGGACTATCTGTTATTCAATGTGTTTCTATGGGCTAATAGCAGCAAAAACATTTTTGGGGGGGGATCAAGTTATTTAGATTAGACCCCAGACCCTAGACCCACACCCTAACCATTCATAACCCTTACCTTAACCCTTACATTAACCATTCATAACCCTTACCTTAACCCTTACATTAACCATTCATAACCCTTACCTTAACCCTTATCTTAACCATTCATAACCCTTACCTTAACCCTTACCTTAACCACTCATAACCCTTACCTTAACCCTTACCTTAACCACTCATAACCCTTACCTTAAACATCACCTTAACCATTCATAACCCTTGCCTTAACCCTTACATTAACCATTCATAACCCTTACCTTAACCCTTACATTAACCATTCATAACCCTTACCTTAACCCTTACATTAACCATTCATAACCATTACCTTAACCCTTACATTAACCATTCATAACCCTTACCTTAACCCTTACATTAACCATTCATAACCATTACCTTAACCCTTATCTTAACCATTCATAACCCTTACCTTAACCCTTATCTTAACCACTCATAACCCTATCCCTGAATGCCTAAACATTATCCCCCCTGGACAAGCGTCAGAAGTCAATTTCACCATTTCTGTGAGATCTTGTTGGGAGACCAGCCAACTGATTTTCATTTAATTGCTGCTGAACATGGATTGATGTTCAAATTCCCTCCCATCAGCTCCAGTGAATGGAAATATGTCTGTCCTGATGTGAAACTGAAGCTGGATGTCTGTCCTGATGGGAACCTGAAGCTGGATGTCTGTTCCGATGAGAAACTGAAGCTGGATGCCTGTCCTGATGAGAAACTGAAGCTGGATGTCTGTCCTGATGGGAAACTGAAGCTGGATGTCTGTCCTGATGGGAAACTGAAGCTGGATATCTGTCCTGATGAGAAACTGAAGCTGGATGTCTGTCCTGATGAGAAACTGAAGCTGGATGTCTGTCCTGATGGGAAACTGAAGCTGGATGTCTGTCCTGATGGGAAACTGAAGCTGGATGTCTGTCCTGATGGGAAACTGAAGCTGGATGTCTGTCCTGATGGGAAACTGAAGCTGGATGTCTGTTCCGATGAGGTAGTTGGTTGGGCTATTAACACCTGTTTTTTCCTTTCATGACCAAGAAGCGCTGGATACACCTATCCTCGTCCCTCTGCTGTCTACTTTCTTCACAGCAGTGTAAATGGTGAGTACTGGATGTTTTTGTTTTGCAAAGAATGCCGCTTCCTAAGCCAACATATTCTCAGTATTATTTTTAGAGGTTAGGAAAATGTGTCTTATGCTATGAAACTGATAGAACGGTTTTAAAATAACTTATCAAATGGACAGTATACCTCTCTCTCCAGTCCAATATTCACCGATACCACACTGATAATTGTAGGAACATAACACTTGAAACCTCAGTGGGAATCTATCCTGAATCTTTGGCTCTTTTGGCACTCACAACGTCCAGGGTTAACTTTCAGCATCTTCTTTGAAGAAAAAAATAAAGTTTTTGTTGTGTGTCATTGACTTTGATGAAAGCTTTTGTCTTACAATATGTTTTGGATTCTTCTGTAAGTAAGGAATATAAAAGGTTTAGGGGGGCATTCGAATAGGGTTCTATAGGGCTCTGGTCTAAAGTAGGGCACTATATAGGGAATAGGGTTCTATAGGGCTCTGGTCTAAAGTAGGGCACTATATAGGGAATAGGGTTCTATAGGGCTCTGGTCTAAAGTAGGGCACTATATAGGGAATAGGGTTCTATAGGGCCCTGGTCTAAAGTAGTGCACTATATAGGGAATAGGGTTCTATAGGGCTCTGGTCTAAAGTAGGGCACTATATAGGGAATAGGGTTCTATAGGGCTCTGGTCTAAAGTAGTGCACTATATAGGGAATAGGGTTCTATAGGGCTCTGGTCTAAAGTAGGGCACTATATAGGGAATAGGGTTCTATAGGGCCCTGGTCTAAAGTAGTGCACTATATAGGGAATAGGGTTCTATTGGCCTCTGGTCTAAAGTAGTGCACTATATAGGGAATAGGGTAACATTAGTTACACAACCAGCTCCCTCCTGAGTGTTTTGGCATCACCATGGCGGTTCTACGACTCGTGCTGACTTGTTCCTCACTGTCTCCAGAAATGTGGCCGACAGAGGCCTAGAACACTCACAAGGAAACTATGTATGCCAAGAGAGAGACGAAAAGTCACTGTGAAAGATCAGGGCCTGTATTCACAAAGATCAGGGCCTGTATTCACAAAGATCAGGGCCTGTATTCACAAAGATCAGGGCCTGTATTCACAAAGATCAGGGCCTGTATTCACAAAGATCAGGGCCTGTATTCACAAAGATCAGGGCCTTTATTCACACAGATCAGGGCTTGTATTCACAAAGATCAGGGCCTGTATTCACAAAGATCAGGGCCTGTATTCACAAAGATCAGGGCCTGTATTCACAAATATCAGGGCCTGTATTCACAAAGATCAGGGCCTGTATTCACAAAGATCAGGGCCTGCATTCACAAAGATCAGGGCCTTTATTCACACAGATCAGGGCTTGTATTCACAAAGAGCATGGCCTGTATTCACAAAGAGCATGGCCTGTATTCACACAGATCAGGGCCTGTATTCACAAAGATCAGGGCCTGTATTTACAAAGATCAGGGCCTGTATTCACAAAGCGTGCTGACTAATCTAGGGTCAGTTTGGCCTTTTAGTTAATCATTGTATTGACCAGGGGACCTGATCCTAGATCAGCACTCGTACGCTGAGACCTGATCCTAGATCACCACTCCTACCCTGAGACCTGATCCTAGATCACCACTCCTACCCTGAGACCTGATCCTAGATCAGCACTCCTACACTGAGACCTGATCCTAGATCAGCACTCCTACCCTGAGACCTGATCCTAGATCAGCACTCCTACCCTGAGACCTGATCCTAGATCAGCACTCCTACCCTGAGACCTGATCCTAGATCAGCACTCCTACCCTGAGACCTGATCCTAGATCAGCACTCCTACCCTGAGACCTGGTCCTAGATCAGCACTCCTACCCTGAGACCTGATCCTAGATCAGCACTCCTACCCTGAGACCTGATCCTAGATCGCCACTCTTACCCTGAGACTCTTTGAAAAATGGGCCCAATAATAGTTTATCTCTCTATACTCCATGCATTCTATTATACTAATGGAAGCTTATTACAGAAAGATCCTAATTGTCAAATCCAACTTTAGGACAAAACATTCAGATGTAGAAGCTAGTGCTGACTGGTTCCACTCTGTCTGGAATGTGACAGACTGATGCCTCCAGCATTCAGAGGGAAACTATACAGACCGAACAGGCTGAACCGTCCTCCGCTACTCAGAGGGAAACTATACAGACCCACAGCCTGAACCGTCCTCCACTACTCAGAGGGAAACTATACAGACCCACAGGCTGAACCGTCCTCCGCTACTCAGAGGGAAACTATACAGACCCACAGCCTGAACCGTCCTCCGCTACTCAGAGGGAAACTATACAGACCCACAGGCTGAACCGTCCTCCGCTACTCAGAGGGAAACTATACAGACCCACAGCCTGAACCGTCCTCCGCTACTCAGAGGGAAACTATACAGACCCAGCCAGTACCTGGAAGGTTGCTAGATCAAATCCCCGAGCTGACAAGGTAAAAATCTGTCGTGCCAAGTTCAATTAAAAATAAAAATAAATCTAAGAGTGTAGTTAAAGGTGCTGGCTGTTACCAGTTTGTGCTTCACTAGGTTCTGATCTAGCTACAATTACAATTGGATTCAATAATTAGTGGATTCAGTTATTTCAGCCATACACATTGCTTACAGGTGAATAAAATCTCCATAGACAAACATTAGTAGTAGAATAGCCTCTACTGGAGAGCTCAGTGACTTGCAATGTCATTTATTATTATTTATTTAACCTTTATTTGACAAGTCAGTTAAGAACAAATTCTTATTTTACAATCACGGCCTAACCCGGCCAAATCCTCCCCTAACCCGGATGACTATGGGTCAATTGTGCGCCGCTCTATGTGAAAATAACACCTTTCAAACAAGTCAGTTCGTCAAATGTCTACCCTGCAAGAGCTTCCCCGGTCAACTGTAAGTGCTGTTATTGTGAAGTGAAAACGTCTAGAAGCAACAACGGCTCAGCTTCAAAGAGGTAGGACACACAAGCTCACAGAACGGGACCGCCGAGTGCTGAAGGGCATAAAAATCATCTGTCCTCTGTAGCAACACTCACTACCGAGTTCCAACCTGCCTCTGGAAGCAACACTCACTACCGAGTTCCAACCTGCCTCTTGAAGCAACACTCACTACCGAGTTCCAACCTGCCTCTGGAAGCAACACTCACTACCGAAGTTCCAACCTGCCTCTGGAAGCAACACTCACTACCGAGTTCCAACCTGCCTCTGGAAGCAACACTCACTACCGAGTTCCAACCTGCCTCTGTAGCAACACTCACTACCGAGTTCCAACCTGCCTCTGGAAGCAACACTCACTACCGAAGTTCCAACCTGCCTCTGGAAGCAACACTCACTACCGAGTTCCAACCTGCCTCTGGAAGCAACACTCACTACCGAGTTCCAACCTGCCTCTTGAAGCAACACTCACTACCGAGTTCCAACCTGCCTCTGGAAGCAACACTCACTACCGAGTTCCAACCTGCCTCTGGAAGCAACACTCACTACCGAGTTCCAACCTGCCTCTGGAAGCAACACTCACTACCGAGTTCCAACCTGCCTCTGGGAGCAACACTCACTACCGAGTTCCAACCTGCCTCTGGAAGCAACACTCACTACCGAAGTTCCAACCTGCCTCTGGAAGCAACACTCACTACCGAGTTCCAACCTGCCTCTGGAAGCAACACTCACTACCGAGTTCCAACCTGCCTCTGGAAGCAACACTCACTACCGAAGTTCCAACCTGCCTCTGGAAGCAACACTCACTACCGAGTTCCAACCTGCCTCTGGAAGCAACACTCACTACCGAAGTTCCAACCTGCCTCTGGAAGCAACACTCACTACCGAGTTCCAACCTGCCTCTGGAAGCAACACTCACTACCGAAGTTCCAACCTGCCTCTGGAAGCAACACTCACTACCGAAGTTCCAACCTGCCTCTGGAAGCAACACTCACTACCGAGTTCCAACCTGCCTCTGGAAGCAACACTCACTACCGAGTTCCAACCTGCCTCTGGAAGCAACACTCACTACCGAGTTCCAACCTGCCTCTGGAAGCAACACTCACTACCGAGTTCCAACCTGCCTCTGGAAGCAACACTCACTACCGAGTTCCAACCTGCCTCTGGAAGCAACACTCACTACCGAGTTCCAACCTGCCTCTGGAAGCAACACTCACTACCGAGTTCCAACCTGCCTCTGGAAGCAACACTCACTACCGAGTTCCAACCTGCCTCTGGAAGCAACACTCACTACCGAGTTCCAACCTGCCTCTGGAAGCAACACTCACTACCGAGTTCCAACCTGCCTCTGGAAGCAACACTCACTACCGAGTTCCAACCTGCCTCTGGAAGCAACACTCACTACCGAGTTCCAACCTGCCTCTGGAAGCAACACTCACTACCGAAGTTCCAACCTGCCTCTGGAAGCAACACTCACTACCGAGTTCCAACCTGCCTCTGGAAGCAACACTCACTACCGAGTTCCAACCTGCCTCTGGAAGCAACACTCACTACCGAGTTCCAACCTGCCTCTGTTGCAACACTCACTACCGAGTTCCAACCTGCCTCTGGAAGCAACACTCACTACCGAGTTCCAACCTGCCTCTGGAAGCAACACTCACTACCGAGTTCCAACCTGCCTCTGGAAGCAACACTCACTACCGAGTTCCAACCTGCCTCTGGAAGCAACACTCACTACCGAAGTTCCAACCTGCCTCTGGAAGCAACACTCACTACCGAAGTTCCAACCTGCCTCTGGAAGCAACACTCACTACCGAAGTTCCAACCTGCCTCTGGAAGCAACACTCACTACCGAGTTCCAACCTGCCTCTGTTCCAACACTCACTACCGAGTTCCAACCTGCCTCTGGAAGCAACACTCACTACCGAGTTCCAACCTGCCTCTGGAAGCAACACTCACTACCGAGTTCCAACCTGCCTCTGGAAGCAACACTCACTACCGAGTTCCAACCTGCCTCTGGAAGCAACACTCACTACCGAGTTCCAACCTGCCTCTGGAAGCAACACTCACTACCGAAGTTCCAACCTGCCTCTGGAAGCAACACTCACTACCGAGTTCCAACCTGCCTCTGGAAGCAACACTCACTACCGAAGTTCCAACCTGCCTCTGGAAGCAACACTCACTACCGAGTTCCAACCTGCCTCTGGAAGCAACACTCACTACCGAGTTCCAACCTGCCTCTGGAAGCAACACTCACTACCGAAGTTCCAACCTGCCTCTGGAAGCAACACTCACTACCGAGTTCCAACCTGCCTCTGGAAGCAACACTCACTACCGAAGTTCCAACCTGCCTCTGGAAGCAACACTCACTACCGAGTTCCAACCTGCCTCTGGAAGCAACACTCACTACCGAGTTCCAACCTGCCTCTGGAAGCAACACTCACTACCGAGTTCCAACCTGCCTCTGGAAGCAACACTCACTACCGAGTTCCAACCTGCCTCTGGAAGCAACACTCACTACCGAGTTCCAACCTGCCTCTGGAAGCAACACTCACTACCGAGTTCCAACCTGCCTCTGGAAGCAACACTCACTACCGAGTTCCAACCTGCCTCTGGAAGCAACACTCACTACCGAGTTCCAACCTGCCTCTGGAAGCAACACTCACTACCGAGTTCCAACCTGCCTCTGGAAGCAACACTCACTACCGAGTTCCAACCTGCCTCTGGAAGCAACACTCACTACCGAGTTCCAAACCTGCCTCTGGAAGCAACACTCACTACCGAGTTCCAACCTGCCTCTGGAAGCAACACTCACTACCGAGTTCCAACCTGCCTCTGGAAGCAACACTCACTACCGAGTTCCAACCTGCCTCTGGAAGCAACACTCACTACCGAAGTTCCAACCTGCCTCTGGAAGCAACACTCACTACCGAAGTTCCAACCTGCCTCTGGAAGCAACACTCACTACCGAAGTTCCAACCTGCCTCTGGAAGCAACACTCACTACCGAGTTCCAACCTGCCTCTGGAAGCAACACTCACTACCGAAGTTCCAACCTGCCTCTGGAAGCAACACTCACTACCGAGTTCCAACCTGCCTCTGGAAGCAACACTCACTACCGAGTTCCAACCTGCCTCTGGAAGCAACACTCACTACCGAGTTCCAACCTGCCTCTGGAAGCAACACTCACTACCGAGTTCCAACCTGCCTCTGGAAGCAACACTCACTACCGAGTTCCAACCTGCCTCTGGAAGCAACACTCACTACCGAGTTCCAACCTGCCTCTGGAAGCAACACTCACTACCGAAGTTCCAACCTGCCTCTGGAAGCAACACTCACTACCGAGTTCCAACCTGCCTCTGGAAGCAACACTCACTACCGAGTTCCAACCTGCCTCTGGAAGCAACACTCACTACCGAAGTTCCAACCTGCCTCTGGAAGCAACACTCACTACCGAGTTCCAACCTGCCTCTGGAAGCAACACTCACTACCGAGTTCCAACCTGCCTCTGGAAGCAACACTCACTACCGAGTTCCAACCTGCCTCTGGAAGCAACACTCACTACCGAAGTTCCAACCTGCCTCTGGAAGCAACACTCACTACCGAGTTCCAACCTGCCTCTGGAAGCAACACTCACTACCGAGTTCCAACCTGCCTCTGGAAGCAACACTCACTACCGAGTTCCAACCTGCCTCTGGAAGCAACACTCACTACCGAAGTTCCAACCTGCCTCTGGAAGCAACACTCACTACCGAGTTCCAACCTGCCTCTGGAAGCAACACTCACTACCGAAGTTCCAACCTGCCTCTGGAAGCAACACTCACTACCGAGTTCCAACCTGCCTCTGGAAGCAACACTCACTACCGAGTTCCAACCTGCCTCTGGAAGCAACACTCACTACCGAAGTTCCAACCTGCCTCTGGAAGCAACACTCACTACCGAGTTCCAACCTGCCTCTGGAAGCAACACTCACTACCGAGTTCCAACCTGCCTCTGGAAGCAACACTCACTACCGAGTTCCAACCTGCCTCTGGAAGCAACACTCACTACCGAAGTTCCAACCTGCCTCTGGAAGCAACACTCACTACCGAGTTCCAACCTGCCTCTGGAAGCAACACTCACTACCGAAGTTCCAACCTGCCTCTGGAAGCAACACTCACTACGAGTTCCAACCTGCCTCTGGAAGCAACACTCACTACCGAAGTTCCAACCTGCCTCTGGAAGCAACACTCACTACCGAGTTCCAACCTGCCTCTGGAAGCAACACTCACTACCGAAGTTCCAACCTGCCTCTGGAAGCAACACTCACTACCGAGTTCCAACCTGCCTCTGGAAGCAACACTCACTACCGAGTTCCAACCTGCCTCTGGAAGCAACACTCACTACCGAAGTTCCAACCTGCCTCTGGAAGCAACACTCACTACCGAAGTTCCAACCTGCCTCTGGAAGCAACACTCACTACCGAGTTCCAACCTGCCTCTGGAAGCAACACTCACTACCGAAGTTCCAACCTGCCTCTGGAAGCAACACTCACTACCGAGTTCCAACCTGCCTCTGGAAGCAACACTCACTACCGAAGTTCCAACCTGCCTCTGGAAGCAACACTCACTACCGAAGTTCCAACCTGCCTCTGGAAGCAACACTCACTACCGAGTTCCAACCTGCCTCTGGAAGCAACACTCACTGAAGTTCCAACCTGCCTCTGGAAGCAACACTCACTACCGAGTTCCAACCTGCCTCTGAAAGCAACACTCACTACCGAAGTTCCAACCTGCCTCTGGAAGCAACACTCACTACCGAGTTCCAACCTGCCTCTGGAAGCAACACTCACTACCGAAGTTCCAACCTGCCTCTGGAAGCAACACTCACTACCGAGTTCCAACCTGCCTCTGGAAGCAACACTCACTACCGAAGTTCCAACCTGCCTCTGGAAGCAACACTCACTACCGAGTTCCAACCTGCCTCTGGAAGCAACACTCACTACCGAGTTCCAACCTGCCTCTGGAAGCAACACTCACTACCGAGTTCCAACCTGCCTCTGGAAGCAACACTCACTACCGAGTTCCAACCTGCCTCTGGAAGCAACACTCACTACCGAGTTCCAACCTGCCTCTGGAAGCAACACTCACTACCGAGTTCCAACCTGCCTCTGGAAGCAACACTCACTACCGAAGTTCCAACCTGCCTCTGGAAGCAACACTCACTACCGAGTTCCAACCTGCCTCTGGAAGCAACACTCACTACCGAGTTCCAACCTGCCTCTGGAAGCAACACTCACTACCGAAGTTCCAACCTGCCTCTGGAAGCAACACTCACTACCGAAGTTCCAACCTGCCTCTGGAAGCAACACTCACTACCGAGTTCCAACCTGCCTCTGGAAGCAACACTCACTACCGAAGTTCCAACCTGCCTCTGGAAGCAACACTCACTACCGAGTTCCAACCTGCCTCTGGAAGCAACACTCACTACCGAAGTTCCAACCTGCCTCTGGAAGCAACACTCACTACCGAGTTCCAACCTGCCTCTGGAAGCAACACTCACTACGAGTTCCAACCTGCCTCTGGAAGCAACACTCACTACCGAGTTCCAACCTGCCTCTGGAAGCAACACTCACTACCGAAGTTCCAACCTGCCTCTGGAAGCAACACTCACTACCGAGTTCCAACCTGCCTCTGGAAGCAACACTCACTACCGAGTTCCAACCTGCCTCTGGAAGCAACACTCACTACCGAGTTCCAACCTGCCTCTGGAAGCAACACTCACTACCGAGTTCCAACCTGCCTCTGGAAGCAACACTCACTACCGAGTTCCAACCTGCCTCTGGAAGCAACACTCACTACCGAGTTCCAACCTGCCTCTGGAAGCAACACTCACTACCGAAGTTCCAACCTGCCTCTGGAAGCAACACTCACTACCGAAGTTCCAACCTGCCTCTGGAAGCAACACTCACTACCGAGTTCCAACCTGCCTCTGGAAGCAACACTCACTACCGAGTTCCAACCTGCCTCTGGAAGCAACACTCACTACCGAAGTTCCAACCTGCCTCTGGAAGCAACACTCACTACCGAAGTTCCAACCTGCCTCTGGAAGCAACACTCACTACCGAAGTTCCAACCTGCCTCTGGAAGCAACACTCACTACCGAAGTTCCAACCTGCCTCTGGAAGCAACACTCACTACCGAAGTTCCAACCTGCCTCTGGAAGCAACACTCACTACCGAGTTCCAACCTGCCTCTGGAAGCAACACTCACTACCGAGTTCCAACCTGCCTCTGGAAGCAACACTCACTACCGAAGTTCCAACCTGCCTCTGGAAGCAACACTCACTACCGAGTTCCAACCTGCCTCTGGAAGCAACACTCACTACCGAAGTTCCAACCTGCCTCTGGAAGCAACACTCACTACCGAGTTCCAACCTGCCTCTGGAAGCAACACTCACTACCGAGTTCCAACCTGCCTCTGGAAGCAACACTCACTACCGAAGTTCCAACCTGCCTCTGGAAGCAACACTCACTACCGAAGTTCCAACCTGCCTCTGGAAGCAACACTCACTACCGAGTTCCAACCTGCCTCTGGAAGCAACACTCACTACCGAAGTTCCAACCTGCCTCTGGAAGCAACACTCACTACCGAGTTCCAACCTGCCTCTGGAAGCAACACTCACTACCGAAGTTCCAACCTGCCTCTGGAAGCAACACTCACTACCGAGTTCCAACCTGCCTCTGGAAGCAACACTCACTACCGAGTTCCAACCTGCCTCTGGAAGCAACACTCACTACCGAAGTTCCAACCTGCCTCTGGAAGCAACACTCACTACCGAGTTCCAACCTGCCTCTGAAAGCAACACTCACTACCGAGTTCCAACCTGCCTCTGGGAAGCAACACTCACTACCGAAGTTCCAACCTGCCTCTGGAGCAACACTCACTACCGAGTTCCAACCTGCCTCTGGAAGCAACACTCACTACCGAGTTCCAACCTGCCTCTGGAAGCAACACTCACTACCGAGTTCCAACCTGCCTCTGGAAGCAACACTCACTACCGAGTTCCAACCTGCCTCTGGAAGCAACACTCACTACCGAGTTCCAACCTGCCTCTGGAAGCAACACTCACTACCGAAGTTCCAACCTGCCTCTGGAAGCAACACTCACTACCGAGTTCCAACCTGCCTCTGGAAGCAACACTCACTACCGAGTTCCAACCTGCCTCTGGAAGCAACACTCACTACCGAGTTCCAACCTGCCTCTGGAAGCAACACTCACTACCGAAGTTCCAACCTGCCTCTGGGAGCAACACTCACTACCGAGTTCCAACCTGCCTCTGGAAGCAACACTCACTACCGAAGTTCCAACCTGCCTCTGGAAGCAACACTCACTACCGAGTTCCAACCTGCCTCTGGAAGCAACACTCACTACCGAGTTCCAACCTGCCTCTGGAAGCAACACTCACTAATCCGAGTTCCAACCTGCCTCTGGAAGCAACACTCACTACCGAAGTTCCAACCTGCCTCTGGAAGCAACACTCACTACCGAAGTTCCAACCTGCCTCTGGAAGCAACACTCACTACCGAAGTTCCAACCTGCCTCTGGAAGCAACACTCACTACCGAGTTCCAACCTGCCTCTGGAAGCAACACTCACTACCGAGTTCCAACCTGCCTCTGGAAGCAACACTCACTACCGAAGTTCCAACCTGCCTCTGGGAGCAACACTCACTACCGAGTTCCAACCTGCCTCTGGGAGCAACACTCACTACCGAAGTTCCAACCTGCCTCTGGAAGCAACACTCACTACCGAGTTCCAACCTGCCTCTGGAAGCAACACTCACTACCGAGTTCCAACCTGCCTCTGGAAGCAACACTCACTACCGAAGTTCCAACCTGCCTCTGGAAGCAACACTCACTACCGAGTTCCAACCTGCCTCTGGAAGCAACACTCACTACCGAGTTCCAACCTGCCTCTGGAAGCAACACTCACTACCGAGTTCCAACCTGCCTCTGGAAGCAACACTCACTACCGAGTTCCAACCTGCCTCTGGAAGCAACACTCACTACCGAGTTCCAACCTGCCTCTGGAAGCAACACTCACTACCGAGTTCCAACCTGCCTCTGGAAGCAACACTCACTACCGAGTTCCAACCTGCCTCTGGAAGCAACACTCACTACCGAAGTTCCAACCTGCCTCTGGAAGCAACACTCACTACCGAAGTTCCAACCTGCCTCTGGAAGCAACACTCACTACCGAGTTCCAACCTGCCTCTGGTAGCAACACTCACTACCGAAGTTCCAACCTGCCTCTGGAAGCAACACTCACTACCGAAGTTCCAACCTGCCTCTGGAAGCAACACTCACTACCGAGTTCCAACCTGCCTCTGGAAGCAACACTCACTACCGAGTTCCAACCTGCCTCTGGAAGCAACACTCACTACCGAGTTCCAACCTGCCTCTGGAAGCAACACTCACTACCGAGTTCCAACCTGCCTCTGGAAGCAACACTCACTACCGAGTTCCAACCTGCCTCTGGGAGCAACACTCACTACCGAGTTCCAACCTGCCTCTGGAAGCAACACTCACTACCGAGTTCCAACCTGCCTCTGGGAGCAACACTCACTACCGAGTTCCAACCTGCCTCTGGAAGCAACACTCACTACCGAGTTCCAACCTGCCTCTGGAAGCAACACTCACTACCGAGTTCCAACCTGCCTCTGGAAGCAACACTCACTACCGAGTTCCAACCTGCCTCTGGAAGCAACACTCACTACCGAGTTCCAACCTGCCTCTGGAAGCAACACTCACTACCGAAGTTCCAACCTGCCTCTGGAAGCAACACTCACTACCGAGTTCCAACCTGCCTCTGGAAGCAACACTCACTACCGAGTTCCAACCTGCCTCTGGAAGCAACACTCACTACCGAAGTTCCAACCTGCCTCTGGAAGCAACACTCACTACCGAAGTTCCAACCTGCCTCTGGGAGCAACACTCACTACCGAGTTCCAACCTGCCTCTGGAAGCAACACTCACTACCGAAGTTCCAACCTGCCTCTGGAAGCAACACTCACTACCGAAGTTCCAACCTGCCTCTGGAAGCAACACTCACTACCGAGTTCCAACCTGCCTCTGGAAGCAACACTCACTACCGAGTTCCAACCTGCCTCTGGAAGCAACACTCACTACCGAAGTTCCAACCTGCCTCTGGAAGCAACACTCACTACCGAGTTCCAACCTGCCTCTGGAAGCAACACTCACTACCGAGTTCCAACCTGCCTCTGGAAGCAACACTCACTACCGAGTTCCAACCTGCCTCTGGAAGCAACACTCACTACCGAAGTTCCAACCTGCCTCTGGAAGCAACACTCACTACCGAGTTCCAACCTGCCTCTGGAAGCAACACTCACTACCGAAGTTCCAACCTGCCTCTGGAAGCAACACTCACTACCGAGTTCCAACCTGCCTCTGGAAGCAACACTCACTACCGAAGTTCCAACCTGCCTCTGGAAGCAACACTCACTACCGAGTTCCAACCTGCCTCTGGAAGCAACACTCACTACCGAAGTTCCAACCTGCCTCTGGAAGCAACACTCACTACCGAAGTTCCAACCTGCCTCTGGAAGCAACACTCACTACCGAGTTCCAACCTGCCTCTGGAAGCAACACTCACTACCGAGTTCCAACCTGCCTCTGGAAGCAACACTCACTACCGAGTTCCAACCTGCCTCTGGAAGCAACACTCACTACCGAGTTCCAACCTGCCTCTGGAAGCAACACTCACTACCGAGTTCCAACCTGCCTCTGGAAGCAACACTCACTACCGAGTTCCAACCTGCCTCTGGAAGCAACACTCACTACCGAGTTCCAACCTGCCTCTGGGAAGCAACACTCACTACCGAAGTTCCAACCTGCCTCTGGAAGCAACACTCACTACCGAGTTCCAACCTGCCTCTGGAAGCAACACTCACTACCGAGTTCCAACCTGCCTCTGGAAGCAACACTCACTACCGAGTTCCAACCTGCCTCTGGAAGCAACACTCACTACCGAGTTCCAACCTGCCTCTGGAAGCAACACTCACTACCGAAGTTCCAACCTGCCTCTGGAAGCAACACTCACTACCGAAGTTCCAACCTGCCTCTGGAAGCAACACTCACTACCGAAGTTCCAACCTGCCTCTGGAAGCAACACTCACTACCGAAGTTCCAACCTGCCTCTGGAAGCAACACTCACTACCGAGTTCCAACCTGCCTCTGGAAGCAACACTCACTACCGAGTTCCAACCTGCCTCTGGAAGCAACACTCACTACCGAAGTTCCAACCTGCCTCTGGAAGCAACACTCACTACCGAGTTCCAACCTGCCTCTGGAAGCAACACTCACTACCGAGTTCCAACCTGCCTCTGGAAGCAACACTCACTACCGAAGTTCCAACCTGCCTCTGGAAGCAACACTCACTACCGAGTTCCAACCTGCCTCTGGAAGCAACACTCACTACCGAGTTCCAACCTGCCTCTGGAAGCAACACTCACTACCGAAGTTCCAACCTGCCTCTGGAAGCAACACTCACTACCGAGTTCCAACCTGCCTCTGGAAGCAACACTCACTACCGAGTTCCAACCTGCCTCTGGAAGCAACACTCACTACCGAAGTTCCAACCTGCCTCTGGAAGCAACACTCACTACCGAGTTCCAACCTGCCTCTGGAAGCAACACTCACTACCGAGTTCCAACCTGCCTCTGGAAGCAACACTCACTACCGAGTTCCAACCTGCCTCTGGAAGCAACACTCACTACCGAGTTCCAACCTGCCTCTGGAAGCAACACTCACTACCGAGTTCCAACCTGCCTCTGGAAGCAACACTCACTACCGAGTTCCAACCTGCCTCTGGAAGCAACACTCACTACCGAGTTCCAACCTGCCTCTGGGAGCAACACTCACTACCGAGTTCCAACCTGCCTCTGGAAGCAACACTCACTACCGAAGTTCCAACCTGCCTCTGGAAGCAACACTCACTACCGAAGTTCCAACCTGCCTCTGGAAGCAACACTCACTACCGAGTTCCAACCTGCCTCTGGAAGCAACACTCACTACCGAAGTTCCAACCTGCCTCTGGGAGCAACACTCACTACCGAGTTCCAACCTGCCTCTGGAAGCAACACTCACTACCGAAGTTCCAACCTGCCTCTGGAAGCAACACTCACTACCGAAGTTCCAACCTGCCTCTGGAAGCAACACTCACTACCGAGTTCCAACCTGCCTCTGGAAGCAACACTCACCAAGTTCCAACCTGCCTCTGGAAGCAACACTCACTACCGAGTTCCAACCTGCCTCTGGAAGCAACACTCACTACCGAAGTTCCAACCTGCCTCTGGAAGCAACACTCACTACCGAGTTCCAACCTGCCTCTGGAAGCAACACTCACTACCGAGTTCCAACCTGCCTCTGGAAGCAACACTCACTACCGAGGTTCCAACCTGCCTCTGGGAGCAACACTCACTACCGAGTTCCAACCTGCCTCTGGGAGCAACACTCACTACCGAGTTCCAACCTGCCTCTGGAAGCAACACTCACTACCGAGTTCCAACCTGCCTCTGGAAGCAACACTCACTACCGAGTTCCAACCTGCCTCTGGAAGCAACACTCACTACCGAGTTCCAACCTGCCTCTGGAAGCAACACTCACTACCGAGTTCCAACCTGCCTCTGGAAGCAACACTCACTACCGAGTTCCAACCTGCCTCTGGAAGCAACACTCACTACCGAGTTCCAACCTGCCTCTGGAAGCAACACTCACTACCGAGTTCCAACCTGCCTCTGGGAGCAACACTCACTACCGAAGTTCCAACCTGCCTCTGGAAGCAACACTCACTACCGAGTTCCAACCTGCCTCTGGGAGCAACACTCACTACCGAAGTTCCAACCTGCCTCTGGAAGCAACACTCACTACCGAAGTTCCAACCTGCCTCTGGAAGCAACACTCACTACCGAAGTTCCAACCTGCCTCTGGAAGCAACACTCACTACCGAGTTCCAACCTGCCTCTGGGAAGCAACACTCACTACCGAGTTCCAACCTGCCTCTGGAAGCAACACTCACTACCGAAGTTCCAACCTGCCTCTGGAAGCAACACTCACTACCGAGTTCCAACCTGCCTCTGGGAGCAACACTCACTACCGAGTTCCAACCTGCCTCTGGAAGCAACACTCACTACCGAAGTTCCAACCTGCCTCTGGAAGCAACACTCACTACCGAGTTCCAACCTGCCTCTGGAAGCAACACTCACTACCGAGTTCCAACCTGCCTCTGGAAGCAACACTCACTACCGAGTTCCAACCTGCCTCTGGAAGCAACACTCACTACCGAGTTCCAACCTGCCTCTGGAAGCAACACTCACTACCGAGTTCCAACCTGCCTCTGGAAGCAACACTCACTACCGAGTTCCAACCTGCCTCTGGAAGCAACACTCACTACCGAGTTCCAACCTGCCTCTGGAAGCAACACTCACTACCGAGTTCCAACCTGCCTCTGGGAGCAACACTCACTACCGAGTTCCAACCTGCCTCTGGAAGCAACACTCACTACCGAGTTCCAACCTGCCTCTGGAAGCAACACTCACTACCGAGTTCCAACCTGCCTCTGGAAGCAACACTCACTACCGAGTTCCAACCTGCCTCTGGAAGCAACACTCACTACCGAGTTCCAACCTGCCTCTGGAAGCAACACTCACTACCGAAGTTCCAACCTGCCTCTGGGAAGCAACACTCACTACCGAGTTCCAACCTGCCTCTGGAAGCAACACTCACTACCGAGTTCCAACCTGCCTCTGGAAGCAACACTCACTACCGAAGTTCCAACCTGCCTCTGGAAGCAACACTCACTACCGAGTTCCAACCTGCCTCTGGAAGCAACACTCACTACCGAAGTTCCAACCTGCCTCTGGAAGCAACACTCACTACCGAGTTCCAACCTGCCTCTGGGAAGCAACACTCACTACCGAAGTTCCAACCTGCCTCTGGGAGCAACACTCACTACCGAGTTCCAACCTGCCTCTGGAAGCAACACTCACTACCGAGTTCCAACCTGCCTCTGGAAGCAACACTCACTACCGAGTTCCAACCTGCCTCTGGGAAGCAACACTCACTACCGAGTTCCAACCTGCCTCTGGAAGCAACACTCACTACCGAGTTCCAACCTGCCTCTGGAAGCAACACTCACTACCGAAGTTCCAACCTGCCTCTGGAAGCAACACTCACTACCGAAGTTCCAACCTGCCTCTGGAAGCAACACTCACTACCGAGTTCCAACCTGCCTCTGGAAGCAACACTCACTACCGAGTTCCAACCTGCCTCTGGAAGCAACACTCACTACCGAAGTTCCAACCTGCCTCTGGGAGCAACACTCACTACCGAGTTCCAACCTGCCTCTGGAAGCAACACTCACTACCGAAGTTCCAACCTGCCTCTGGAAGCAACACTCACTACCGAGTTCCAACCTGCCTCTGGGAGCAACACTCACTACCGAGTTCCAACCTGCCTCTGGGAGCAACACTCACTACCGAGTTCCAACCTGCCTCTGGAAGCAACACTCACTACCGAGTTCCAACCTGCCTCTGGAAGCAACACTCACTACCGAGTTCCAACCTGCCTCTGGAAGCAACACTCACTACCGAAGTTCCAACCTGCCTCTGGGAGCAACACTCACTACCGAGTTCCAACCTGCCTCTGGGAGCAACACTCACTACCGAAGTTCCAACCTGCCTCTGGAAGCAACACTCACTACCGAGTTCCAACCTGCCTCTGGAAGCAACACTCACTACCGAAGTTCCAACCTGCCTCTGGAAGCAACACTCACTACCGAAGTTCCAACCTGCCTCTGGAAGCAACACTCACTACCGAGTTCCAACCTGCCTCTGGAAGCAACACTCACTACCGAGTTCCAACCTGCCTCTGGAAGCAACACTCACTACCGAAGTTCCAACCTGCCTCTGGAAGCAACACTCACTACCGAGTTCCAACCTGCCTCTGGAAGCAACACTCACTACCGAGTTCCAACCTGCCTCTGGAAGCAACACTCACTACCGAAGTTCCAACCTGCCTCTGGAAGCAACACTCACTACCGAGTTCCAACCTGCCTCTGGAAGCAACACTCACTACCGAAGTTCCAACCTGCCTCTGGAAGCAACACTCACTACCGAGTTCCAACCTGCCTCTGGAAGCAACACTCACTACCGAAGTTCCAACCTGCCTCTGAAGCAACACTCACTACCGAAGTTCCAACCTGCCTCTGGAAGCAACACTCACTACCGAGTTCCAACCTGCCTCTGGAAGCAACACTCACTACCGAGTTCCAACCTGCCTCTGGAAGCAACACTCACTACCGAGTTCCAACCTGCCTCTGGAAGCAACACTCACTACCGAGTTCCAACCTGCCTCTGGAAGCAACACTCACTACCGAGTTCCAACCTGCCTCTGGAAGCAACACTCACTACCGAGTTCCAACCTGCCTCTGGAAGCAACACTCACTACCGAAGTTCCAACCTGCCTCTGGAAGCAACACTCACTACCGAGTTCCAACCTGCCTCTGGAAGCAACACTCACTACCGAGTTCCAACCTGCCTCTGGAAGCAACACTCACTACCGAGTTCCAACCTGCCTCTGGAAGCAACACTCACTACCGAGTTCCAACCTGCCTCTGGAAGCAACACTCACTACCGAAGTTCCAACCTGCCTCTGGAAGCAACACTCACTACCGAAGTTCCAACCTGCCTCTGGAAGCAACACTCACTACCGAAGTTCCAACCTGCCTCTGGAAGCAACACTCACTACCGAGTTCCAACCTGCCTCTGGAAGCAACACTCACTACCGAGTTCCAACCTGCCTCTGGAAGCAACACTCACTACCGAGTTCCAACCTGCCTCTGGAAGCAACACTCACTACCGAAGTTCCAACCTGCCTCTGGAAGCAACACTCACTACCGAGTTCCAACCTGCCTCTGGAAGCAACACTCACTACCGAGTTCCAACCTGCCTCTGGAAGCAACACTCACTACCGAGTTCCAACCTGCCTCTGGAAGCAACACTCACTACCGAGTTCCAACCTGCCTCTGGAAGCAACACTCACTACCGAAGTTCCAACCTGCCTCTGGAAGCAACACTCACTACCGAGTTCCAACCTGCCTCTGGAAGCAACACTCACTACCGAGTTCCAACCTGCCTCTGGAAGCAACACTCACTACCGAAGTTCCAACCTGCCTCTGGAAGCAACACTCACTACCGAAGTTCCAACCTGCCTCTGGAAGCAACACTCACTACCGAAGTTCCAACCTGCCTCTGGAAGCAACACTCACTACCGAGTTCCAACCTGCCTCTGGAAGCAACACTCACTACCGAAGTTCCAACCTGCCTCTGGAAGCAACACTCACTACCGAGTTCCAACCTGCCTCTGGAAGCAACACTCACTACCGAAGTTCCAACCTGCCTCTGGAAGCAACACTCACTACCGAGTTCCAACCTGCCTCTGGAAGCAACACTCACTACCGAGTTCCAACCTGCCTCTGGAAGCAACACTCACTACCGAGTTCCAACCTGCCTCTGGAAGCAACACTCACTACCGAGTTCCAACCTGCCTCTGGAAGCAACACTCACTACCGAGTTCCAACCTGCCTCTGGAAGCAACACTCACTACCGAGTTCCAACCTGCCTCTGGAAGCAACACTCACTACCGAGTTCCAACCTGCCTCTGGAAGCAACACTCACTACCGAGTTCCAACCTCCCTCTGGAAGCAACACTCACTACAGAGTTCCAACCTCCCTCTGGAAGCAACACTCACTAACGAGTTCCAACCTGCCTCTGGAAGCAACACTCACTACCGAGTTCCAACCTGCCTCTGGAAGCAACACTCACTACCGAGTTCCAAACTGCCTCTGGAAGCAACACTCACTACCGAGTTCCAACCTGCCTCTGGAAGCAACACTCACTACCGAGTTCCAACCTGCCTCTGTTCCAACACTCACTACCGAGTTCCAACCTGCCTCTGGAAGCAACACTCACTACCGAGTTCCAACCTGCCTCTGGAAGCAACACTCACTACCGAGTTCCAACCTGCCTCTGTTGCAAAATTCACTACCGAGTTCCAACCTGCCTCTGGAAGCAACACTCACTACCGAGTTCCAACCTGCCTCTGGAAGCAACACTCACTACCGAGTTCCAACCTGCCTCTGGAAGCAACACTCACTACCGAGTTCCAAACTGCCTCTGGAAGCAACACTCACTACCGAGTTCCAACCTGCCTCTGGAAGCAACACTCACTACCGAGTTCCAACCTGCCTCTGGAAGCAACACTCACTACCGAGTTCCAACCTGCCTCTGGAAGCAACACTCACTACCGAGTTCCAACCTGCCTCTGGAAGCAACACTCACTACCGAGTTCCAACCTGCCTCTGGAAGCAACACTCACTACCGAGTTCCAACCTGCCTCTGGACGCAACACTCACTACCGAGTTCCAACCTGCCTCTGGAAGCAACACTCACTACCGAGTTCCAACCTGCCTCTGGAAGCAACACTCACTACCGAGTTCCAACCTGCCTCTGGAAGCAACACTCGCTACCGAGTTCCAAACTGCCTCTGGAAGCAACCTTCAGCACAATAACTGTTCGTTGGGAGCTTCATGAAATGTATTTCCATGGCCGAGCAGCCACACACAAGCCTAAGATCCCCATGCGCAATGTCAAGCGTTGGCTGGAGTGGTGTAAAGCTCACCGACATTGGACTTTGGAGCAGAGGAAACGTGTTCTCCGGAGTGATGAATCACGCTTCACCATCTGGCAGACCGACGGACGAATCTGGTTTGGTGGATGCCAGGAGAACGGTACCTGACCGAATGCATAGTGCCAACTGTAAAGTTGGTGGAGGAGGAATAATGGTCTGGGGCTGGTTTTCATGGTTCGGGCTAGTCCCCTTAGTTCCAATGAAGGGAAATCTCAACACTACGGCATACAATGACATTCTAGACGATTCTGACATTCTAGACGATTCTGTGCTTCCAACTTTGTGGCAACAGTTTGGGAAAGGCCCTTTCCTGTTTCAGCATGACAATGCCCCGTGCACAAAACAAGATCCATACAGAAATGGTTTGTCGAGATCGGTGTGGAAGAACTTGACTGGCCTGCACAGAGCCCTGACCTTAACCCCAATTGAACACCTTTAGGATGAATTGGATCTGCGTTAGCTGCATAGGCTACTCTGGGTCCTATGTAATAGATGTATCATAAAACACCTTTCAGCAGACAGTGGCCTTCATTTAAATGGGGCGGCAGGGTAGGCTAGTGGTTAGAGCGCTGGACTAGTAACCAGAAAGGTTGCAAGATCTAATCCCAGATCTAATCCCAGAGCTGACAAGGTACAAATCTGTCGTTCTGCTCCTGAACAAGGCAGTTAACCCACTGTTCCTAGGCCGTCATTGAAAATAAGTATTTGTTCTTAACTGACTTGCCGAGTTAAATATAGGTATAAAAAAAATCTAGAACATTATACCTTCTTCACTCTGGAAAATTGTTCATACAACAGTTTCAGCTGACATTTCCCAAACTAGTGTCTTGTTTTCAATGACAGCCTAGGAACAGTGGGTTAACTGCCTTGTTCAGGAGCAGAACAACAGGTTTTTACCTTGGGGATTTGATCTTGCAACCTTTCGGTTACTAGTCCAACGCTCTAACCACTAGGCTACTTGCCGCGCCAAGGTTTAAAAGATACTGCCTCTGTTTTCAGGTCAGTCCTGTTTTAGGTGAGTCTTTCTCTACTCCTCAGTGGAAACAGGGACATCCCAAGGATCCAGAATTGCACGGACCCTAGACTCTCCATGCAGGATACAAAATCCAGGCTAGTGAATTGGTGTTCCATCGATCTAAATCAACTGAATGGGTGTATTATTGTTCGGTATTTCAAAACGTTCCGTGGTGATGAATATAAATACTGTACCAATGACTGTATCTATTTCCCTCATTAAAATGCAAATCAATTTATAACATTTTTCACATGCGTTTTTCTGGATTTTTTTGTTGTTATTCTGTTTCTCACTGTTCAAATAAACCTACCATTAAAATTATAGACTGATCATTTCTTTGTCAGTGGGCAAATGTACAAAATCAGCAGGGGATGAAATACTTTTTTCCCTCACTGTACATATGAAGATAAATACAAACAATTACACTGGTCTAGGTGTTACATTTTCCTTTCCAAAAGTTACTGGCTATCAAGTATTAAAGACAGGTTTGAAAACTAGTTGGAGGATGGCAACGATGATAACTTCCCTGTTGAGGCTTTTCAGCTTCTTCTGTGGTGTTTAAGAGGTGCCGCTGTACATAGTGATCAACACTTCTTCAAGTGGGTGAGGAGATTTAGGGAGTGGCATTTATTGCTATAAAGGAACAACAAAACCGCTTGCTGCCTCTGGCTGGCTGTGGTTAGCTGTAAGGTGGCAGGCCAATTATGACATTAGAGAAATTCCTTGCTATTGTCTTTTCAAATCAACTCATGGCTAGATGGCCTGCCAAAGGCTTATAGCGGTCCTATGTGTTCAGGCTACCGACCAGAGATGCAAATCGCATCTTGAATGGCAAACTCTGCTCGGCTGCCAGCTAGGAATTTATAGCCTTGGGCGTAGGGAGAGCGGAAAATAACAAACGGGAGGACATTTTTTGCTTCTGGGTAGTTGTTGCTGGGCAGATTTCTTCTACCAAATCCTGGCCAAATCAAGAGAGGAGCGAATCTAACAACAGACGAGCAACAAGCAATACAAGCCAGCAAAAAAACTGCAGTAACCAAAATACCAAATATGTCAACAACAACAACAACAAATCTGAATAATTTGTTTTGCTTTGTGCACATAAACCAATATTAATGTCGTATATTTTGTTTAAAATCAGACCCAGTGACTCAGACTTGAGCACTTGGACTTCAGCCATAGGGACTTGACTCGTGACTCGACCATTGGTGACTAGGACGTTGGTGACTGGGCAGTACTGACCCAAATGAACAAAATGAGTCAAACATCAGAGTCAGTAAAAAGAGCTGAACTTCCCATAAATAGTCAGGAGTATTTTTTGGTGTTCCAAAGATTATGGTCACTTGCCCAAAAAATGTTTAAATAGATAATTACACACAGAAATTCCCAAACTTGTCGGTCTTTCACTTATTGTAAATTTTAAGGAAGCACAAAGATCCATTTAGGCTGATGGAATTCTTTGCAGTTTGGTTGTTGTCAGGAATACATTTCACCCGCCCAATTGGGCAACCACAGAGCAGGCTCACTTGCCCGACTGCTCAGTTCAGTTGCCCCGGTCAACCCTTTAATGTAAATCCCTGCATATAAATACATCTGTAAGGTTACAAGGTCCTAATTTGGTCATAAGATTTCCTGCTGTTCAAGCAATGGTAATTTCAATTACTTTTATATTGTAATTGATTCCTCAAGATTATATATTTCTAAGGAGCTTAGTACAACTGTCTCACCATAAGGTTATATTCTTCTTCCTCTTCTTCTCTCCTTTGTGGCCATTGTATTCTTCTTCTTCTCTCCTTTGTGACCAGGCCTCTGGAATAGGGGTTCATGATGACGTCGTTCTCACGTTTGACAAGATCAGAGTTCGCCTCCAGGGGGCGACAAGCAGGAGCAGCTGAAGCTGGTGCTCTTCAAGATCAGCGATGACGGGAAATGTATTATCGTGGACGAGGACAATTGCCTGAAGGACAGAGGTGGCATATATAATAGTATATAATAATCATTTAATAATATAGGACATTTAGCAGACACTTCTAGGGTCCGTCTGTTATATCTGGAGTATTTCTTCTCTTATCTGGTGTCCTGTGCGAATTTAAGTATGCTCTCTCTAATTATCTCTTTCTTCTTCTCTCTCTATCTCTCTCTCTCTCGACCTCGACCTGAGCATTAGGACCATTCCTCAAGGCCTACCTGGCCTGATGACTCCTTGATGTCCCGAGTCCACCTGGCCGTGCTGCTTCTCCAGTTTCAACTGTTCTGCCTGTTTTATGAACATTTTAAAATCTTGTCCATGTTCTGTTATAATCTGCACCCGGCACAGCCAGAAGAGGACTGGCCACCCCTCACAGCCTGGTTCCTCTCTAGGTTTCTTCCTAGGTTTTGGCCTTCTAGGGAGTTTTTCCTAGCCACCGTGCTTTTACACCTGCATTGCTTGCTGTTTGGGGTTTTAGGCTGGGTTTCTGTACAGCACTCTGTGACATCAGCTGATGTAAGGGGGGCTTTATAAATACATTTGATTTGATTTGATTTGACTTTTATCCAAAGCGATGTAGTCATGCGTACATCATTGTTTTAACGTATGGGTGGTCCGAGGAATCGATCCCTCTATCCTAGTGTTGCAAGCGCCATGCTGTACCAACTGAGATCCAGAGGTATTTAGGCATTTTTAGGTCCTTTCTCAATTCCTATTTCCTCGATTCCTTGCATCCTCTCTCCTCGCTTCATTCTAAAAATTAATTGGAGAAGAAGGTCCAAGGGGATGCCCTGTACGACTGTTCCTGGGAGAGCAAGGACAGCCCCAAGGAGGACCTGGTCTTCATCATGTGGTAGGTTGGACCATAGAGTTACAATAACTAGACTTGTAATAACTAACCCTTAAAAGTGAGAATAACATAGGTTAAAAGAGTTTGAATAAATAGATTACAATAATTAACCCAGTATGACTGCTCCTGGGAGAGCAAGGACATCCCCAAGGAAGGTGGACTACAGATCATGTGGTAAGTTGGACCATAGAGTTAGAATTACATGGACTGTACACCATGAGTAACAATACCATGTCAGTCATATTGAATGGAGGGCATGTGTGTGAGAGAGAGAGGATTTGGAAATTGACTCAAGGCAAAATGTTTGGAGCTCTTTCTAAATGTAGGTATTCTTCTGTTTGAATTGCAGGGCTCAACTATCAAAAAGAAAATGAAATACGCCAGCTCAAAGCAGTACTTTAAAGCAAAGTTCCAAGGTACGAGTTTAGGTGTCTTTCAAAACTTTAAACCTATCTCCTTTACAGCATCGGATGGATATGTTCATTAGGCACCAGACGGAAGAAAATGGACTGAAACAGGGAGACTGGCTTGTCCAATAAGAAGGGGTATTAATGTACAGCAGTAAATTCACTTGAAAGTCCAGAATTATACCGTGACGTTCGGGCTCTCTATGTTTTTAACGGGACATCCTAGTTTTACACACGCTTGCAACATTTTGATGGGCTTTATAGTAAGGACATCTAGCCTAATTTACTGTATTATATTTCAATCAAATGTATTTCTAAAGTCCTTCTTACATCGGCTGATGTCACAGAGTGCTGTACAGAAACCCAGCCTAAAACCCCAAACAGCAAGCAATGCAGGTGTAGAAGCACGGTGGCTAGGAAAAACTCTTCCCAGAACCTAGGAAGAAACCTAGAGAGGAACCAGGCTGTGAGGGGTGGCCAGTCCTCTTCTGGCTATGCCGGGTGGAGATCTTTGACTGTGTCATGAACACAAACCACTCATGATGTTTTCATCTGATTGTCAAACAAATCACTTCAGAAAGCAGGTTAAGTAGGTAACCTGAGCACGTTCGTCTACGCCAAATTAAGTCCAGCCTCCGAACAGTGGACTGTGCACCTGCCATTTGAATAGAAAGGGACGTCTACTGTAGTACAACACCGTCAGTGGAATGACATTCTGTCTACAAAGTAGTCTGTATTCATGGATGCCAATGGAATCCCAGGCTTCCCCAAAATATTTTATAATAAAAAAAGGAATTAACTTATACAATTATTTCTCATTCTTGTCTATCCGTGTTTCATAATTTTCCTTTAATCCACTAGAGGCTGAATACATTTCACCAGGGAAAGCATCAGAGCGCGGCAAACAGCACCCCTCTGTCTTAGTATCTGTAGACCATGTATCTGATCCTGTCTGGCCCTCTGTCTTAGTATCTGTAGACCATGTATCTGATCCTGTCTGGCCCTCTGTCTTAGTATCTGTAGACCGTGTATCTGATCCTGTCTGGCCCTCTGTCTTAGTATCTGTAGACCGTGTATCTGATCCTGTCTGGCCCTCTGTCTTAGTATCTGTAGACCATGTATCTGATCCTGTGTCTGGCCCTCTGTCTTAGTATCTGTAGACCATGTATCTGATCCTGTCTGGCCCTCTGTCTTAGTATCTGTAGACCATGTATCTGATCCTGTCTGGCCCTCTGTCTTAGTATCTGTAGACCATGTATCTGATCCTGTGTCTGGCCCTCTGTCTTAGTATCTGCAGACCATGTATCTGATCCTGTCTGGCCCTCTGTCTTAGTATCTGCAGACCATGTATCTGATCCTGTCTGGACATTCCATACTCTTGCTGTCTGGACATGCCATACTCTTGCTGTCTGGACATTCCATACTCTTGCTGTCTGGACATGCCATACTCTTGCTGTCTGGACATGCCATACTCTTGCTGTCTGGACATGCCATACTCTTGCTGTCTGGACATGCCATACTCTTGCTGTCTGGACATGCCATACTCCTGCTGTCTGGACATTCCATACTCTTGCTGTCTGGACATGCCATACTCCTGCTGTCTGGACATGCCATACTCTTGCTGTCTGGACATTCCATACTCTTGCTGTCTGGACATGCCATACTCTTGCTGTCTGGACATGCCATACTCCTGCTGTCTGGACATGCCATACTCCTGCTGTCTGGACATGCCATACTCCTGCTGTCTGGACATGCCATACTCCTGCTGTCTGGACATGCCATACTCTTGCTGTCTGGACATTCCATACTCTTGCTGTCTGGACATGCCATACTCTTGCTGTCTGGACATGCCATACTCTTGCTGTCTGGACATGCCATACTCTTGCTGTCTGGACATTCCAAACTATAATTGTTATATCCTAGATGGTCAGTCCTTGCATACATAGCGCTGTCTATGAATTTGAGTGGTTACATTTCTCCAGGCCCATCCATCAGCTTTTTTACCAAAACAGAGACGTGGTGTCCACTTTTTTATTGTTTCAACTGTGGATTCTAGCGCTCGTGAGCCTGATGAATGACAGAAATTGTAGACTAGTGACCTAGGGTGTTGTAGCAATGCTAAGCCAGGTCCTCCAGGACAGCAGCACGGGGTTGAAACCTGCCTATTTTTCAGCTCCAATAAACAAACTAAAATATGTGAGAAGTGAGACTGCCCCATTCCTTAAAAAAAAAGAGAAATGACTGACTGGCTGTGTTCTCATGTGTTTCACAGGTCTGAAGTTTGAGTGGCAGGTGAACGACATGTCAGACGCCGAAGACAGCTCTGTCTTCATCGATAAACTGGGAGGGAGAGGAGTCGTTAAGAACCTGGAGGGGAAAGAGGTCTAAGGTCCTGCCTCCTGATGCCGCCGTACAACATGGAATCAAAACCAGACCTGGGTTCAAATACTATTCGAAATCCTTCAGATACTTTCAGCGTTTGCTTAAGGCTGCTTAAGAGTGCCAGGTGGGCAGGTTTTTGAAAATTGAGGGATTTTTCTACTGATCGCAACAGGCAAGCTCAATCAAGCACAGCTAATTATTTCGAATAGTTCTTGAACCCAGGTGTGTTCAACGCACAGATGCAAACCATCAGTGGGCTGCTTTTGCATCTGTGCGTTGAACACACCTGGGTTCAAGAACTATATCCTGTGTCTATTGACTCTGTTCCAGAACAATCGTGTGATTTTAAGCATACCATTGATGTCACACCTTCCATGTTTGCTGATGTTATGTTTGAATTGGAAAATGTCACAAAATATATTGTTAAAAAAGGAAGGTACCTCCGCAGAATGTCGATTGCAGAAGGTCCACCACTTTATAATAAAGAGAAACTGAATTTCCAGCATACTGATGGTCTGTCTGTCTGTCTGCCTGAACAAGGGGGAGTTCTTATAGAACGACAGCAAAAAAAAAAGCCTATATTTACATGTTGCTTATGAGTGCATTTCTCACTACTTTTGGATTATAATTGGATTTTAAGGCTTGTATGAATGTTTTGCTTAATATCACTGGTCCATGCTTAATATAATGTTTGTGTCATCATCGCAAATCAACTGTATTATAAACACAAACTTCTTTGGCTAGCTTTGTCTACAGCCTATAACTGCTGCATACAAAATAGTTATTTTGCAAAGATCACAGCCAAATATAATCTTAGCGACTGTTACAAGCAAGAATCAAAATATCATTGTAAGCGTATGAGAACCCAAAAAGTGATTTTGTTTAGAAGTAATAACTTAAATCTAGGCTAGGCTGTGTTGAATGAGCGCAGATGGCGATGTCTTTCTTACTGCCACCAAGAGTCGCGCGCATCTGTGCGTGACGTCAGTGTGTTGTGTACTGGAAAAGGGTCAAGCCCTCCTTGGACACTCATGAATATTTGAGACTCATTCATATTCATGTACCCCCCCATAGCAGCTTGTCGGACAGAGATCCCTCTCAATATGTAATCAGCTGTCTACTACATTAGATACGGATAACGTGATTGGCAGACGTGATCAGCAGTGCTAGTACAATGAATAATACACAAGTTTTGATTGGTTTACAGTTTTGTTCTCTGCCTGTCCAGCTAAAAGTAAGTACTTACATAAAAGTAAGTATTTTGAAAAAAATTGCAAGAATTGGCAGTGTTAGACAAATGGGTATACAGATAAGATTTATTTGGGTCTGTAGGGGGTGGGTCCCAAAGACCCTCCCCATTATTGATTAAGGGGACCTTAAGATTCATATATTTTGCTGCAGGCCTTATCATAAGATACTGCTGCTATGTGTCTTAAAAACTCTGCCACTATACATTGCACAAGCCATCTGTAATAGTCTTTGTGGTTAAGCCCTGGCTGTTGCGAGGGTGTGCTTGCAGGCTAGGTCTGAGTCAGACCGAAACTAGACAAAGAGAAGTAACCACTGTTTGGTTATGACATTTTGATCTTGTGTGACAGTGGACAATGCTAATCAATTCTGAGAAGCTACTGTACTAGGTTGCCTTATAAGGTAACCTCAGCTTATTGATACACATACATTGACGTGGGCGATCATACCACTAGGGAGTGATCACATGTATAAAATCAGCTGTGCCCTTAGCTGGGGTGTAGAACTTACTCGGAAACAGGCGTGCTATGTTCCCGTTGTCAACTTCTGTCTGCAATTGCATTAATAAATGAATGATTGATTTATTTAAAGATGTTATCTGATTGCTGACTTCACCAATAAGCAAATGATTGACAAGGAACAAGGAACCTACCCCGACAGGTCCCAGCTCATGTGGGGGTGGAGGGGAACGAGGCAGTTGATGTACAGGCTAAACAGGCTAAACAAGCACTTAGTAGTGGGGGATGTTGATGTTGTAGTTTCAATGAGCAAAGCAGAGGCAAAAAGCCTGATGTGGACAGTGATGGTGCAGAGATGGCAGGAGCAGGTTAAAAGCCTGATGTGGACAGTGATGGTGCAGAGATGGCAGGAGCAGGTTAAAAGCCTGATGTGGACAGTGATGGTGCAGAGATGGCAGAAGCAGGTTAAAAGCCTGATGTGGACAGTGATGATGCAGAGATGGCAGAAGCAGGTTAAAAGCCTGATGTGGACAGTGATGGTGCAGAGATGGCAGAAGCAGGTTAAAAATCTGATGTGGACAGTGATGGTGCAGAGATGGCAGAAGCAGGTTAAAAGCCTGATGTGGACAGTGATGGTGCAGAGATGGCAGAAGCAGGTTAAAAATCTGATGTGGACAGTGATGGTGCAGAGATGGCAGAAGCAGGTTAAAAGCCTGATGTGGACAGTGATGGTGCAGGGATGGCAGAAGCAGGTTAAAACCCTGATGTGGACAGTGATGGTGCAGAGATGGCAGGAGCAGGTTAAAAGCCTGATGTGGACAGTGATGGTGCAGAGATGGCAGGAGCAGGTTAAAAGCCTGATGTGGACAGTGATGGTGCAGAGATGGCAGAAGCAGGTTAAAACCCTGATGTGGACAGTGATGGTGCAGAGATGGCAGGAGCAGGTTAAAAGCCTGATGTGGACAGTGATGGTGCAGAGATGGCAGGAGCAGGAGCAGGTTAAAAGCCTGATGTGGACAGTGATGGTGCAGAGATGGCAGGAGCAGGTTAAAAGCCTGATGTGGACAGTGATGGTGCAGAGATGGCAGGAGCAGGTTAAAAGCCTGATGTGGACAGTGATGGTGCAGAGATGGCAGAAGCAAGATTAAGGGTGGGACACAGCCGGTTGAATAATAACTTAAGTGTGATAGGAAAGCATCCAACAGGAAAGTGTGATTATTGCCAGGAAACAGACCGTGGAGCATGTATTGCTACAGTGCAGGCAGTATTGGAGGGAATAAGAGAGGCCGACCCTAACCCTCTAATATGAGGGAGAAGGGGATACAGGAAATTATTTTAAAGAGTATATTGAGTAGAACGTCAGGTAGCCTAGTGGTTAGAGCGTTGGACTAGTAACCGAAAGGTTGCAAGACCGAATCCCTGAGCTGACAAGGTAAAGATCTGTGCACCATAATGTTGAATGACAGCCGCTGATTAACCCCACTGAAGAAGCAGTCATTGTTCTATATGTAGCTCAACCAATTACTATTATTTATTTGTTTTACGTTAAAAAAAACTAACAAATGTTTTAAATTATTAATTATAAAAAATGATCAACAACTTACATCCCTACATCAAAGTATAACAAAACAAACACAAGTATAGACACATTTTCCATTCACTGAACTAACTTAGACCTAGAGGAACATTTTTCTGGAACATGCTTATTCCTGACATTATCTGGAAAAAAGCTTGGTTAATGCCTTACAAATATTGTAAACCAAACAAATTTAAGGAAGTGCACTTTAAGATTCTACATAAGATATATCCATGTAATTGTATGTTGTCCTAATCTGTTGATATTGATGATATCTGCGTTTTCTGCGAAAAAGAAGGTGAAAATCTTACTCACTTGTTCTATGAATGTAAATCTGTGATAGATTTTTGGGAAAACCTTGCAGAATATTTATTTACTTTTTTGAACAATACGCATGTTTTTGACATCAAGGATATAATATGTTACTATTGCTATGACGACCATTGAAATGATTGTGCATTTTGTTGCTCTTGTTGCCAAATACTTTATACACAAACAAAAATGCCAAAATTCTATAGCAAAATTACAAATATTTTTGATTCAATTTAATCATCTTGTTAAGACATTACCCATAGTGAATGGCAAAAAGAATAACATCTTCCTGAATCATTATAATGACATTTTGAGTGAATACAATTGCGTTTTGTCATATTTATTTTTACAAATTCGTATAATTTTTTTTTCTGATTAGTATTTTCTTGTTTATACGAGGCCCAACATACATGTTAAAACAATTTGTTAATCAAAAAATAAAATTGAACAAAAAAATTGCATGCAAACAAGCATACATTCAAACTATGTACATTGCCAGGAATCCCCAAAAAAAATTCATTTTAGTTAAAGTAGTGCCATATTGTTTAAATTCATTTATAAAGTGAAAAATGTTAGGTTTTGAATTAGACCATTTGTGAATATGACATGTACCTAATATTATTAGCAGTTGAATTAAATATATCAATTTATCAATGTCAGAATTTCTGAAATAAATCATTATATTAAAACCATTCAAATGTATGTTTGGTTTTCTTTGTAACAAAGTTCTGTATGTCAATCCCCAAAAATATACTATGAATACAGGTAAAAATAAATTATGAAAAATTGTTTTCTTTCTCCATTCCACAGAAGTCACAATTATAGTCAATATTCAGGTGGAATCTTTCCAAGACATGTTTCACAAGATAAATTATATGTAACATTTTAAATGAAACTTAATTTACCTTTGTTTCTGATACAATACCATTGTATATCACCGTAGATATTTGACCAAAATAACCTTGCAGAGGGAAATGTAGTATCACAAACAATATTCCTAATCTGTTTATTACTACATTTATCTTTGATGTTAATATTGCCAATTAATATATTTTCATGTAAATATATGTTACTTACATCAACCACAGAGGAATTTCAAAAAAACACAACCCCCCTTGGAATCGCATCAAAAACAATTGCACATTCTTTCGGGGATTGGCATCGTTACCCATCATGCCACAAAAGCCGCGGCCCTTGCAGAGCAAGGGGTACAACTACTTCAAGGTTTCAGAGCGAGTGACGTCACCAATTGAAATGCTGTTAGCTAACTAGCCATTTCACACCGGCTACATATACATACAATAAGTACATAAATAGACAATGATAGCATACGCTAGGGGGTACCACAAATACAGATTATACAAAGACTTTAACAGAAACACATATATTGTTTTAACAGCTTTCTTATTAGAAGAATGTAGAATGGTCTTAATGTACTGCTCGAATTCCTTATAGAAAACACGGAAGAGTGTTTTTTTATTCGTGAATTTACATTTATGAACATGACATTTTTCCATTAGCACAATTCAATTCATGAGGTAAAATTGTTTTTCTTGATCTTTATTATGGTTAAGGAAACCGAGCAGCACATTCTCCCATAACATACAAAAGTCATCAAGAATATTAACAATGATTAAAACTGTGAATATCTTTCCATAATTGTTTTACATGTAGACAATGGCCAAAAATAAATGTGACACTGTTTCTGGATGCACAACACAAAAAGTACAATCAATGTTTTTTGTTGTTGTTGAGTTTCTTCAGGTAATGATTCGCAGGGTAATACTTATGGATCATTCTGAAAGAGACCTCTTTGACCTTGTTAATAACAAGGAGGTACTTGTGTGGTAATAACCATACTTTTGTGTGGTAATAACCAGACTTTTGTGTGGTAATAACCATACTTTTGTGTGATAATAACCAGACTTTTGTGTGGTAATAACCAGACTTTTGTGTGGTAATAAGCAGACTTTTGTGTGGTAATAAGCAGACTTTTGTGTGGTAATAACCATACTTTTGTGTGGTAATAACCATACTTTTGTGTGGTAATAACCATACTTTTGTGTGGTAATAACCAGACTTTTGTGTGGTAATAAGCAGACTTTTGTGTGGTAATAACCAGCCTTTTGTGTGGTAATAACCAGACTTTTGTGTGGTAATAACCAGCCTTTTGTGTGGTAATAACCAGACTTTTGTGTGGTAATAACCAGACGTTTTGCATATTCTTTCGGGGATTGGCCCAAACTACATGTCTTTTGTGACGTCAGCGCTGCGCGCGCGCGCGGCTTGGAGCGGCACTTTCAAATTTTTGAAAAAGCCGTTTGAATTTCCAACTGAAGGAGACGAGAGGTAACGTTAGGTTGGTGGTCTCTCCCGCTCTCTCCCCCCACACTTTTACATGTATACAAGTTAATAACCAAATGGAGTTTGTCACTTCTGAGAAAAAAGTTGTAATGTAGTTTTAGCTATCAATATTAGTTCGATACAGTGTAAACGATGTCTTTGTGTGGTGTCAGAAATTCAAGTCTTCCTGAGGTAAAGTTAGCTAGCTAGCTAACATTACGAGCTAGCAAGCTAACGGTAGCACCTTGCTAGCGTACAGTGGTCGGTGGCTAGCTAACGTTACCACTGTTTCAGTTTTCATTTTCATCTTCAAACAGGGGAGAGACTACTAATGTGAAGTGAGGTCCAGTCCATCTGAATGTTCCGTTTGCCCGTGTGAACCAGGTAACGTTAACATAAAGTGGACGTTATGGAGATTCTTTATGAAATGAATGTGTGGGAGTTTTGTCTTCATGAATCAGTTCTAGTCTGACTAGCTGAATTAGCTGGCTTGTTATTAACCAACGTTAGTTGTTTCCCTTGCTCTGAAAGGTCTGCTGCTTTTTATAGTAATGATGTTTCAGTTCACGAGTGACAGTTGTCGATATGTTCAGAGGGTCCCTGGTTGGAGCCCAGGATGGGGCAAGGAGAGGGGTGGGAGCAGTCAAACATGGATATGGTTTTAATCGTTTTTTCCACCATTAATTTTTCCCATAGAGGATTTTAGAAACACTTCAAATAAGGGCTGTTTTTCACGTAGGCTTATCCTGGCTTGACGTTTTGATAACAGTGTAAATCGCCCTCGGAAAAGGGGACTTTTATCAATATGTTCGCCTGTATTTACCCAGCTGTGTAAAGTACTTAAGTAAAAATACTTTGAAGTACTACTTAAGTAGTTTAATTGGGTATCTGTACTTTACTATTTAAATTTTTGGCAACTTTTACTTTTACTCCAATACATTCCTAAAGAAATATATGTATTTTTTAACTCCCATACATTTTCCCTGACACCCAAAAGTACTCTTACGTTTCGAATGCTCAGGCAGGACAGCAATTGGACCCAATTCACACACCAATCAATATAAGGTGTTGTCTCCCCTACTGCCTCTGATCTGGCGGCCTCACTAAACACATACTGCATTTGTAAATTATGCCCTCCAGCTACCCCTTATTCCACACTATGCCTTTTATGCCCCATGGTCCCTCAACTTCGGACACTTTGGAACTTATCCATCTCATCTAATGAACCCAGCCAACCTTCACCCATTTTCCCTATAATGCTTCCTTCACTTGTTCTTAAGGGTATGTTTCTAATATCATCTAGGTAGATAGGTAGGTAGCATGCTAGCTTCTTTGCAAAATACAAGTCTAGTATTTTATTTATAGGCCTCCTGCGGGGACGGGTGCTGGGATTAAAAATAAAGAACTGTGATATCTAGTATGATATCACATTGTAAATATCTGATTGCTACTAGGATAGTATTCTGTACAAGACATGAGACCAAATGTATAAATAAGCCAACAAATATTAGTTAAATATGGGACAGTAAATTAAAGTGTTCAGTATATATTTAGTATCAAAAGGTCACGCCAGGGAAAGCCTACATGAAACACAGACTTTTTTTGAATTAGTTCTAAAATCCCCTATGGGAAAAATGAATGGTGAAAAAACTATTGGAACCATTTCCATGTTTGACTGCAAGGTTCTTTGGGGTATTATGACGCGTCCACTGTGGGGCTCTATACTGTTACACATGCCTGTAATAAAGATCAATGTATTGCTCAATACATAAGTGTAATATACCAAATTAATGTATTATACAGTGCCTTTGGAAAGTATTCAGACCCATTGACCTCTTCCACATTTTGTTAGGTTACAGCCTTATTCTAAAATTGATTAAATAAATTAATCTTCAGCAATCTACACACAATACCCCATAATGACAAAATGAAAACTGTTTTTTCAGATTTTTTTGCAAATTTATAAAAAAAAAAAAATAGAAATACACTTATTTACATAAGCATTCAGAGCTTGAGAGGATTTGCAAAAAAGAATGGGAGAAACTCTCCAAATACAGGTGTGCCAAGCTTGTTGCGTCATACCCAAGAAGACTCGAGGCCGTGATCGGTGTCAAAGGTGCTTCAGCAAAGTCCTGAGTAAAGGGTCTGAATACTAATGTAAATGTGATATTTCAGTTTTTTATTTTGAATAAATTGGCAAACATTTCGGGAACCTGTTTTTGCTTTGTCATTATGGGGTTTTGTGTGTAGATTGAGGGGGGAGGGTCTGAATACTTTCCGAAGGCACTGTCTGTAAAATAATATTTGATGTGGATACACTTGTAACATTAGATTATTGTAATGAACACGATGGGAGACAGAGAGCTGGTTTCAAGCGCAGGGCGCAGCAGTTGTTTATTGTAAAGGACCACAGGAGGAGGCAGTTAGCTGGGTCCAGGAGCAGGCAGAAGGTCATACACAGAGGGTCTAAAAAGGCAACAGTACAGGCAGGGAAAAGGCTAGTAATGTCGTCCGGGAGATCAGGCAATAGGTTGATAACAGGAAATCCGATAGGCTAAAGTACAGGCAGGGAATAGGCAAAAGGCGTCGTTAGTGAGGCAAGCAAAAGCTATCATACACGGGAGGAGTAAATCACGGGAAAAACAGCGCTCCGAATAGAAGTTTGTCACAAAACAAACAATACCTCACAATGATGGGGTGCAAAGAACTGAACTAAATAGTGTGTGATAATGGCATACAGGTGTGTGAACAGGTGATCATAATTCAGGTGATTGGGATCTGGAGAGTGAGCTGCGTTCAGGGGATCTATGAGTTTGAGAGTGTGAGCTGGAAAGTGGGCTGGAAAGTGAGCTGCGTTCAGGGGATCTACGTGTTCCAGAGTGTGAATTGGAAGCAGACGATACAATCACCTTCAATATAGTCTGAGGATAGTATTTTCTTTCCACAGGGACCACAGAACCATCTAAGGAGGATAACAATGGGAGATTTATCATCATTCTGACAGGTAACTGCATTCTTTATTTTAGGTAAGCTCATATGTGACCTGATTCATGAAATTTGGCGTACGTCGCAAGTCACAACTTCACCGGAGAGCCGTTTGAACGTAAAAAATATATTTTTATAAAAATTTCAGCGAGACAACTCAAAAGGCGAAATCCATTAATACCCTTGACAATCAACCGTTCTCTGTCGTGGATGTTGGCTTTTGCCGACTGGTCGAGCATCTCGAGCCCCGGTACACACTACCAAGTAGGCACTATTTGCCAGATGTTGCCCTACCGGAGTTACTGTATTTTTGAAACGCACATCCTTGAGCTATTTGCTGTGGGTGTCACTGCTATTAGCTTCACGACTGACATTTGGACCAGCGATGTCAGCCCCATGAGCATGCTGAGTCTGACAGCACATTGGGTCTACAAGGATTTCGTACTGAGGAAAGCCGCATTGCATGCTCAAGAATGTGCTGGTTCTCACACCGCTGCTGCCATTTCAATGACATTTGAGAACATGTTTGAAACTTCGAAACATGAACACACTCCTAGCTCCATTCGAACAACTGACTCGAGAAATAAGCTCATCAACTGTGTCTGCAGCAGACGTGATACCCTCTGTCATGGCATTGAAACGCCTGCTCAACAAAACTGCCAACACACACCGTGGGGTTAACTTGGAAAAATACTCTACTGGAGGCTGTGAACAAGCGATTTGATTGCATTCTCTCTGAGCCTCTTTACTGTGCCGCCACCATGCTCGATGCTAGGTACAAGGGTCGCTACTTCGATGCAGACAAGAAACAGGGTTTACGTGAAATGTTACTGACACAGCTAGACAAGATGGAAACGGACACAGTGACAGTGCACACCGAGGAAGAGAGGCCAAATGAACAACAAAGCAGCACAGAAAGTAAGTGAAATAAATAGGAAATACACAGGGCAATGTCCCCAATCACTGCCCTGGGGCATTGGAACTTTTTTTTTTTTTTTAGACCTGAGGAAAGAGTGCCTCCTACTGGCCCTCCAACACCACTTCCAGCAGCATCTGGTCTCCCATCCAGGGACTGACCAGGACCAACCCTGCTTAGCTTCAGAAGCAAGCCAGCAGTGGGATGCAGGGTGGTATGCTGCTGGCAGTGTGTGGTGTTTCAACTATTTAACTGTACTAGAATGCTTAAAAGGCCACTAACATTTTTAATATCGGTTATCGGTATCAGGTTTTTTGGCAAGGAAAATATTGGATATCGGTAATGGACGGAAATGTCATATCGGTGCATCCCTAGTTTCTTTGGGAGAAATTCCTTCTCGAACATGTGAACTTTCATGTGCCTTAATAACTAACTTGTATGCCATCTGTAAATACGAATAAAATTGTTAAATTACGAGCCTTGTTGGTTAAGCCAAAGAAAAAGTCACCAACCTTCCCACTAGCCATGATTTGGCTGAGATAATGAGTGGGCTGGACATGCCGAGAGATGTGTTTGGATTGGTCTACCATATAGAGGGCTTCTGTCTATTTGTGCTCGTCAGTCTGTGTTGGTAGTCCTGTTGAACGCGGCTTTAATTTTTTTTTATTGTGTGGTGGAGCTGCATAAGTGTTGCTCTCCACTTTCTGGAGGATCAAGTTTTGAAATAAGTGGAATTAGCGTAGGATAGCTAAAGAGATGGAGAAAACACCTGTCTCCGGATTACATCTTCAACCTAAGGGCAACCGTGCTATGGCTTTCCTGACAGGAGACGTGTCCATCATGCTACATTTTCAGATATTTCTAATTTTGTAGAAGTGCTTTCATTTCAAGCATTTCAAGTGTACTGTTAGCTAGCTCACGTTAGCTGACTTGCTCCCTGTCTGATGTTATTATTTGTAACCCAGAGCCGTATTCATGCAGGGTAGTAACGACATGATTTGACACTGTGTTCATTGTTGTTTAACTAGCTAACGTTAGCTGGCTGGCTCGTTAGCTAACGTTACGTGACGTGTGTGATTTTAAACGTTGTTTATCTTGCTAGGTTCATTGTTTACCTAGCTAGCTAGCTACATGTCTTAAGCTACAGTGTACTGTTAGCTAGCTAGCTAACGTTAGCTGGCTGGCTCGTTAGCTAACGTTACGTGACGTGTGTGATCTTAAACGTTGTTTATCTAGCTAGGTTCATTGTTTAACTAGCTAGCTAGCAACATGTCTTTACGCTACAGTGTACTGTTAGCTAGCTTGCTAACGTTAGCTGACTGGCAATACATGTATATGTTAAACGTTTGTCTTTTTCTATGGTACCATTTGAGGTAAGTTATCAATATATTCTATTAAAATCAGTGTTACATTCTTGTGTAAAAAAAGTTGAGAATTTCCTTCTTCCAAAATGTCTGAAATTCCTATTCATAATAACATCAACACAAAACCTCATGTCTATACCAGACATGAAAAACCTTTGGCACACAGCGTAACATATTTCAAGCAATACACAGAGATGCAATTTAAATTGTCTTTATTCGGCTCATGTTACATGGAGAATAGAGAGAAACTAAAGCACTACAATCAGGAGATTTTCAGAAAGGCCCATCTGAGAGCTTCACTCTTCATCATGCCCTTTCTGTGACAGAAGATGGATAAAGGTTGTGAAAATGAGCTATATTCTGGAAACATTTGTATTATATACTTTGGGTCTTGAAATGTAAATTACACAGTGGGGCAACTCCAATGAGTGTTTATGCTGCACTAAAACACTATTCATAAAATGGTCCTAACATTACAACTGTGTTTGCTAGCAAATTAACTAAGATTTGACAACTTTTAAAGGTGCAATGATGTCAAATCAAATAATTCAATTAACATTAAATTAACTTGGCTATTGCTTTAATTACAACTAGAGTCCTTATTACAATAAACATCTCCAAAAACTATGTAATTGCATTGTAAGTAACCACTGAAACCAGTAAGTGTGCAAATTATTACCAAAGCAACTGACCTGGGAGCAGAGTCACAACTCTTGGTCTCACTCCTCATCCTTTCCTTTCTGTGACAGAGAAGATAGATTGGTTATGAGAACATTGTAATCCTACTGGAAAACCTTTATATTGCCATATACGATGTGCTCTAGTTAAAATTACAATAAGCTTCAACAGTTAAGTAGTATACACTTATAAACTATGAACAGCATGTTGTCCCCATACAGATACCAAACATGTAATGGTCCTGATTCTCCTTAGATCTACTATGTAATCAATTAAAAGTTGGCAAAACATTTTATAGTTGCAATATTGTCCAATGAACAATTAAAGTAAAATTAACAGTAGATTCATTTGATTCTTAAACTGTAGGTATGTATTACATAAAATCTGTAAAAAAAAAATGCAATGTAAAATAATTTCTTTGGTCCCAGTTTAGATTCTATGTATTACCATGGTAGCTACATACAGTTGGAAGTCGGAAGTTTACATACACCTTAGCCAAATACATTTAAACTCAGTTTTTTACAATTCCTGACATTTAATCCTAGTAGAAATTCCCTGTCTTAGGTCAGTTAGGATCATCACTTTATTTTAAGAATGTGAAATATCAGAATAATAGTAGAGAGAATGGTTTGTTTCAGCTTTTATTTCTTTCATCACATTCCCAGTTGGTCAGAAGTTTACATACACTCAATTAGTATTTGGTAACATTGCCTTTAAATTGTTTAACTTGGGTCAAACGTTTTGGGTAGCCTTCCATAAGCTTCCCACAATAAGTGGGGTGAATTTTGGCCCATTCCTCCTGGTGTAACTGACTCAGGTTTGTAGGCCTCCTTGCTCGCACACACTTTTTCAGTTCTGCCCACAACTTTTCTATGGGATTGAGGTCAGGGCTTTGTGATGGCCACTCCAATACCTTGACTTTGTTGTCCTTGACTTTGGAAGTATGCTTGGGGTCATTGTACATTTGGAAGACCCATTTGCGACCAAGCTTTAACTTCCTGACTGATGTCTTGAGATGTTGCTTCAATATATCCACATAATTTTCCTTTCTCATGATGCCATCTATTTTGTGAAGTGCACCAGTCCCTACTGTAGCAAAGCACCCCCACAACATGATGCTGCCACCCCCGTGCTTCACGGTTGAGATGTTGTTCTTCGGCTTGCAAGCCTCCCCCCTTTTCCTCCAAACATAACAGTGGTCATCATGGCCAAACAGTTCTATATTTGTTTCATCAGACCAAAGGACATTTCTCCAAAAAGTACGATCTTTGTCCCCATGTGCAGTTAATTAGGCGGATTTATGGCGGTTTTGGAGCAGTGGCTTCTTCCTTGCTGAGTGTCCTTTCAGGTTATGCCGATATAGGACTCGTTTTACTGTGGATATAGATACTTTTGTACCTGTTTCCTTCAGCATCTTCACAAGGTCCTTTGCTGTTGTTCTGGGATTGATTTGCACTTTTCGCACCAAAGTACATTCATCTCTAGGAGACAGAACGCGTCTCCTTCCTGAGCGGTATGATGGCTGCGTTGTCCCATGGTGTTTATACTTGCGTACTATTGTTTGTACAGATGAACGTGGTACCTTCAGGCATTTGGAAATTGCTCCCAAGGATGAACCAAACTTGTGGAGGTCTACAATTTTTTTTCTGAGGTCTTGGTTGATTTCTTTTGATTTTCACATGATGTCAAGCAAAGAGGCACTGAGTTTGAAGGTAGGCCTTGAAATACATCCACAGGTACACCTCCAATTGACTCAAATGATGTCAATTAGCCTATCAGAATCTTCTAAAGCCATGACATACTTTTCTGGAATTTTCCAAGCAGTTTAAAGGCACAGTCAACTTAGTGTATGTATTCTGGCCCACTGGAATTGTGATTCAGTGAATTATAAGTGAAATAATCTGTCTGTAAACAATTGTTGGAAAAATGACTTGTGTCATGCACAAAGTAGATGTCCTAAACGACTTGCCAAAACTATAGTTTGTTAACTTGTTAGGGAGTGGCAGCTGAGGGGTCGGTTTTGGAGAGCCTGGCGTGCCCAAAGTAAAATGCCTCCCATTCAGGCCCAGAAAATAGGATATGCACATATTTGGTACCATTGGATAGGAAACACTCTGAACAGAACGCATATAGCAGGCAAAACCCTGAGGAATGTGTCCTGGAAAAAGTGATTTTGACACATTGCTCATTTGGGCACCCCTCCCTCATGAAAATGACCATATAAGGGCATATTAATGCAGTACCCATCGCTTCCTTTAGATGTCATGTTTTCATTTTGTTTTCATTTTGGATGAATTAGACCAGAGAAGAAGAGCAAACCAGGAAGTGTATCTTTCATGTAAACAGTACCCAGCATGCGCGCCCCGAGAAGTCGCGCAGTGTCTTTTTTACCATCGTTATCGATCAGTTTATATTCCGGTTGATTTATAATAGTAAATATACGTAAAAGTGTTCCTAAGGATACATTTAAAACTATGTTTGATTGTTCTTGGACAAGTTTCTAGGTATAAGATGAACGAGTTCGCGTGACGTTTCAATGGAGGAGTGGAAGCTGTCGTTTCTGATTATAACGCGCGCGAACCAAATGGAGGATTTATGGATAAAATACATTACTTTTTCTAACAAAAGAACCATGGATTGTCTTCGTTGGACACTTAGGATGACCTCAGCAGAAGTTCTTCAACAGGTAATTGATTTGTTTTCGCTGTGAAATGTGTTATGTGTGTGCCATGATGGCTAGTCGATTCATGGCTATGGGAAAAATATGTGAGGTGCTACCCTCAAACAATCAAATGTGCTGCCTTCACCGTAAAGCCTTTTTGAAATCTGACAACGCTGTGATATTGCCAAGAAACAGAGCTTTTGATGAGTATGGAACACTTGTATATTGGTGGATGTTTAATAATTCAACTTTTGGATTTTGAATTTGGCGCCTTACATTTTACCTGGTAGTGTCGGGAGCAGCCCGCTAGCGCCCCAGTGATCCCTGAGAAGTTAATAAGATATTTGTGGAGTGGTTGAAAAACACGTAATGACTCCAACCGAATTGTATGTAAACTTCCGACTTTAAGTATGTACAGTGTTTCAGTGGAATTTGCTGTGTAGGTACATATTCTTATTAAAGACAAAATTCTGTCAACGCATGTAATGAATATCAATGTTGCGGAGTGGTTATTACATACAGTATAATTGTCAGTAATTATAATGCTATGGGAAATTGCCCTATGACATAATAAGCTTTAGTGATTTGCTACTGAGGAAATAACTTAAGGCTATGGTAGACACAAGGTTGAATTATCAAGTTAATATTGAAGTTGTCCTTTAATTTAAATGTGTTTATCAAATGAATGATTGTAAAAAACTGCAACAGGTATAAAGTATAATCTTTGACTGTTATTAAGCTGTACCTACTTATAACACGACCATGGAAATACATTACATGTAAAGTGGGGCCTTTTTTTTCTTCAGGAAATGTGTCTATGAAACCATTGGGACCATTAGCAGTAAGATATTACATTTAGAGTTGATCCTGTCTTGTATAGTTTTAGAACACAATGGATGCCAGCAAATTAATTAATATCAATGTAGATATTCAGAGGTTAATGATATTATGGCTATCAAATGCCTTAAAAGTATTCGACGTTAAGGCTTCAGCCATACATTACATGGGGTAGTCATTAAATTATAATTAATAGAAGATTGAAACAGCAACTACTGACCTTGGAACCGACATCCCGACTCTTGGCTCTCATCTTGTTGACCTGAGACTCAGCAATATCAGCCCTCTCCTCTGCCTCATCCAGTTCATGCTGAATCTTGCGGAATTTGCCCAAGTTGGAATTGGCTTGTTCCTCCTGTGAAAAATATGGATGATTTAGTCTCTAGCAAACGCAACAATTCATAAATGACAGATGCATCAGTTGGATGATGGACGGTTTTGTACTTACAGCCTCCTCTGCAGTTCTCTTGTAGGATTTGACCTTCAGCTGCAGTTTGTCCACCAGGTCCTGCAGACGGCTCAAATTTTTACGGTCTTCCTCAGTCTGCACCAGAAAACAAGGGTTGTATATTAACCTTCATTTTATTCTGAGCATGTTCATAGTGCAACTTTGATGTACCTGGTAGGTGAGTTCCTTGATGCGTCTCTCATATTTACGGACTCCTTTCACAGAATCGCCACTCCTCCTTTGCTCACTTTCCACTTCAGTCTCTAGCTCCCTCACCTAGAAAGATATGATGGAAGTTAACTCTATTTCCAATAATGTCGTGCCTACTAGATTCAGCATTGAAGCTAGAAATATGCAAAAAATATTTTAAATTTATAGAAGAGAAGGTAGGTTAGTCTCAAACACTTACTCTGGCTTCCAGCTTCTGGATCTGCTTCTTGCCCCCCTTCATGGCGATTTGTTCAGCTTCATCCAGGCGGTGCTGCAGGTCCTTAATGGTCTGCTCCATGTTCTTCTTCATGCGCTCCAGGTGAGAACTGGTGTCCTGCTCCTTCTTCAGTTCCTCTGCCATCATGGCAGCATCAGTAATGGCCTTCTTGGCCTTCTCCTCAGCATTTCTGCATTCCTGCACAGCCTCTTCCACCTCAGTCGAAAGCTGGGATGTGTCACCCTCTAGCTTCTTCTTCTGGCTCAGCAGGCTGGTGTTCTACACATATGTTTGAGGAATGACTTTCATATTATCTTCAACATTTTCAAGTTGTGTATATTTAATAAGGCTATCCATTGTTGTCTAGCAATGCCTTACCTGAGAGTGCAGCAGCTGAACTCTCTCACTAACATCTAGCAGTTCCTGCTCGGCCAGTTTGCGGCCTCTCTCAGTCTGCTCCACCAGGGACCTCAGCTCATCCAGTTCAGCCTGCATCAGGTTGTTGCGTCTCTCCACAATGGCAATGTTCTCCTTCAGATCATCACCTCCACGTAGAGCATCATCCAGCTGCAGTTGAGAATCCTGTGGAGAGAATTTAGATTTGTCACATTGGCTTAACTAGTATTTTTTGGCTTCATTATTATAATCAATATCGGTATAGTTATTCTGAAGGCACTAGTGTTTATGATTAAATGCTGTGGAAGTGTTACCTTCAGATGGGAATGGAGACCCTTAAGTTGCTTCTGGGCCTCTCCTGCCTGCCTGTTGGCCTGGCTGAGCTGGATCTCCATCTCATTGAGATCTCCCTCCATCTTCTTCTTCAGCCTGAGAGCTTCATTTCTGCTGCGAGTCTCTGACTCCAGGGAGCTCTGCAGGGTATCCACCACTCTCTGCTGGTTCCTCTTATTCATCTCCATCTCCTCATCCTTCTCCACCAGTTTGCGCTCAATGTCAGCTTTGACCTGGTTGTACTCCAGCTGTGCTCTCAGGATCTTTCCCTCCTCATGCTCGAGGGAGCCCTATAGGAACACAACACACATTGTATGTAAAATCTTCTAATATTTTACCCTCAGTAAATGGTGTCTATCCCTACCAGTAAAAATCTTCCAGTCTCACCTCAGCTTCCTCTAGTGCAGTCTGTATCTCAGCCTTCTCCTGCTCCAGCTGTTTACGGACCTTCTCCAGCTCATGGATGCTTTTTCCTCCCTCACCAAGTTGCTCAGTCAGATCAGAAATTTCCTCTGTGGGGAAAAGAAATGCACATCATCATCTTGTGATAACAAATCCCTGTAATAATATTTAAATGATTGCCTGAAATGCAGGCCAATAATACTGATGCTCTGACCTTGTAGGTTCTTGTTCTCCCTTTTCATGGTCTCCAGATGATCCAGAGACTCCTCATAAGAGTTCTTGAGTTTAAAGAGCTCAGTGCTGAGAGATCTGGCCTCTTTCTGGGAGCTCTCCAGCTCAGTCTGTGACTCCTCAAACTTCTGCTTCCATTCAGCCAGGACCTAGTAGAATCAAACAAGTATTGTAAATGGTTTGAATAAACAGCACATGATTATCATGTATTAAAATGAAAGTTTAGAAAACTGTCCCATAATAATACCTTGTCGAAGTTCCTCTGCTTCTTGTCCAGAGCGGCAGCAGCTGCATTGGATCTCTCCACATCCACCATGAGATCTTCAATCTCATTCTGGAGTCTGTGTTTAGTCTTCTCCAAAGAGGAGCATTTAGCGTTAACAGCTTCCACAGCTTCCTCTGCATCCTGCAGACGCTGAGCCAGCTTTTTCCTAGATTGACATAGATGGGAAACTCACTTCAGCTGACTTTATTTTTCTATATATATATAATGGTTGTATATCAGGTAATTCATGTATCTTTCATGATATACTGTTGTGTATCGCTCATTCAGCCAAGGTTGATTAGCCTTGAAAGTAAGAGAAAGTAAGAAAACATCCTTACTTTGCCTCTTCAAGCTCCTCGGTCTTCTGGATGGCATCAGTTTCATACTTGGTTCTCCACTGAGCCACCTCAGCGTTGGCCTTGGACATGCCACGCTGCAGCTCGGCCTTGGCCTCCTGCTCCTCCTCATACTGCTCCCTCAGCAGGTCTGAGTCATGGCGAGCAGACTGCACTGCATGGGCAAGTGCGTTCTTTGCCTGGAAATTACATGTAAAAAAGAACATGTAGTTATGTCGGAGTATGAATGTAGTTGGATAACAGATTCTACATTTATTGTATAAATACCTTGACTTCCTCCTCCAGTTGTCTTTTGAGGTCTTCAATCTGCTGAACGTTAGACTGCTTACCCCTGGTCAGTTGGGAGACCAGAGAGTCCTTCTCCTCCAGTTGTCTGGCAAGTTCACCTGTTTTCATTGATTTTTGGATTATTTCAATTAGTCTCTTATTGTGGATGTGGCTGTTTATGTGAATGTTCATGTTAAGTTGTTATACCGTTCTCAGTTTGAAGCTTTGCTTTCTGCATGGTGAAATCATTGATGGATCGCTGTCCTTCCTCAGCTTTCGTCCTGTATTCACTCATCTGGTCCTCTAGAGTGCGGCACATTTTCTCCAAGTTTGTCTGAAAATTGTTTTTGGGGGATAACACAACTCAACCTTCGTAGATCATATCTCTGAAACTAAAAGCATGTGCAGTGTCATTTGTGATATCTATCTGATCTCAGAAAATTCTTGTATTTCATAATGATTAATCCACTGACCTTAGTCTTGACAATCTGCTCCATGTTGGAGACCACATCATCCAGCTCCAGCCTGAGCTCACTCTTCTCCTTCTCCAGCTTCTGCTTCACTCTCTGAAGGTTGTCAATCTGCTCTCCCAGGTCAGCTACACTGTCAGCATTTTTCTTCCTAAGAGTGGCAGCTGTAGCCTCATGCTGCAGAGTAGCCTCTTCAAGGTCTCTGCGCACCTTCTGGAACTCAGCCTCCCTCTTCTTGTTCATCTCAATCTGGGCAGCAGTGGCTCCACCAGCCTCCTCCAGCCTCTCACTGATCTCTTCCAGCTCTCTGGCCAAGTCTGCCCTCTGTTTCTCCACCTTGGCACGGGCAGCTCTCTCAGCCTCCAGCTCTTCCTCCAGCTCCTCAATGCGGGCCTGAAATGGTCGGAATTAAACTTTTCTGGTAAGAGCAGAACATAATCAAGTGTAACAGAAATATTATATTTTCAACAATAATATTGGAATACCTGCAACTCCTTCAGTTTCTTCTGAAGCTGGGCACTCATGGCCTGCTCATCCTCAATCTTGCTGTTGAGTTGGCTCATCTCAAAGTCCTTCCTGATGAGTAAAAAAAAGGGTTTCTTTAAAATGTCTATTTTAATGATTTTTGTGAGTTGTGAACCTTTCTGCTATAAAATTATATTAGTATGTAAACAGTTGAATTTATTTGTGATCTTACTTCTTCATCCTCTCCTCCATCTGCTGCTTGTCGTTCTCCAGGTCCATTAGGCTCTCCTGGGTCAACTTCAAGTCTCCCTCCAGCTTTCTCTTTGCTCTCTCAAGGTCCATCCTCACCTTCTTCTCTTGCTCCAGAGACCCTTCAAGCTGATAAAGGATATATTGAACAATATTAGGAGTAAACCATTTACTGTAGCGTATTTTTTAGGATATGACTAGTTATGTTGTCATTTTAATCAATACTAATTCGATACTCACGTCATCAACTTGCTGTTCCAGTTTGGCTTTGGCCTTGGTCAGCGTGTTGACTTTGTCCTCCTCACTCTGCAGGTCATCCAACGTTTGCTGATGAGCCTCCTGCAGAGCCTTCTTCTCCTTGGTCAGCTTGGCAATGATTTCGTCCAGAGCTGCCATCTCCTCAGTCAGGTTTTTAACCTAAAGAAACACTAGTGTCATTACACTTTCATCCACACCAATTATTTGGAGTTTTAACACCCCAAGAATGAAGCGAAACTTTGACCTTGTTCTCTGTGGCATGCTTCTCCTTCTCCACTTTAGCCAGAGTGAGTTCCAGATCGTCAATGTCCTTCTTGAGTTCTGAGCACTCATCCTCCAGCTTCCTCTTCTTAGCAGTCAGCTCTGAATTCATCTCCTCCTCATCCTCCAGTCTCTCTGTCAGCTCTTTGGCTTTGGCCTCAAGCTGGATCTTATTCTTGATCAGCCCCTCACATCTCTCTTCAGCATCACCAAGAGTGTCTTCTGACTGTCAACGTATCAAAATATTATAAGTAAATATCAAATCCTTCACATTTCAGAAATTTGGTTGGTTGGAAAATATCCTGTATTAATTAATTTTATGACATATCGATTAATCAAATCACCTTTTCTTCCCTCTCCCTGTTTTTCCATGTTTTTTCCTGAATCCCAAACCAGTCCCTTCCCCTAAGCCCTCGATTTGCGCCCTAACAAGTGCCTCTGCTATTTTCACTAAGCTGAGGAAGTGAAAATTATCAAATGGGTAGAGACTAATTAGAGACCCTCCGATTGCCACTTTGACCAGCACCGCTGTAGGCTCCAGGGCAAAGTGCTATCCCAACACGCATCGGAATATGTTTGGACTTTCATATCAAATAATGGAAAGTCTTGCCTAATGATTATTTAGGTGCCTTATTATGGTGTGAAACATGTAACAAAATGAATTGTTTAACTGTTACTGAGGTTTAGAGCTTGTTAATCTTGCATCTTGTTATATCTTGAAAGAATTTATAAAATAGATTTTCATGCTTTGCTCATTATTTTTGACATGAATTGCATCATTCAAGTCATGACTGTGTTCTGTGGTTGATCAGGTTAGTTGTTCCCCTCGCCTTTCTGGATGTCACCCCTTCAGTTTCGTCAGCAAATTTGACAACAGAAGGACCTCCAAGCGAGTTTCTAGGGGCGAGGGGCTGGTTTGGGATTGGACCTCATTCATGCTGAGAACTTCAAAGGCCATTTTGACAAAGGATGTGACTGCCGGAAAGGGACTAGTGCAGTTAAAGTTACATCAAAGGGACTAGTGCAGTTAAAGTTACATCAAAGTGACTAGTGCAGTTAACGTTACATCAAAGGGACTAGTGCAGTTAAAGTTACATCAAAGGGACTAGTGCAGTTAAAGTTACATCAAAGTGACTAGTGCAGTTAAAGTTACATCAAAGGGACTAGTGCAGTTAAAGTTACATCAAAGGGACTAGTGCAGTTAAAGTTACATCAAAGTAGCGTACAATGTGGCTTTTACTTACAGTGAGTACTGCGAGTTGCAGGTCATTCTTCTCTTGGATAATTGAGACCATCTTCTCTTCCAGCTCTTTTCTACGGGCGTCCGTTTTAGCAAAAACCTCTTTAAGCTTCAGGAATTCTTCTTTCATGTTGGCCATCTCTTTCTCAGTCTCTGCTGTCTTCAGCAGAGGTTTGATCTTGAAGTACATTGTCATCCAGGGCCAATTTTTGACACCCATGAATGCACGAACGTTCCATTGGATCACAAGCATGGCATCCCTGTGAATTGTTATAAAATAAGCTTGTTATACAACCTTTTCCACCTCCACCATATTGTCTGCAGAAGTTCTATCTATTGTTTTTCTAACCTGCGGTCAACAATTTTCTGGAACTCAATCCTGGCAAGTAGACCACGTGCTCGTGCCTGGAGCCCAGTGATGATGAGAGCGAGACGGTCGTCTCTCATCTCCTCAAGGGTACCCAGGAGACCAGCCTTGAAGAACACCTAATAAAGATATACAGAAAACATAAGGTGCCGTTTGGATTGTATTGTATTTGGTTCCATTGTTTTTTTACCCCTCCCTTCGACGGGAAACAATTTTAAGGTGGTATCCTTCAGATTTACAAAAGTTGGAGGTGGTGTTTAGATTTTTACATTTTTACTTCCAAATGAACATGGGAGAAATTGACCACAAGGTGGCAATGTAATGAGCAATTGAATAGAAAATTCAGCCCCAGCTTTGAATCTCATTAACACCACCTAAATGCTAATTTTACGAAGTTTGATAAATGTGTATCACATTTAGTATATAACATCTAAGGACCAAGGTCTTTAGAAACATGTATGGATAGTCTATCTTTAACAGCGTGTGCACCATGAACTTCCACGAGGGTGTGGCCTGTCACTTAAAATGTGTAAATGCTTTTAAGTAGCCAGATGGTGATCTGCCACATGGTGGCACGATGACAAGCACATATTTGTATCCATCAATAGTTATTGCCACATAGAGTTTGATTGAGGTTGCACATGGCCCAAAGCCTTTTTTAGTTTGTGCAGTGCCATTGAGGGCTTTCACAATTTTGTGACTTTATATGCGTTAAAGGGGCAAGCCCAGTTCAAACAGTAACACATGTATGAAGCATATATTAAGTGTTCCAATGGGGTACGACAATTGAACTAAGCTCATGAGGCATTCATATATTTTTGTCTAAATATAAAAGTCCAGAAATGTATGTAGCAATTACAGATTCCTGCTTTAAGGACAGATTGCAGAATTCCATTCAGATCAGCAGGAGGGGTCAGCCAATGAATTATATTCCTGAGCATTCAATAACAGCAGGTGGCAGTAAATCACCAACCCTGTTGTTTTTATACTTCTACATTATACACACTAGGTCAGTAGGTGCTGGTATGAACCTTTTCAGTTTATTTACGAACTGCCAATAATAGACTCATGGGGGGGATAGCACTACTTTAAAGGTCAACTGACCCTTAGAACCAATTTTTCTGGTTTTAAACAGTACATCTATATGAGTCAGAAACATTAATTTGAGTGTCAACATTGACTACAAAGTGCAAATAGGATCATTTTCGTCATAATATCAGTCTTGTCCAAAACAGAGTTTTGTTAGTTTGTCACAATTTACTGAGGGTTGGGTATGGAATACTTTTCAGATGATTCCAATTCCCCAGAGAAATGGTCCTCCCCCAAGTCCTCATGTAGTTACAATGCACGGACATTGAGCTCGGCAAATAGGAGTGAAAGTGAGTTTCCATAAAGTTAGTACAAACTTCCAATGCATTTCAACAACATTGCCAGATGGCTAGGAATTGATTACATCCGACACGGTCACTTCTGCCTGTCAACTGTCACAACACTGGTGTTAGTAAGTACCTTTAGCTAATTATACCATGGCATTGTTGAATACTCGTTTTTGATTGGCTTGAAGGGCATTCTAGAGCGTGCATTATTTCCCTATAACACACAGTATATCATCACGGTAGTATTCAATGGATATAGTTCATTCTTACATGTTCTATATTCTATGTTCTAGCTGCTTTTGAAAGCAAAAGTCAAATTGAAAACAGTATTGACATTGTTGAATTAGATTTTTCATAATGGCAAGCTGAACTGATTTTGTTTGTTTAGCTAAACTAGTAAGTCTGTTTGTTTGGTTACCACGGCAACTACTGTAACTATCTAGTACATTTGCTAGCTACTTCAGTGGATGTTGAACACATTTCTAGCAGCAAATGTGTTAAATTATAGCCATGGTATAAAGGTATAATCAACTAGGGGCTTTATGTGTTCTCTGGGAAATAATGCAACTCCGTGGAAGGTTAGTTCCACTCCAATAGCGCGTCGTGGAACACACCTTCCACATCATTCATTATTTTCCAGAGAATGCAAAGCCTCTCGTTGATTATCCCTTACATGATGCTAGCTAGCGAGCCACAGACTAAAATAGTCTAGACAAATAGAATGTCAAATAGACAAATAGAATGCCATTCTAGTCCTGGATAGACAGCTGAAGTTGTACTCTACACACAACTGATTTTGATTTGCTAGGCAAGTGTAGGCAAACTGTCTTCTTAAGCACATCAATATGATATACACAGCAGAAAATGTTTTTTCTTTGTAACACAAACACACTCATTGATTTTTTTGTTGTTGTTGTTAAAAAATGTATCTACACTCAAGCTTTAGTTGTTCCTGATTCAACAGGCCATATTGCCTTCCATCTATTTAGAGAACTTACCTTAGTGTGTCCTAATCTGTACTGGGTGTGGTCAATGTCCAGAGAGCCCAGCAGTTTTTCTGCTGCCTTTACGTTGTCCATGAACTGACCCTCAGGGATAGCATTTGGATTGAGGATGCGGTATCTGAATTAAAATCACAAAACAATTACCTTCAATAATGGAGCACGTGGTTAGGCAAGCAGTTGCATTTATTTTATGAAAAAATTAAAAAACACTTTTTTTTTTTTTTACCTTTGTTTGAAATCAGCATACAGGATCCTGTTGGGGAAGCCCTTTCTGCAGATCCTGATGCCTTCCAGCACACCGTTACAGCGCAGCTGGTGCATGACCAGAGGATTCTCCATGGCCCCAGGAGTCTTGGTCTCGTTGGGGATGAGGCAACGCACAAAGTGGGGGTGAGTAGACCTCAAGTTGGTCATGAGTTTACCCAAGTTCTCCTGTGAGTATGACAAATGTAGAATTCTCCATCAGTGAATGAGTCTCAGAGTACCTCACGAGTCACAACGGCATTTAATGCTAACATGCCAATCGACAGTAATTTGTTAATATTCTGCCATGCTAAAACATCAGAAATATATGAAGTGAAAAATCTACCCTGTGCAGTGCAGACACAGTCTGGAAGGAACCACCTTTCTTCTTCTTTCCTCCTCCTCCAGCTGCTTTGTCTTCACCTGTATCATAATGAAATACTATTATTACTACTGCCATGTCAATTGTTTACTTTAGTGGTTTGTAGTCTTTGCAGAAACATATAGTACCTCCTTCCGCACCAGCGTAGCCCGTATAGAGGTTGGCCAGGAACTTAAGACTTGACTTCTGGAACAGTCCAACTACAGTTTCATTCAGCGGGTCCTTGTTCTTCACCAGCCAGTTACCAATGTTGTAGTCAACAGTGCCAGCATAGTGAACCAGGGAGAAATGGGCTTCCGGTCTTCCCTTAACAATCTTGGGCTTCTGGAAGCAATTATTTTTGCCCAGATGGGTGTCATACAGCTTAGCCTTGAATGTAGAATCACTGGCCTTGGGGAACATGCACTCCTCTTCAAGGATGGACATGATACCCATGGGCTAGTGGAAAGAATGAAAATCAATTAGTACTAAGGGAAAAGCATAGTGAATAAATATCAGAATCATTTGTCAATGTACTCCCATTAAATGTTTGAAATCTCAAAGATAACTCAGGACACTTCATATAAACTACTACAAAACTGAAGACACCAACCCTTTCAATGAGGTCAATGCAGGCAGCCAAGTCCATGCCAAAGTCAATGAACTCCCAGACGATGCCCTCTTTCTTATACTCTTCCTGCTCCAGCACAAACATGTGGTGGTTGAAGAACTGCTGCAGCTTCTCATTAGTGAAGTTGATGCACAGCTGCTCAAAGGTGTTGAACTGGAATAGAAGTTCACAGTTACTTTATTTTGTCAGCTGTAGTGATTTAGGTAAATCATTTTATCACGTGGCCTTTTTATGAAATATAGCCTACATCAAACACTCACATCAAAGATCTCAAAGCCAGCAATGTCCAGCACACCAATGTAATGCTGCCGAGCGTTCTTGGTGTCCAGAGAAAGGTTGATTCTTATCACCATCCACAGGAACATCTTCTCGTAAATTGATTTTGACAGTGCACCAATAGCGTAGTACACCTACAAAATATTGAGAAAATGAATTAGCAAAAAATAGGCTCAACATGAACACATGGTGACAGTTTTCCAGACACAGATTAGTTCTAGTCCTGGACTAAACATCCTGCTCAATGGGGAATCACTCATTAAATAATTAGCAACTCTATACAGAAGTTTTATACTAAAAATGATTAGCTCCTGGAAATGTACAACCTTTTTGAAACTCACCTGGTCGACACTCTGACCTTTGGTGACCCATTCATTTCCTACTTTGACCCTTGGGTGACACAGACCCTTGACTAGGTCCGCAGAGTTCAGAGCCATCAGATATGCGACTTTGTCAACATCTGGAAAGGAAAGGTTTTATGGTTGTAGGAGGAGGCATTCTGACCGTCAGATTATTGAAAGAATACTGTATATTAAACTCCGAGGTTTTAAATCCTCACCCTCAGTGCCATCAGATTCTGCTTGCTCCTCCCGCTGCTTGTTCTTAAACTTCATGTTGCCGTAGTGCATTATGGCCCCAGTCAGCTTGTAAATGCCATTCTTCTCTTCTTGGGAGAAGCCCAGCACATCGAAGGCATCCTAGTTCCGAATAATAGTATATTTTTGTATTGCAGAGAAAGTTGGACAGATGAACAAGGAGAGATAAATGGAAATTGCCATGAATATTGACTTACATCAGTAGCCATTAGCTCATCAGAATCATCAATGGAAGTTACTTTAATCTCTCCTTGGGAGATGAAGGCGTAGTCATAGGGATTGCTGGTGATGAGTAGCATCTCTGAAAAGATTTGAACAGCACAGTTGAATGTGTAGTATGTCTATGGTACTGTTTTCATATGCAGTGTTTCTCAATTCTTTTTGTAACTGGCAGCTAATGTACTGACAACGATCAGTAACATTCCAAGGACTGGTGCTGGTCCACAGACCTGAGGTTGAGAGACACTGATATAGCGTTCAGTACCTAGTTGAGTGTTCTATTACTCACCTAGCAGTTCTGGTTTCTTTTGGGACAGAATCTGGTAGAAGATGTGGTAGTCTCTCTCAGCCTTGAGCTGGAAAGTGACACGTGACTTTTCCAGAAGATCTGATATGCATGAAAAAGTACATGTGTATTTTATGAATCTGTTGTCAAAGAGATTTGTTCAAACCTGATCAAATTGAACTTTTACTTACAAGTCTCAATGTCAGCAGAGGAAAGTTTCCCAGTGACTCCAAAATGAATTCGGATGAATTTACCTTAAAAGGTTTTACCAACATATTAATGAATGGGTGTATATACACCAGATAATATGGTGATAGGATTTGATAATAAAGACGTGTTCTCGAACAAGAGGGAAAAACGTACGAATCGGGAGGAGTTGTCATTCCTGATGGTCTTGGCATTACCAAAAGCCTCCAGGGCAGGATTGGCCTGGATGATTTGATCCTCCAGGGTCCCCTACAAACCAACATCCATACAGTGTTACGTTACCGTACTGAATATACCTCAATGAATTTGTCAACATGCTCATACAGCCAGGAAGTGTGTTTCATTTAGGATGGACATTCTGTTGACCTTTTTTTCTTCTGCAGCACTTTTCTTTCCAGCAACAGCAGCAATGCTGGCAAAGTACTGGATGACTCTCTTGGTGTTCACCGTCTTTCCAGCACCGGATTCTCCACTGGGAATGGAAATACAAATGTTGATGTTTCAACATTTCTCCTAATTGTAAATAGCCTCAAATTGATATAACCTTTGGTTGAGGTACTCACGTGATGAGGACTGACTGATTTTCCCTGTCTGTTGAAAGAAAATGAAGTATCATTGCTCTAGCATAGGTCATTTTCCAAATATAGTTTGATGTTTTGAATGTACTTAGAACAGTTGCATTTTACCTGATAGCATGTACTGGTAGGCATTGTCAGAGACGGAGAATACATGAGGAGGAGCTTCAGTCCTCTTCTTGCCTCTGTAAGCATTGACAACAGACTGATCGTACACTGGCAGCCACTTGTAGGGGTTGACAGTGACACAGAACAGCCCTGAGTAGGTCTGTGGAAGACGAGAAAGGTTCAGATTTAAGTTATATTCATTTGAATCCATGTTTTGATTGAATGGAGATATCAGCAGGCAGGTCATTACTTACGTAAATCATCCAGGCTGCATAACGCTCTTTGAGGTTAAACAGCACAGCGGGCTCGTGCAGGAAGGTGAACATCGCCATGTCCTCAATTTTATCAAACTTTGGCGGGTTCTGGGGGTGGCAGTCAATCTCCTTCACAACAACAGTCTGAGAGAGGAGTAAATTACATTTCCACAGGTTGTTTCATTTCATTTTCAATGTACAGCGGTATTCTATTTAATATCAGTAAAGGAAAAAGAACATGAATCATTATATAGACTACATATTGTTCCTGTTGTCTATCCACGTTAAAGCCTTTTATTTAAACATTCACCTTCCCAAACTCCGTGTTAACTGTGATTTTGTCCCCATCTCTGGTGGTGATTGTGCCCTTGACGTACTCAACCTCAGGGTCAGGCACATAGCACTCTCTCTTTATGTCAAAGGGTCTAGTCTGGCATTCCATCCTCTCCTTGTCTGGTTTACGCAGAAAGGGAGCTGCCGCCCCGAACTCCTCCATAACCATGTCCCCCATCCTGAAATCTGTACAGGGAGTAACAGAATATCTATATCCATCCACAGTTTAATTCAAAATATCCCATTCTGACATTAGCAGTAGTAATGTCAGCAGCATACCACCCTGCATCCCACTGCTGGCTTGCTTCTGAAGCTAAGCAGGGTTGGTCCTGGTCAGTCCCTGGATGGGAAACCAGGTGGTGTTGGAGGGCCTGTAGGAGGCACCCTTTCCTCTGGTCTAAAGAAATGTATCCCAATGCCCCAGGGCAGTTATTGGGGACATTGCCCTGTGTAGGGTGCTGTCTTTCAAATGGGTTGTTAAACGGGTGTCCTGACTCTCAGTGGTCACTAAAGATTCCATGGCACTTATCATAAGAGTAGGGGTGTTAACCTGGGTGTCCTGGCTAAATTCCCAATCTGACCATCATGGCCACCTAAACATCCCCAGTTTTCAATTGGCTCATTCATCCCCCCTTCTCTTCCCTGTAACTATTCCTCAGGTTGTTGCTGTAAATGAGAGTGTGTTCTGAGTCAACTTAGCTCGTAAAGTAAGGTTAAAATCTAAAATAGTATTTATTCTGTGCAGTCTGAATTGAAAAACTATTTTATGTTCCTTTCGTTTTGTTTCACACTTAATACGTGGTTTTGTTGAGTACATGCTAAAGAAGACAGTGTATTTACTTCACAGGGATTGGACCTTCAGTCTTAGAATCGTTAGGTAATCGTTAATACTGTATAAGCAAATTCAATTTTCTTAAAGGGATAATCCACTCCCAGAAATACAAATTATGAAACTCCTGTCAATTTGGTGAAAAGCCTATGTTCCATCAGTGGGTAAAATAACTATTTTCACCATGATTTAACTTCTAAATGGCCCATCTGTGAAATCAGGAAATTGTGAAGGAACTCGTCATACCTGCTGGATAAGGTGCTCGTCACTGGAGATATAGGATATAAACTATCACATTTCATAGCGCTTTTAAAGCAATGACCTGAACTCCAAATCACAAAATCAGCCAATGGATGGTATGGGCGTACTTGTCTAGAACTCCAGATCCCTGAATCAGCCAATAGATGGTATGGGCGTACTTGTCTAGAACTCCAGATCCCTAAATCATCCAATAGATGTTATGGGCATACTTGTCTAGAACTCCAGATCCCTAAATCGACCAATAGATGGTATGGGCGTACTTGTCTAGAACTCCAGATCACTAAATCGACCAATAGATGGTATGGGCATACTTATCTAGATCACAAGCTAGAGACTGACCTGGCTGGATAACAAGTTGATCTCAAGCTAGAGAGACTGACCTGGCTGGATAACAAGTTGATCTCAAGCTGGAGAGACTGACCTGGCTGGATAACAAGTTGATCTCAAGCTAGAGAGACTGACCTGGCTGGATAACAAGTTGATCTCAAGCTGGAGAAACTGACCTGGCTGGATAACAAGTTGATCTCAAGCTAGAGAGACTGACCTGGCTGGATAACAAGTTGATCTCAAGCTAGAGAGACTGACCTGGCTGGATAACAAGTGGATCTCAAGCTGGAGAAACTGACCTGGCTGGATAACAAGTTGATCTCAAGCTGGAGAGACTGACCTGGCTGGATAACAAGTGGATCTCAAGCTAGAGAGCCTGGCCTGGCTGGATAACAAGTTGATCTCAAGCTGGAGAGACTGACCTGGCTGGATAACAAGTTGATCTCAAGCTGGAGAGACTGACCTGGCTGGATAACTAGTGGATCTCAAGCTAGAGAGACTGACCTGGCTGGATAACTAGTGGATCTCAAGCTGGAGAGACTGCTGTCTTCATTCCTCAACACATGCTCTTGTGTAATGAATTACACATTAAATCACCTTCAGTCCAGTCAGACTTTTGATCGCCCAAATTCAATTCATTGCAGATACAGTTAAGGCAAAATGTACTGCTGTAAACAACTATGAAATCTATTTCACAACAACAACTTAAAAAAACAAGAAAATGCATGCCATGACTTTAAATATATATATATAGGCCTGTGCAATATTCATGAGAGTGTATCTACACTCTACAACCTTAGTGTGGAAGTTTATGTTCCTTACCTGTTGTTGGTCAGTGGTCACCTCTTGGAAGAGTTTGGTAGAAAGGATCTCTACTGAGAATGAAATAGACAAATACAATGACCAACATCAATCACCTGACCAGCTGTGTATTTGCTGATTTGAGCCTTGTGATGCTGTGGGAATCATAGTTGTTAGGTCCTTTAATCATTATCTTCCTCAGCAGACTGCCTCTATGTGCTTACCTTTAGGATGACAGTCCGGTGCTTTGTGTCTCCCTGGTCTGTTTCTCTCCAGACCTGCATCCCTCTTTATAAAGGCTGTTGTTCAGCCCTATATGGAGATGGGCCATGCAAAAGTTACTCTGATTATTTTAAAAGATCTGTATTTGGAAGTAGAGGTGTGTATAAGGCAGGCTATCAATGAGGGCAGAGGAGGGGACAAAACCCCCAGGGTGGGTAACCCTTTGTTATAACTCCTAATTTGGACTGTCACTTTATGGCTTCATGATGACAATAGCACCCTCCTCCGCAGGTCAGTCTGACACCATGTACATCTAAGTATGGTGCATGTATGGTATGTATGTTTGAGCAAGGACAGAGTGAGAATCTCATGTTCATTTTTATCATATAATCGTGCTTTTAATAAAGCACTCGTTCAGAAATGTATTCACATCTAGATAGATAGACATTAAGTAGAACAGGCATGATTCTCTTGAAGCATTTTCTATATTGTCCAACATTCAGGACAGAACACCTTTCTCCTCCATCAGTTTAGCACCAGGTGCGGCAAATCAACAGTAATTGCTGCGAGCAAATTGAACCCGGTCTGCAGATTTATTTATATTTCAGTGATTTAGCAGACTGTATTTTTCAGAGTGACTTACTAGTAGGTACGACAACTACAGTCATAGTAAGTTAAACTTTCCTCAACGCAGCAATCAGACAAATCTTTGCTAGTAAGAAACAAGAAGATTGGCAAGTACAAGGTGTTTGGATGTTTCTTCCCCCCATACTATTCATACCAATTATACTGTCTGTTGGACTTCTCACAGAGAAACAGAGTTCAAACATATTTCATCTCCTTGTTTAAGGTCATTGCTTTGGATATATGACATGAGAAAAGTCTTGTTGCATGGTGTTAAATCATTGCAAGACAACTGCAGCTGTCCTCCTTTGTTCACCAAGGCAAGGTCACCGTCCTATCCATTGTCACAGAGTAACAGCTACTGTACGTATAATCCTACGCCCCATCTTGTTTACGTGTCGTTGTTCCTTCTCTTTATCCTTGAGGACAAAGATAAACCTGCCAAATTGTTCTTGGATTCCAACTGAGCCCAATGTGCTTGAGTGCATTAGGTGCATTATGCCTCTGCTTCCTCCATGACGCATTCATTAACATTTTCACCTTCAAACACAAGATCCCATTGACACCTTGATCAGTAGCCTTTTCTAAAGTTTCTCTCTTGTGATTTATTAGCATCCTCTGTTTAATGTATGAATTAACTCAGTCTTAAGCCCTGGTTACAACACTGGTATGAACAAGTTGTAGACAATCAAAAGTGTATATGATTCTGGACATTTAAATAGTTTAAATTAGGCCAACATAACATTATCCTGCTCTTTGACAATGGATAACGTTATAACACTGGATAATGTAATAACTTATTTTATAATGTAATAAAACTGGATAATGTAATACCTTATTGTTTTGTAATGTAATAAAACTAGATAATGTAATTCCTTATTGTTTTATAATGTAATAAAACTGTATAATGTAATATCTTATTATTTTGTAACGTAATAAAACAGGATAATGTAATACCTTATTATTTTATAATGTAATAAAACTGGATAATGTAATACCTTATTATTTTATAATGTAATAAAACAGGATAATGTAATACCTTATTATTTTATAATGTAATAACACTGGATAATGTAATACCTTATTATTTTATAACGTAATAAAACTGGATATTGTAATAACTTATTATTTTATAATGTAATAAAACTGGATAATGTAATAACGTATTATTTTATAATGTAATAAAACTGGATAATGTAATAACGTATTATTTTATAATGTAATGAAACTGGATAATGTAATAACTTATTATTTTGTAATGTAATAAAACAGGATAATGTAATACCTTATTATTTTATAATGTAATAAAGCTGGATAATGTAATACCTTATTATTTTATAATAACACTGGATAATGTCATAAAAAGCCAGTTAATTTAATAAAATGGTTGAACTGATATGTAACTGTTTCCTGGATAATGTCCTAAGTTATTACATTATCTGGTGGTCAATACAATATCAGGTGAGTAACAACCTTTTTGACCTGTGTGCCACAAGGTCCCAGGCAAGGTTATTATTCAGAAATAGTTTTTTTGGGTCTCAATTGATGACTACCCAGATAAGTGCAATTGTGTATGATTATATGCACACAATGATGTGATTATTGGAACGGCGGATGTGAGAAGACATTAGTGAAAGTGTGAAGCTGTCTACATGGTTCTAATGTGGGGGTTGACATAGCTGGAAAGTTAGGTACCTCCTTCGAGACAGTGAAAGTGTGAAGCTGTCTACATGGTTCTAATGTGGGGGTTGACATAGCTGGAAAGAAAGGTACCTCCTTCGAGACAGTGAAAGTGTGAAGCTGTCTACATAGTTGTAATGTGGGGGTTGACATAGCTGGAAAGTTAGGTACCTCCTTCGAGACAGTGAAAGTGTGAAGCTGTCTACATAGTTGTAATGTGGGGGTTGACATAGCTGGAAAGTTAGGTACCTCCTTCGAGACAGTGAAAGTGTGAAGCTGTCTACATAGTTGTAATGTGGTGGATGACATAGCTGGAAAGAAAGGTAACTCCTTCGAGACCTGTGTGTGCAGGGGGTTAGTGTCCTTCTGTAAACTCTTGGAGCCCTTTTGACTCTTACAACTTCACACCTGTGCCTAGCTTCAACCTTGAGCCTCTGTAATTAGCTTCTAGATCTGAACATACCAGACCGTGTCCCTCAAGGACATGTTAAGGGTCCCATTCCCAGCTGTCTTGTGTGTGTCTGTGGTTGGATGTATTTGAGTCTTGCTTGATGTACTTCAACATATGGACTCACCTTGAACTTTTCTACTGTCATCCTATGTCTCCATAGAATGACAGACTGCCAGGCCTTCTCCACTGCTCCCCCAGGCTGAGACCATGTCTTCCCTCACCAAGGCACGTGGCTCTCTGATTGGGTGAGTGAAAGAGGAGACATGATCCCCAACCCTAAACACAGCACATTCAGACAATTGCTTTTGCAAGAGAGACCTGGACACACTTTGAAAAGGACCTTGGGCAAACTTTTCCGAATGCAAAGACACGCTGTGAACAAACAATGGTAAGATAAATAGACGAGAGTTCTGAAAACTGCCCCTTGTATCTGCTTTGCATGCACCACGTGTATCTTGCTGTTGACAAACTCTGTTATCATTTACAAATCTTGCAGTCTATTTAAAGTGTGACTAATTGTGATCACATCATTTGTGCTTAGGTTATGAAAATGATGCTTTTCATCATCTCAACTGGCCCTCAGGATTTACCCATCCCAACATACCTTGATGAGACTGTGACTGACAGCCAAAGCAAATAAGGTATTTGATGACACTTTAAAATGTCTATTAAGCTGTTCTGCTAAATGTCTTTCATTTCTGTCTGTAAAATGTAAGATATTTTTTGGATTTGAAGGGTACCTTTTAAACCAGCGTATCTGTATAATTCCCTGAGCTTTCTTTTTTCAATTTGATGTTACATTTCACTTTTCATCTCTTTCGTCTGATTCCTTTTGCTTTCAAGTTCCTTCTTCCCGCTACGTCTGTACATCAGATCATTTCAAATGATCTGATTGTTGTCTACATGTCTTCTAATCTTTGGACTCCCGTTAACAGTTTTCTAAGTATGTAAAACACTTCATCTTGTTTTGCTCAGTACATGATCTGTACCTTTTCTATTTGCTGTAATGCATTCCTCTTTCTGTAATTATTTCATCTATCGTCACTGTATTATGTTGCTCAAGCGTACTGGTTGAGCTTTAAACAAGACAGATGTGGATTAATGTCCGCAACGATGGTAATAGCTCAGTGTTTATGCACTAACTTTAAATGCTTAAAAATCAGGGATTATTTTACCTGAAGGGTCTCTGAATGAAGATAACACTATGGTTAGGCAGTATCCAGATTGAGATTGCCACACTGTTTCTGTACTATACATTACTAAGTAAGTGTACCTCTTGTTCTGAATATACGCCAAACAAAAATATAAACACAACATGAAACAATTTCAAGTATTTTACTGAGTTTACAGTTCATATAAGGAAATCAGTCAATTGAAATAAAATGCATTAGGCCCTAATCTATGGATTTCACATGACTGGTAATACAGATCTGCATCTGTTGGTCTCGGGTACCTTAAAAAAAATCATGCTGAAACATGAGGTGATGGCGGTGGATGAATGGCACAACAACGGGCCTCGGGATCTTGTCACCGTATCTGTGCATTCAAATTGCAATCGATATAATGCTATTACGGTTGTTGTCCATAGCTTATGCCTGCCCATACCATAACCCCACCGCCACCATGAGGCACTCTGTTCACAACGTTGACATCAATGAACCGCTTGCCCACATGACGCCATCTGCCCGGTACAGTTGAAACGAAGATGAGCATTTGCCAACTGAAGTCGGTTACAACGTCGAACTGCTGTCAGATCAAGAACCTGGAGAGGACGACAAGCACGCAGATGAGCTTCCCTTAGATGGTTTCTGACAGTTTGTGCAGAAATTCTTTGGTTGTGAAAACCCACAGTTTCATCAGATGCCGGATGTGGAGGTCCCGGGCTGGTGTGGTTACACGTGGTCTGCGGTTATGAGGCCGGTTGGACATACTGCCAAATTCTCTAATGCGACGTTGGAGGCGGCTTATGGTAGAGAAATTAACATTCAGTTTTCTGGCAACAGCTCTCGTGGACATTCCTACAGTCAGCTTGCCAATTGCACGCTCCCTTAAAACTTGAGACATCTGTGGCATTGTGTTGTGTGACAAAACTGCACATTTTAGAGTGACCTTTTATTGTCCCCAGCACAAGGTGCACCTGTGTAATTATGCTGTTCAATCAGCTTCTGGATGTGCCACACCTGTCAGGTGGATGGATTATCTTGGCAAAGGAGAAATGCTCACTGACAGGGATGTAAACAAATTTGTGCACAACATTTTTGATAAATAAGCTTTTTGTGCATATGGAAAATTTCTGGGATCTTTTATTTCAGCTCATGAAACATGGGAACAATATTTTTTTTTGCGTTTATATTTTTTTTCAGTATATTAAGAAAATGTGCCAGCCTTTACTATTTTTCTGTACATTTTTTTTTAGTTTGGTGACTGGATGCTTTACTCAAATGGATTTCAACAGAATATCTTCATAGAAATATGTTGTTATCCGTATTCAAGGCTGTCAATAAGACACTGCTTGAATACAGTAGTCTAAATTATATGTACATCTAGGATGATGCAGATATGGAGGCTAAATTATAATCACACAGAAAGGGTTACAAGAGTGTTCAAGATAATGTATAGATACGTATTTGTTCACACCTTTAACATTACAAGCATACAGAGCAAAACACAGAGATGCAATTTCAAATGACTTTATTCTTTATTCAGCTCATGTTACATGGAGAATAGAGAGAAACTAAAGCACTACAGTCAGGAGATTTTCAGAAAGGTCCGTCTGAGAGCTTCACTCTTCATCATGTCCTTCCTGTGACAGAAGATGGATAAACGTTACAAACATTAATCACTGTGTATTCTGAAAACATTTGTATATGGAACATATACATATGGAATTGTTTTAAGATGGTTGTGCTATGGATCATTTAGCTATTTGATTTAGAATTTTAGGACTCGTGTAGGTATCCCCCCAAAAAAAAAATTGATCAAATATTGATGTTGGCCTTTACCACTAAAGCCCATAGATACGCATTGAATATAGCATTCATAAATGGCAAAAAGGACGGTCAAAAAATAAATCATAAGAAATAAGGTTTTGAAGTGTCTGACCTAAATCTATGAGATATTAAAAATTATACATTATTAATTTTTTTACACAGAGTCCCTTGACACTTGTGAGGGTCTTAGAGTAAAATGGAGAACGCCATCGTGTTCGTGGAAGTCTCCCCTGTCCATATAGTGGTCATAATAGTTTGTAGCTCAAACTGGACGCTACAGACATTTTCACAAGAAGGCACATGTTCAGGATGTTTTATGGGCTCTAGCTCTGCCATTTTTTAGCTCAGATGCGGATGTGCGACACTGGCGGATGCGGTGAATTGAGACGAATCCAATGCAAAAACAACCATATCTCTAGTTTAAACTGACTGATTTTGATGGGGATTTTTTTGGTTATGTAACTTAGATTGATGCACCGTGCGTCAATCAACTCTAGGGGGTAATATATACTGTGGGTTTTCAAATGTAAATTACACAATGGGGCAACTCCAATGAGTGTTTATTAATACACTAAATTATACACTAAATATCATGTACTTAAACACTAATGTAATGGTCCTGACATTACACCAAATTAACAAAGATTTTACAGCACTTTTAAAGGTGCGATGATGTCAAATCAAATAAGTTTGGCTATTGCTCTTCAACTAGTCATTATTACAATCAACATTTTCAATTAAAACAGTATTGCTTGCCATTGCGTAGTAAGTAACCACTGAAACCAGGAAGTGTGCAAATTATAACCAAAGCAACTGACCTGGGAGCAGAGTCGCAACTCTTAGTCTCACTCCTCATCCTTTCCTTTCTGTGACAGAGAAGATAGATGTAATTATTTTTTTCTTTATTTAAATTTTACCTTTATTTAACTAGGCAAGTCAGTTAAGAACAAATGTATTATTTACAATGACGGCCTAGTAACAGTGGGATAACTGCCTTGTTCAGGGGCAGAACGACAGATTTTTACCATGTCAGTTCGGGGATTTGACCTAGCAATCTTTCGGTTACTGGCGTTTATATTGCCATATACGATGTGCTCTAGTTAAAATTACAATAAACTTCAACAGGTAAGTAGTATACACTTATAAACTATGAACATCATGTTGTCCCCATACAGATACCAAATCTGTAATGGTCCTGATTCTCCTTAGATCTACTATATAATCAATTAAAAGTTTGCAAAACATTTTATAGTTGCAATATTGTCCAATGAACAATTAAAGTAAAATTAACAGTAGATTCATTTGATTCTTAAACTGTAGGTATTACATAAAATATGTAAAAAAAAAAATGCAATGTAACATTATTTTATTGGTCCCAGTTTCTTTAGATTCTATGTATTACCATGGTAGCTACATAGTTAGGTACAGTGTTTCAGTGGAATTTGCAGTATAGATACATATTCTTACTAAAGACAAAACTTCTGTAAGTCAAAGCATGTAATGAATATCAATGTTGCGGAGTGGTTATTACATACAGTATAATTGTCAGTAATTATAATGCTATGGGAAATTGCCCTATGACATAATAAGCTTTAGTGATTTGCTACTGAGGAAATAACTTAAGGCTATGGTAGACACAAGGTTGAATTATCAAAGTTAATATTGAAGTTGTCCTTTAATTTAAATGTGTTTATCAAATGAATGATTGTAAAAAACTGCAACAGGTATAAAGTATAATCTTTGACTGTTATTACTCTGTACCTACTTATAACACGACCATGGAAATACATTACATGTAAAGTGGGGCCTTTTTTTTCTTCAGGAAATGTGTCTATGAAACCATTGGGACCATTAGCAGTAAGATATTACATTTAGAGTTGATCCTGTCTTGTATAGTTTTAGAACACAATGGATGCCAGCAAATTAATTAATATCAATGTAGATATTCAGAGGTTAATGATATTATGGCTATCAAATGCCTTAAAAGTATTCAACGTTAAGGCTTTAGCCATGTGTTACATGGGGTAGTCATTAAATTATAATTAATAGAAGATTGAAACAGCAACTACTGACCTTGGAACCGACATCCCGACTCTTGGCTCTTATCTTATTGACCTGAGACTCAGCAATATCAGCCCTCTCCTCTGCCTCATCCAGTTCATGCTGAATCTTGCGGAATTTGCCCAAGTTGGAATTGGCTTGTTCCTCCTGTGAAAAATATGGATGATTTAGTCTCTAGCAAACGCAACAATTCATAAATGACAGATGCATCAGTTGGATGATGGACAGTTTTGTACTTACAGCCTCCTCTGCAGTTCTCTTGAAGGATTTGACCTTCAGCTGCAGTTTGTCCACCAGGTCCTGCAGACGGCTCAAATTTTTACGATCTTCCTCAGTCTGCAACAGAAAACAAGGGTTGTATATTAACCTTCATTTTATTCTGAGCATGTTCATAGTGCAACTTTGATGTACCTGGTAGGTGAGTTCCTTGATGCGTCTCTCATATTTACGGACTCCTTTCACAGAATCGCCACTCCTCCTTTGCTCCATTTCCACTTCAGTCTCTAGCTCCCTCACCTAGAAAGATATGATGGATTTTAACACTACTTCCAATTATGTTGTTACTACTACATTCAACACTGAAGCTAGAAATGTTTTATGTTAATTTATAGAAGAGAAGGTAGGTTAGTCTTAAACACTTACTCTGGCTTCCAGCTTCTGGATCTGCTTCTTGCCCCCCTTCATGGCGATTTGTTCAGCTTCATCCAGGCGGTGCTGCAGGTCCTTAATTGTCTGCTCCATGTTCTTCTTCATGCGCTCCAGGTGAGAACTGGTGTCCTGCTCCTTCTTCAGTTCCTCTGCCATCATGGCAGCATCAGTAATGGCCTTCTTGGCCTTCTCCTCAGCATTTCTGCATTCCTGCACAGCCTCTTCCACCTCAGTCGAAAGCTGGGATGTGTCACCCTCTAGCTTCTTCTTCTGGCTCAGCAGGCTGGTGTTCTACACATATGTTTGAGGAATGACTTTCATATTATCTTCAACATTTTCAAGTTGTGTATATTTAATAAGGCTATCCATTGTTGTCTATCAATGCCTTACCTGAGAGTGCAGCAGCTGAACTCTCTCACTAACATCTAGCAGTTCCTGCTCGGCCAGTTTGCGGCCTCTCTCAGTCTGCTCCACCAGGGACCTCAGCTCATCCAGTTCAGCCTGCATCAGGTTGTTGCGTCTCTCCACAATGGCAATGTTCTCCTTCAGATCATCACCTCCACGTAGAGCATCATCCAGCTGCAGTTGAGAATCCTGTGGAGAGAATTTAGATTTGTCACATTGGTTTAACTAGTATTTTTTGGCTTCATTATTATAATCAAAATTGAGTCGGTATAGTTATTCTGAAGGCACTAGTGTTTATGATTAAATGCTGTGGAAGTGTTACCTTCAGATGGGAATGGAGACCCTTAAGTTGCTTCTGGGCCTCTCCTGCCTGCCTGTTGGCCTGGCTGAGCTGGATCTCCATCTCATTGAGATCTCCCTCCATCTTCTTCTTCAGCCTGAGAGCTTCATTTCTGCTGCGAGTCTCTGACTCCAGGGAGCTCTGCAGGGTATCCACCACCCTCTGCTGGTTCCTCTTATTCATCTCCATCTCCTCATCCTTCTCCACCAGTTTGCGCTCAATGTCAGCTTTGACCTGGTTGTACTCCAGCTGTGCTCTCAGGATCTTTCCCTCCTCATGCTCGAGGGAGCCCTATAGGAACACAACACACATTGTATGTAAAATCTTCTAATATTTTACCCTCAGTAAATGGTGTCTATCCCTACCAGTAAATATCTTCCAGTCTCACCTCAGCTTCCTCTAGTGCAGTCTGTATCTCAGCCTTCTCCTGCTCCAGCTGTTTACGGACCTTCTCCAGCTCATGGATGCTTTTTCCTCCCTCACCAAGTTGCTCAGTCAGATCAGAAATTTCCTCTGTGGGGAAAAGAAATGCACATCATCATCTTGTGATAACAAATCCCTGTAATAATATTTAAATGATTGCCTGAAATGCAGGCCAATAATACTGATGCTCTGACCTTGTAGGTTCTTGTTCTCCCTTTTCATGGTCTCCAGATGATCCAGAGACTCCTCATAAGAGTTCTTGAGTTTAAAGAGCTCAGTGCTGAGAGATCTGGCCTCTTTCTGGGAGCTCTCCAGCTCAGTCTGTGACTCCTCAAACTTCTGCTTCCATTCAGCCAGGACCTAGTAGAATCAAACAAGTATTGTAAATGGTTTGAATAGACAGCATATGATTATCATGTATTAAAATGAAAGTTTAGAAAACTGTCCCATAATAATACCTTGTCGAAGTTCCTCTGCTTCTTGTCCAGAGCGGCAGCAGCTGCATTGGATCTCTCCACATCCACCATGAGATCTTCAATCTCATTCTGGAGTCTGTGTTTAGTCTTCTCCAAAGAGGAGCATTTAGCGTTAACAGCTTCCACAGCTTCCTCTGCATCCTGCAGACGCTGAGCCAGCTTTTTCCTAGATTGACATAGATGGGAAACTCACTTCAGCTGACTTTATTTTTCTATATATATATAATGGTTGTATATCAGGTAATTCATGTATCTTTCATGATATACTGTTGTGTATCGCTCATTCAGCCAAGGTTGATTAGCCTTGAAAGTAAGAGAAAGTAAGAAAACATCCTTACTTTGCCTCTTCAAGCTCCTCGGTCTTCTGGATGGCATCAGTTTCATACTTGGTTCTCCACTGAGCCACCTCAGCGTTGGCCTTGGACATGCCACGCTGCAGCTCAGCCTTGGCCTCCTGCTCCTCCTCATACTGCTCCCTCAGCAGGTCTGAGTCATGGCGAGCAGACTGCACTGCATGGGCAAGTGCGTTCTTTGCCTGGAAATTACATGTAAAAAAGAACATGTAGTTATGTCGGAGTATGAATGTAGTTGGATAACAGATTCTACATTTATTGTATAAATACCTTGACTTCCTCCTCCAGTTGTCTTTTGAGGTCTTCAATCTGCTGAACGTTAGACTGCTTACCCCTGGTCAGTTGGGAGACCAGAGAGTCCTTCTCCTCCAGTTGTCTGGCAAGTTCACCTGTTTTCATTGATTTTTGGATTATTTCAATTAGTCTCTTATTGAGGATGTGGCTGTTTATGTGAATGTTCATGTTAAGTTGTTATACCGTTCTCAGTTTGAAGCTTTGCTTTCTGCATGGTGAAATCATTGATGGATCGCTGTCCTTCCTCAGCTTTCGTCCTGTATTCACTCATCTGGTCCTCTAGAGTGCGGCACATTTTCTCCAAGTTTGTCTGAAAATTGTTTTTGGGGGATAACACAACTCAACCTTCGTAGATCATATCTCTGAAACTAAAAGCATGTGCAGTGTCATTTGTGATATCTATCTGATCTCATAAAATTCTTGTATTTCATGATTAATCCACTGACCTTAGTCTTGACAATCTGCTCCATGTTGGAGACCACATCATCCAGCTCCAGCCTGAGCTCACTCTTCTCCTTCTCCAGCTTCTGCTTCACTCTCTGAAGGTTGTCAATCTGCTCTCCCAGGTCAGCTACACTGTCAGCATTTTTCTTCCTCAGAGTGGCAGCTGTAGCCTCATGCTGCAGAGTAGCCTCTTCAAGGTCTCTGCGCACCTTCTGGAACTCAGCCTCCCTCTTCTTGTTCATCTCAATCTGGGAAGCAGTGGCTCCACCAGCCTCCTCCAGCCTCTCACTGATCTCTTCCAGCTCTCTGGCCAAGTCTGCCCTCTGTTTCTCCACCTTGGCACGGGCAGCTCTCTCAGCCTCCAGCTCTTCCTCCAGCTCCTCAATGCGGGCCTGAAATGGTCGGAATTAAACTGTTCTGGTAAGAGCAGAACATAATCAAGTGTAACAGAAATATTATATTTTCAACAATAATATTGGAATACCTGCAACTCCTTCAGTTTCTTCTGAAGCTGGGCACTCATGGCCTGCTCATCCTCAATCTTGCTGTTTAGTTGGCTCGTCTCAAAGTCCTTCCTGTTGAGTAAATAAAATGTTTTCTTTGAAATGTCTATTTTAATGATTTTTGGCAGTTGTGGTCTTTTCTGCTATAAAATAATATTAGTATGTAAACAGTAAACAGTAAATAAACAGAATTTATTTGTGATCTTACTTCTTCATCCTCTCCTCCATCTGCTGCTTGTCGTTCTCCAGGTCCATTAGGCTCTCCTGGGTCAACTTCAAGTCTCCCTCCAGCTTTCTCTTTGCTCTCTCAAGGTCCATCCTCACCTTCTTCTCTTGCTCCAGAGACCCTTCAAGCTGATAAAGGATATATTGAACAATATTAGGAGTAAACCATTTACTGTAGCGTATTTTTTAGGATATGACTAGTTATGTTGTCATTTTAATCAATACTAATTCGATACTCACGTCATCAACTTGCTGTTCCAGTTTGGCTTTGGCCTTGGTCAGCGTGTTGACTTTGTCCTCCTCACTCTGCAGGTCATCCAACGTTTGCTGATGAGCCTCCTGCAGAGCCTTCTTCTCCTTGGTCAGCTTGGCAATGATTTCGTCCAGAGCTGCCATCTCCTCAGTCAGGTTTTTAACCTAAAGAAACACTAGTGTCATTACACTTTCATCCACACCAATTATTTGGAGTTTTAACACCCCAAGAATGAAGAGAAACTTTGACCTTGTTCTCTGTGGCATGCTTCTCCTTCTCCACTTTAGCCAGAGTGAGTTCCAGATCGTCAATGTCCTTCTTGAGTTCTGAGCACTCATCCTCCAGCTTCCTCTTCTTAGCAGTCAGCTCTGAATTCATCTCCTCCTCATCCTCCAGTCTCTCTGTCAGCTCTTTGGCTTTGGCCTCAAGCTGGATCTTATTCTTGATCAGCCCCTCACATCTCTCTTCAGCGTCACCAAGAGTGTCTTCTGACTGTCAACGTATCAAAATATTATAAGTAAATATCAAATCCTTCACATTTCAGACATTTGGTTGGTTGGAAAATATCCTGTATTAATTAATTGTGTGACATATCGATTTATCAAATCATGTCTCTTCCCTCTCCCTGTTTTTCTTTGTCTCTTTCTGAATCAAAGAGACTAGTGCAGTTAAATTTACATCACTGTAGCGTACAATGTGGCTTTTACTCACAGATAAGACTGCTAGTTGCAGGTCATTCTTCTCTTGGAGAAGGGAGACCATCTTCTCTTCCAGCTCCTTTCTACGGGCGTCCGTTTTAGCAAAAAGCTCTTTAAGCTTCAGGAATTCTTCTTTCATGTTGGCCATCTCTTTCTCAGTCTCTGCTGAAACCAGCAGAGGTTTGATCTTGAAGAACATCTTCATCCAGGGCCAATTTTTGACACCCATGAATGCACGAATGTTCCATTGGATCACAAGTAAGGCATCCCTGTGAATTGTTATGAAATAAGCTTGTTATACAACCTTTTCCACCTCCACCATATTGTCTGCAGAAGTTCTATCTATTGTTTTTCTAACCTGCGGTCAACAATTTTCTGGAACTCAATCCTGGCAAGTAGACCACGTGCTCTGGCCTGCATGCCAGTGATGATGAGAGCGAGACGGTCGTCTCTCATCTCCTCAAGGGTACCCAGGAGACCAGCCTTGAAGAACACCTAATAAAGATATACAGAGACATATAAAGGTGGATAGATATAAATATATATAGAGAGAGAGACAGATAAAGGTGTGCATATATGCCATACGCATCAATTATTTTACTGTGTATATGGTTAAGGACAGATCACAGAATTCCATTCAGATCAGCAGAAGGGGTCAGCCAATGAAATATATATTCCTGAGCATTCAATAACAGCAGGTGGCAGTAAATCACCAACCATGTTGTTTTTATACTTCTACATTATACACACTCTAGCTCAGTAGGTGCTGGTATGAACCTTTTCAGTTTATTTACGAACTTCCAATAATACACTCATGGAAATATAATAAAACCAAATTGACTTCTTTAAAATAGATCATCCTCAGTTCTTTCATTGAAGTGGCCATTGCATCAGTTATCTAGTACAACTCTATGGGTATTTATCAGTTTGGCCTTGTGTTGGTGATAGTGGGGTAATGGCAATATGTTGCTAGGACCTTTAGTTGTTCCTGATTCAACAGGCCATATTGCCTTCCATCTATTTAGAGAACTTACCTTAGTGTGTCCTAATCTGTACTGGGTGTGGTCAATGTCCAGAGAGCCCAGCAGTTTTTCTGCTGCCTTTACATTGTCAATGAACTGACCCTCAGGGATAGCATTTGGATTGAGGATGCGGTATCTGAATTAAAATCACAAAACAATTATCTTCAATATACATTGCAAGTTAAATGTTTGGACAAACCTTCTCATCTTTATTTTTACTGTTTTCTAGATCAAAACTATGAAATAACACATATGGAATCATGTAGTAACCAAAAAAGTGTTAAACAAATATATGTTATGTTTGAGATTCTTCAAAGTAGCCACCCTTTGCCTTGATGACAGCTTTGCACACTCGGCATTCTCTCAACCAGCTTCATGAGGTAGTGGAATGGAATGCATTTCAATTAACAGGTGTGCCTTGTTAAAAGTTAGTTTGTGGAATTTCTTTCCTTTGTAATGTATTTGCGCCATTCAGTTGTGTTGTGACAAGGTAGGGGTGGTATACAGAAGATTTTACCTATTTGGTAAAAAGACCAAGTCCATATTATGGCAAGAACAGCTCAAATAAGCAAAAAGAAACAACAGTCCATCATTACTTTAAGACATAAAGGTAAGTCAATCCAGAAAATGTCAAGAACTTTGAATGTTTCTTTATGTGCAAAAACCATCAAGCGCTATGATGAATCTGGCTCTCATGAGGACCGCCACAGGAAAGGAAGACCCAGAGTTCCCTCTGCTGCAGAGGATCAGTTCATTAGAGTTAACTGCCCCTCAGATTGCAGCCCAAATAAATGCTTCACAGAGTTCAAGTAGCAGACACATCTCAACATCAACTGCGTGAATCAGTCCTTCATGATCGAATTGCTGCAAAGAAACCACTACTAAAGGACACCAATAATAAGAAGAGACTTGCTTGGGCCAAGAAACACGAGCAATGGACATTAGACCGGTGGAAATCTGCCCTTTGGTCTGATGAGTCCAAATTTGAGATTTTTGGTTCCAAAAGCTGTGTCTTTGTGAGACGTAGAGTAGGTGAATGGATGATATCTGCGTGTGTGGTTCCCACCGTGAAGCATGGAGGAGGAGGTGTGGGGGTGCTTTACTGGTGACACTGTCAGTGATTTATTTATAATTCAAGGCACACTTAACCAGCATGGCTACCACTGCATTCTGCAGCGATACACCATCCCATCTGGTTTGCGCTTAGTAGGACTATCATTTGTTTTTCAACAGGACAATAACCCAAAACACACCTATATGCTATGTAAGGGCTCTTTGACCAAGAAGGAGAGTGATGGTGTTGCATCAGATGACCTTGCCACCACAGTCACCCGACCTCAACCCAACTGAGATGGTTTGGGATGTTGGACCGAGGGGGGAAGGAAAAGCAGCCAACAAGTGCTCAGCATTTGTGGGAACTCCTTCAAGACTGTTGGAAAAGCATTTCTCATGAAGCTGGTTGCGAGAATGCCAAGAGTGTGCAAAGCTGTCATCAAGGCAAAGGGTGGCTACTTTGAAAAATCTAAAATTTGTTTAACACTTTTTTGTTTACTACATGATTCCATATGTGTTATTTCATAGTGTTGATGTCTTCACTATTATTCTACAATGTAGAAATAGTAAAAAACTTGAATGAGTAGGTGTGTCCAAGCTTTTGACTGGTACTGTTCATTTTATTTAACCTCATTTTAACATTCTTTCATAAAGAGCATATGTTCAACTTAACAGAAACATGTTTTCCCATCTCAACAGGTTAAATAAATTTAAAAAAGACCATCATAAGTACCTATCGTACTATCATAAGTACTATCATTATGTGTCAAATAAAGTAACAGGGTTACCCGAATAGGGTTGACGACTTAATCTTAAATCATCCATTATTCCCTTTGTGAGGGGGGAGTGGAAGCTTATTGTGTGCAACAGGGAGTGGCAATTGAATGCAAGCTTCACAAGGAAATGTACATTTCTAGCCTGTCTGTCTATGGCTAACAGTGTTGACATGTTGTGCTCCACCCAGTCAGTTTTCCACCACAAAACCTCAGAAATTGACCAAAAACAGTAGAACCAGTTAATCTGCTTTTACACTATGATTTGACTATTGGATGTCTATATTTTTTTTTTTTTTTCATTTTTAAGGAATAGTTTCAGTTCAGTTCATGTAACAGGGTTGACCTTAAAATTAAGGATATTTATTATTATACATTTTCTTATGAATCACTAATCACATTAAATAAATAATGCTCTTCAGATATTACTTGGTCAAAGCAACAAAATAACTAGGGCTTTACAAGGATGGTGACAACTAGGATTAATGTTGCTATTAAGTGGGTCTTCCGAGAGGTCGCATAGGATGCACAGCTTCAGGAATGTTGTACTTTAACAAATCTGATTCATTGTATTTTCCATGTGGTCTATATTAAAGGGCACTTCATTTAATATAACAGGCTTAAAACATTTTCTACTTAAATTGTCAAAGGGACTCAAAAGGCCCTCCTTTCCTGTTAGAAATAATCTTTTTTTTTTTACCTTTGTTTGAAATCAGCATACAGGATCCTGTTGGGGAAGCCCTTTCTGCAGATCCTGATGCCTTCCAGCACACCGTTACAGCGCAGCTGGTGCATGACCAGAGGATTCTCCATGGCCCCAGGAGTCTTGGTCTCGTTGGGGATGAGGCAACGCACAAAGTGGGGGTGAGTAGACCTCAAGTTGGTCATGAGTTTACCCAAGTTCTCCTGTGAGTATGACAAATGTAGAATTCTCCATCAGTGAATGAGTCTCAGAGTACCTCACGAGTCACAACGGCATTTAATGCGAACATTCCAATCCACAACATACTGACGTCTCAAATGTAATGCAATATTGTGCCATGTGAAAAGCTATATTGGTTTAATTTCAGATCTACCCTGTGCAGTGCAGACACAGTCTGGAAGGAAGATCCTTTCTTCTTCTTTCCTCCAGCTGCTTTGTCTTCACCTGATAACCACATAACAATTAGAATATACATGTTGTTATTGTCACATACACCAGATAGGTGCAATGAAATGTTTTGGAGTAAATTAGTCTTAAGTGCCTTGCTCCATGTCAGTTCAGGTTTTCGAACATGTAACCTTTCGGTTACTGCCCCAACACTAACCGCTAGGCTACTTTGCCGCTCCTCTGTTCTATCATGTGAAATGTTATTTACTTTAGTGGTTTGTAGTCTTTGCAGATAGAAACATATAGTACCTCCTTCTGCACCAGCATAGCTTGCAAAGAGATTGGACAAGAACTTAAGACTTGACTTCTGGAACAGTCCAACCACAGTCTCATTCAGCGGGTCCTTGTTCTTCACCAGCCAGTTACCAATGTTGTAGTCAACAGTGCCAGCATAGTGAACCAGCGAGAAATGGGCTTCCGGTCTTCCCTTAACAATCTTGGGCTTCTGGAAGCATGCATTTTTGCCCAGATGGGTGTCATACAGCTTAGCCTTGAATGTAGAATCACTGGCCTTGGGGAACATGCACTCCTCTTCAAGGATGGACATGATACCCATGGGCTAGTGGAAAGAATGAAAATCAATTAGTACTAAGGGAAAAGCATAGTGAATAAATATCAGAATCATTTGTCAATGTACTCCCATTAAATGTTTGAAATCTCAAAGATAACTCAGGACACTTCATATAAACTACTACAAAACTGAAGACACCAACCCTTTCAATGAGGTCAATGCAGGCAGCCAAGTCCATGCCAAAGTCAATGAACTCCCAGACGATGCCCTCTTTCTTATACTCTTCCTGCTCCAGCACAAACATGTGGTGGTTGAAGAACTGCTGCAGCTTCTCATTAGTGAAGTTGATGCACAGCTGCTCAAAGGTGTTGAACTGGAATAGAAGTTCACAGTTACTTTATTTTGTCAGCTGTAGTGATTTAGGTAAATCATTTTATCACGTGGCCTTTTTATGAAATATAGCCTACATCAAACACTCACATCAAAGATCTCAAAGCCAGCAATGTCCAGCACACCAATGTAATGCTGCCGAGCGTTCTTGGTGTCCAGAGTAAGGTTGATTCTTATCACCATCCACAGGAACATGTTCTCATAAATTTTCTTTGACAGTGCACCAATAGAGTAGTACACCTGCAAAATATTGAGAGAAAGAAATTACTAAAACATAGGTTCAACATGAATGAATAGGGACAATTTCCCAGACACAGATTATGTCTCGTCCTGAACTAAACATCCTGCTCAATGGGGAATCACTCATTAAATAATTAGCAACTCTATACAGAAGTTTTATACTAAAAATGATTAGCTCCTGGAAATTTTTGAAACCTTTTTGAAACTCACCTGGTCGACACTCTGACCTTTGGTGACCCATTCATTTCCTACTTTGACCCTTGGGTGACACAGACCCTTGACTAGGTCCGCAGAGTTCAGGCACATCAAATATGCGACTTTGTCAACATCTGGAAAGGAAAGGTTTTATGGTTGTAGGAGGAGGCATTCTGACCGTCAGATTATTGAAAGAATACTGTAAATTAAACTCCGAGGTTTTAAATCCTTACCCTCAGTGCCATCAGATTCTGCTTGCTCCTCCCGCTGCTTGTTCTTAAACTTCATGTTGCCGTAGTGCATTATGGCCCCAGTCAGCTTGTAAATGCCATTAATCTCTTCTTGAGAGAAGCCAAGGACATTAAAGGCATCCTAATTCAGAATAAAATACACATTTTGCATTGGATAGAAAGTTGGACAGATGAACAAGGAGAGATAAATGGAAATTGCCATGAATATTGACTTACATCAGTAGCCATTAGCTCATCAGAATCATCAATGGAAGTTACTTTAATCTCTCCTTGGGAGATGAAGGCGTAGTCATAGGGATTGCTGGTGATGAGTAGCATCTCTGAAAAGATTTGAACAGCACAGTTGAATGTGTAGTATGTCTATGGTACTGTTTTCATATGCAGTGTTTCTCAATCCTTTTTGTAACTGGCAGCTAATGTACTGACAACGATCAGTAGCATTCCAAGGACTGGTGCTGGTCCACAGACCTGAGGTTGAGAGACACTGATATAGCGTTCAGTACCTAGTTGAGTGTTCTATTACTCACCTAGCAGTTCTGGTTTCTTTTGGGACAGAATCTGGTAGAAGATGTGGTAGTCTCTCTCAGCCTTGAGCTGGAAAGTGACACGTGACTTTTCCAGAAGATCTGATATGCATGAAAAAGTACATGTGTATTTTATGAATCTGTTGTCAAAGAGATTTGTTCAAACCTGATCAAATTGAACTTTTACTTACAAGTCTCAATGTCAGCAGAGGAAAGTTTCCAGTGACTCCAAAATGAATTCGGATGAATTTACCTTAAAAGGTTTTACCAACATATTAATGAATGGGTGTATATACACCAGATAATATGGTGATAGGATTTGATAATAAAGACGTGTTCTCGAACAAGAGGGAAAAACGTTTAATCGGGAGGAGTTGTCATTCCTGATGGTCTTGGCATTACCAAAAGCCTCCAGGGCAGGATTGGCCTGGATGATTTGATCCTCCAGGGTCCCCTACAAACCAACATCCATACAGTGTTACGTTACCGTACTGAATATACCTCAATGAATTTGTCAACATGCTCATACAGCCAGGAAGTGTGTTTCATTTAGGATGGACATTCTGTTGACCTTTTTTTCTTCTGCAGCACTTTTCTTTCCAGCAACAGCAGCAATGCTGGCAAAGTACTGGATGACTCTCTTGGTGTTCACCGTCTTTCCAGCACCGGATTCTCCACTGGGAATGGAAATACAAATGTTGATGTTTCAACATTTCTCCTAATTGTAAATAGCCTCAAATTGATATAACCTTTGGTTGAGGTACTTACGTGATGAGGACTGACTGATTTTCCCTGTCTGTTGAATGAAAATGAAGTATCATTGCTCTAGCATAAGTCATTTTCCAAATATAGTTTGATGTTTTGAATGTACTTAGAACAGTTGCATTTTACCTGATAGCATGTACTGGTAGGCATTGTCAGAGACGGAGAATACATGAGGAGGAGCTTCAGTCCTCTTCTTGCCTCTGTAAGCATTGACAACAGACTGATCGTACACTGGCAGCCACTTGTAGGGGTTGACAGTGACACAGAACAGCCCTGAGTAGGTCTGTGGAAGACGAGAAAGGTGCAGATTTAAGTTCTATTCATTTGAATCCATGTTTTGATATAATGGAGATATCAGCAGGCAGGTCATTACTTACGTAAATCATCCAGGCTGCATAACGCTCTTTGAGGTTAAACAGCACAGCGGGCTCGTGCAGGAAGGTGAACATCGCCATGTCCTCAATTTTATCAAACTTTGGCGGGTTCTGGGGGTGGCAGTCAATCTCCTTCACAACAACAGTCTGAGAGAGGAGTAAATTACATTTCCACAGTTTGTTTCATTTCATTTTCAATGTACAGCGGTATTCTATTTAATATCAGTAAAGGAAAAAGAACATGAATCATTATATAGACTACATATTGTTCCTGTTGTCTATCCACGTTAAAGCCTTTTATTTAAACATTCACCTTCCCAAACTCCGTGTTAACTGTGATTTTGTCCCCATCTCTGGTGGTGATTGTGCCCTTGATTACTCAACCTCAGGGTCAGGCACATAGCACTCTCTCTTTATGTCAAAGGGTCTAGTCTGGCATTCCATCCTCTCCTTGTCTGGTTTACGCAGAAAGGAGCTGCCACTTGAACTCCTCCATAACCATGTCCCCATCCTGAAATCTGTACAGGAGTAACAGAATATCTATATCCATCCACAGTTTAATTCAAAATATCCCATTCTGACATTAGCAGTAGTAATGTCAGCAGCATACCACCCTGCATCCCACTGCTGGCTTGCTTCTGAAGCTAAGCAGGGTTGGTCCTGGTCAGTCCCTGGATGGGAAACCAGGTGGTGTTGGAGGGCCTGTAGGAGGCACCCTTTCCTCTGGTCTAAAGAAATGTATCCCAATGCCCCAGGGCAGTTATTGGGGACATTGCCCTGTGTAGGGTGCTGTCTTTCAAATGGGTTGTTAAACGGGTGTCCTGACTCTCAGTGGTCACTAAAGATTCCATGGCACTTATCATAAGAGTAGGGGTGTTAACCTGGGTGTCCTGGCTAAATTCCCAATCTGACCATCATGGCCACCTAAACATCCCCAGTTTTCAATTGGCTCATTCATCCCCCCTTCTCTTCCCTGTAACTATTCCTCAGGTTGTTGCTGTAAATGAGAGTGTGTTCTGAGTCAACTTAGCTCGTAAAGTAAGGTTAAAATCTAAAATAGTATTTATTCTGTGCAGTCTGAATTGAAAAGCTATTTTATGTTCCTTTCGTTTTGTTTCACACTTAATACGTGGTTTTGTTGAGTACATGCTAAAGAAGTGTATTTACTTCACAGGGATTGGACCTTCAGTCTTAGAATCGTTAGGTAATCGTTAATACTGTATAAGCAAATTCAATTTGCTTAAAGGGATAATCCACTCCCAGAAATACAAATTATGAAACTCCTGTCAATTTGGTGAAAAGCCTATGTTCCATCAGTGGGTAAAATAACTATTTTCACCATGATTTAACTTCTAAATGGCCCATCTGTGAAATCAGGAAATTGTGAAGGAACTCGTCATACCTGCTGGATAAGGTGCTCGTCACTGGGGATATAGGATATAAACTATCACATTTCATAGCGCTTTTAAAGCAATGACCTGAACTCCAAATCACAAAATCAGCCAATGGATGGTATGGGCGTACTTGTCTAGAACTCCAGATCCCTGAATCAGCCAATAGATGGTATGGGCGTACTTGTCTAGAACTCCAGATCCCTGAATCAGCCAATAGATGGTATGGGCGTACTTGTCTAGAACTCCAGATCCCTAAATCAGCCAATAGATGGTATGGGCATACTTGTCTAGAACTCCAGATCCCTAAATCGACCAATAGATGGTATGGGCGTACTTGTCTAGAACTCCAGATCACTAAATCGACCAATAGATGGTATGGGCATACTTGTCTAGAACTCCAGATCACTAAATCGACCAATAGATGGTATGGGCGTACTTGTCTAGAACTCCAGATCACTAAATCATCCAATAGATGGTATGGGCGTACTTGTCTAGAACTCCAGATCCCTAAATCATCCAATAGATGGTATGGGCGTACTTGTCTAGAACTCCAGATCCCTAAATCGACCAATAGATGGTATGGGCATACTTGTCTAGAACTCCAGATCACTAAATCGACCAATAGATGGTATGGGCGTACTTGTCTAGAACTCCAGATCACTAAATCATCCAATAGATGGTATGGGCGTACTTATCTAGAACTCCAGATCCCTAAATCATCCAATAGATGGTATGGGCGTACTTATCTAGATCACAAGCTAGAGAGACTGACTTGGCTGGATAACAAGTTGATCTCAAGCTGGAGAGACTGACCTGGCTGGATAACAAGTTGATCTCAAGCTGGAGAGACTGACCTGGCTGGATAACAAGTGGATCTCAAGCTAGAGAGCCTGACCTGGCTGGATAACAAGTTGATCTCAAGCTGGAGAGACTGACCTGGCTGGATAACAAGTTGATCTTAAGCTAGAGAGACTGACCTGGCTGGATAACAAATTGGATCTCAAGCTGGAGAGACTGACCTGGCTGGATAACTAGTGGATCTCAAGCTGGAGAGACTGACCTGGCTGGATAACAAGTTGATCTCAAGCTGGAGAGACTGACCTGGCTGGATAACAAGTTGATCTCAAGCTGGAGAGACTGACCTGGCTGGATAACTAGTGGATCTCAAGCTAGAGAGACTGACCTGGCTGGATAACTAGTGGATCTCAAGCTAGAGAGACTGACCTGGCTGGATAACTAGTGGATCTCAAGCTGGAGAGACTGCTGTCTTCATTCCTCAACACATGCTCTTGTGTAATGAATTACACATTAAATCACCTTCAGTCCAGTCAGACTTTTGATCGCCCAAATTCAATTCATTGCAGATACAGTTAAGGCAAAATGTACTGCTGTAAACAACTATGAAATCTATTTCACAACAACAACTTAAAAAACCAAGAAAATGCATGCCATGACTTTAAATATATATATATAGGCCTGTGCAATATTCATGAGAGTGTAGCTACACTCTACAACCTTAGTGTGGAAGTTTATGTTCCTTACCTGTTGTTGGTCAGTGGTCACCTCTTGGAAGAGTTTGGTAGAAAGGATCTCTACTGAGAATGAAATAGACAAATACAATGACCAACATCAATCACCTGACCAGCTGTGTATTTGCTGATTTGAGCCTTGTGATGCTGTGGGAATCATAGTTGTTAGGTCCTTTAATCATTATCTTCCTCAGCAGACTGCCTCTATGTGCTTACCTTTAGGATGACAGTCCGGTGCTTTGTGTCTCCTGGTCTGTTTCTCTCCAGACCTGCATCCTCTTTATAAAGGCTGTTGTTCAGCCCTATATGGAGATGGGCCATGCAAAAGTTACTCTGATTATTTTAAAAGATCTGTATTTGGAAGTAGAGGTGTGTATAAGGCAGGCTATCAATGAGGGCAGAGGAGGGGACAAAACCCCCAGGGTGGGTAACCCTTTGTTATAACTCCTAATTTGGACTGTCACTTTATGGCTTCATGATGACAATAGCACCCTCCTCCGCAGGTCAGTCTGACACCATGTACATCTAAGTATGGTGCATGTATGGTATGTATGTTTGAGCAAGGACAGAGTGAGAATCTCATGTTCATTTTTATCATATAATCGTGCTTTTAATAAAGCACTCGTTCAGAAATGTATTCACATCTAGATAGATAGACATTAAGTAGAACAGGCATGATTCTCTTGAAGCATTTTCTATATTGTCCAACATTCAGGACAGAACACCTTTCTCCTCCATCAGTTTAGCACCAGGTGCGGCAAATCAACAGTAATTGCTGCGAGCAAATTGAACTCGGTCTGCAGATTCATTTATATTTTAGTGATTTAGCAGACTGCATTATTCAGATTCATTGTTATAACTCTTGACCCGTTCTTGCATGTAAACTTTTTCTTAATCAAAACTTATTGTACAATATTCCTGAACTTCTTAACATTATTAATCATAAATGATAGCTTTGTAGAATTATTTCCATTCATAAAACATGGAATTGTTTTAAAATGTTCATACCATGGATCATTTAGCTATTTGATTTAGAATTTTAGGACCCGTGTAGGTGTAATAATAAAAAATACAAATTGTATTTGATCAAATATTGAATTTTGCCTTTACTACTATAGCACATAGAAACGCATTGAATAGCACATTCATAAATGGCAAAAAAGACAGTCAAATCATAAATATAAAGGAATACGGTTTTTGAAGTCTGTGCTAAATCTAGGAGATATATAAAATGCTTAGGAAATAGTTTTTTGTTCTTTGGCACGTTTAACCCCTTTTTTTTTTGTGAGAAGACCGGTTTTCGAAACGTCTCCCTGTTGCGCTGCCATATTTGTTGTAGAGCTGTCTTTCTCATTGAAAGCAAGTCTAAGAAGTGGTAGATCTGTTCTATCTGCGCTATATCTATGTTTCCTGTTCTTAAGTTTTGTTTTTGCATCTTTTACTTTCGGTTTTGTACACCAGCTTCAAACAGCTGAAAATAAAATATCTTTGGTTATGGAAAAGATATTTCACAGTGGTTTCGATGGTACAATGATTCTCAACATTATAATTGCTTTTGTCACAAACTGAAATTGTGAACTATTAGAATTTTAGCCACCAGGAAATGTATGTTTAACTTATTCAGGTACAGTGTGTGTGAAGTTGTATTGTGCAACATAGAATGTGACCCCTCCAAAACACCAATAACCTGTGCTGTAACACCAATGACTTGACACAAACTATTTAAACTATTTTGTAGGAATTGTTGATTTTTTTTTCTATAAATATTCTCGGTAAATATAATGCTTTTGTTTAATTAATGGCATCAAAATAAGTATCTACTCAAAACGTGTCACTACATATCTACACATCAGCATCGGGATAAGCCAATTTGTTAGCCCCCAGTAGTTTTTGCAGTCTAATTTTATGTATTTATTTAACCTTTTTTTAACTAGGCAAGTCAGTTAAGAACAAATTCTTATTTACAATGACAGCCTACCGGGGAACAGTGGGTTAACTGCCTTGTTCAAGGGAAGACCTTGTCAGCTCGGGATTCAATCCAGCAACCTTTCGGTTATTGGCCTAACGCTCTAACCACTAGGCTACCTGCCGCTTCAAGTATAAATTACTTACATGTATGTTTTCTTATTAAATAACAGTATTGTCATTCTTTTTACATTTTAAAGTGTTTTCACATGGTGCTAAAGTCCAGGCACAGCCCTACCACCACAATTCAAGAAGGACCCTCCTAATTTGCACTGTCACTATGAGATGGTTTCATGTTGACAATAGGACATTTCAGATTATTTCAAGACAACTGCAGCTGTCCTCCTTTGTTCTCCAAGACAAGGTCATCGTCCTATCCATTGTCACGGAGTAACAGCTACTGTAAGTATAACCCTAGGCCCCATCTTGTTTACGTGTCTTTGTCCCTTCCCTTTATCCTTGAGGACAAAGATAAACCTGTGAAATTGTTATTGGATTCCAACTGAGGCACTTCAATGTGCTTGACTGTCTGGGCCTCACCATCTGACATTGTAATAGCTGCGGCCTGTTTGCAAAGGTCTCACATAAATACATCTAGGCCATACATGAAAGAACACTTGTCACCTTCCTTAACCCTTGTGTCGTGTTTATGTTTTTGTTATTCACCCAATACACGCGGGTCTGATGGACTCACAACATTTTGGGGGTTTTAAAACAATACACATAACAATTTACATAAAAAGACTTAATACTTAGATGTTGACTTATATCAATTACAAGCAACATAGACAGCATACATGGTTAATATTTGCCGTTTACCTCTGCTAGATCACATCAATAACAGCGCTATTAGTTTTTGTTGTTGTTGATAAAATTAGATTTTTGTAAACAAATCAATTATAATTAAGACATGGGTGGAATAAATCATGTTTATCTTGAACAAATATAAATGAAACAAGGTTTTCATCACTATTGATGTTTATTACAACTACAAGTACCTAGGTGTCTGGCTAGACTGTAAACTCTCCTTCCAGAGTCACAAACATCTCCAATCCAAAATGAAATCTAGAATCGGCTTTCTTTTTCGCAACAAAGCCTCCTTCACTCATGCTGCCAAACTTGCACTAGTAAAACTGACTATCCTACCAATCCTCGACTTCGGCGATGTCATCTACAAAACAGCTTCCAATACTCTACTCAGCAAACTGGATGTAGTCTATCACAGTGCCATCCGCTTTGTCACCAAAGCCCCTTAAACCACCCACCACTGCGACCTGTATGCCTTAGTCGGCTGGCCCTCGCTACGTACTCGTCGCCAGACCCACTGGCTCCAGGTCATCTACAAGTCCCTGCTAGGTAAAGCCACGCCTTATCTCAGCTCGCTGGTCACCATAGCAGCACCCACCCGTAGCACGTGCTCCAGCAGGTATATCTCACTGGTCACGCCCAAAGCCAATTCCTCCTTTGGCCGCCTTTCCTTCCAGTTCTCTAATGCCAATGACTGGAACGAACTACAAAAATCACTGAAGCTGGAGATTCATATCTCCCTCACTAGCTTTAAGCACCAGCTGTCAGTGCACCTCACAGATCTCTGCACCTGTAAAAAGCCCATCTGTAAACAGCCCAACCAACTACCTCATCCCCATACTGTATTTATTTATCTTGCTCCTTTGCACCCCAGTATTTTTACTATGCACATTCATCTACTGCACATCTGTCACTCCAGTGTTTATTTGCTATATTGTAATTACCTCGCCACCATAGCCTATTTATTGCCCTACCTCCCTTATCTTACCTCATTTGCACTCACTGTATATAGACTTATTTTTTTCTACTGTATTATTGACTGTATGTTTGTTTATTCCATGTGTAACTCTGTTGTATGTGTTGAACTGCTGTGCTTTATCTTGGCCAGGTCGCAGTTGTAAATGAGAACTTGTTCTCAACTAGCCTACCTGGTTAAATAAAGGTGACAAAAGGACAAATTTTACGTACAGTGTTTTATGTAATGAAAAATTTGCACAAATTGAACACAAATTAAGGCTGGGCTACACCTCACATAAGGGACAGAGTATTACTGTGTGTGTATTGCAAGTGTATTTCTTTCACTTGATGCATGTGTACTGTGTCTTCCTGTCCTTCTTGGGTCCACACACATCTCAGTGCTTCTTCTTGTTGCTACCGGCTGCAATCTAGAAAACACTTAGTTCAGGCATTTTACTAACACCTCACTCACAAATATATATTAGCTCAGCAAAAAAAGAACAGTCTTCTCACTGTCAACTGCGTTTATTTTCAGCAAACTTAGCATGTATAAATATTTGTATGAAAATAACAAGATTCAACAACTCAGACATAAACTGAACAAGTTCCACAGACATGTGACTAACAGAAATTGAATAAAGTGTCCCTGAACAAAGGGGGTCAAAATCAAAAGTAACAGTCAGTATCTGGTGTGGCTACCAGCTGCATTAAGTACTGCAGTGCATCTCCTCCTCATGGACTGCTCCAGATTTGCCAGTTGTTGCTTTGAGATGTTACCCCACTCTTCCACCAAGGCACCTGCAAGTTCCTGGACATTTCTAGGGGGAATGGCCCTAGCCCTCACCCTCCGATCCAACAGGTCCCAGACGTGCTCAATGGGATTGAGATCCGGGCTCTTCGCTGGCCATGGCAGAACACTGACATTCCTGAAATCACGCACAGAACGAGCAGTATGGCTGGTGGCATTGTCATGCTGGAGGGTCATGTCAGGATGAGCCTGCAGGAAGGGTACCACATGAGGGAGGAGGATGTCTTCCCTGTAACGCACAGCGTTGAGACTGCCTGCAATGACAACAAGCTCAGTCCGATGATGCTGTGACGCACCGCCCCAGACCATGATGGACCCTCCACCTCCAAATCGATCCCGCTCCAGAGTACAGGCCTCGGTGTAACGCTCATTCCTTCGACGATAAACTCGAATCCGACCATCACCCCTGGTGAGAGGAAACCGCGACTCGTCAGTGAATAGTACTTTTTGCCAGTCCTGTCAGGTCCAGCGACGTTGGGTTTGTGCCCATAGGTGACGTTGTTGCCGGTGATATCTGGTGAGGACCTGCCTTACAACAGGCCTACAAGCCTCCAGTCCAGCCCCTCTCAGCCTATTGCAGACAGTCTGAGCACTGATGGAGGGATTGTGCGTTCCTGGTGTAACTCGGGCAGTTGTTGCCATTCTGTACCTGTCCCGCAGGTGTGATGTTCAGATGTACTGATCCTGTGCAGGTGTTGTTACACGTGGTCTGCCACTGATCAGCTGTCCGTCCTGTCTCCCTGTAGCGCTGTCTTATGCGTCTCACAGTACGGACATTGCAATTTATTGCCCTGGCCACATCTGCAGTCCTCATGCCTCCTTGCAGCATGCCCAAGGCACGTTCACGCAGATGAGCAGGGACCCTGGGCATCTTTCTTTTGGTGTTTTTCAGAGTCAGTAGAAAGGCCTCTTTAGTGTCCTAAGTTTTCATAACTGTGACCTTAATTGCCTACCTAACTTCTTTGGGAGCAGCGCACGAGGTGACCGTTTTGGAGAGCCTGGCGTGCCCAAAGTAAAATGCCTCCCATTCAGGCCCAGAAAATAGGATATGCACATATTTAGTACCATTGGATAGGAAACACTCTGAAGTTTCTAAAAGTGTTAACATTTTGTCTGTGAGTATAACAGAACGGATATGGCAGGCGAAAACCCGAGGAATTTCTGTCCTCAAAAAAGTGGTTTTGACACATTGCCTCATTTAGAACCCCTGCCTTATGAAAATGTCCATATAAGGGCATATGAATGCAGTACCTATTGCTTCCTCTGGATGTCAACAGTCTCGAGAAAGTGTTCTGATTCTTTTTAGATGCTTTTAGCGTCTTAAAAGCGGCCCCACCACTCCGTAAGAAGTTAATTAAACCCTTTACAATAAAGATCTGTGAAGTTATTTGGATTTTTACGAATTATCTTTGAAAGACAGGGTTCTGAAAAAGGGACCTTTATCTTTTTGCTGAGTTTAGTTACAGCAGGCCAAGGTAAGAGAGTCAGACACACACACATGCAACAACATCACTCACACTTACTTCCAGTATTGGAGTTGTTGGTTCTGTGGGTCGGGGCGGATGGAGCACCAGCATCCTCCTCACGATGGCTGCAGAAGCTGGGGTCCTTGGGATATGTTGCCTCCTCTGGATTTGATGTCTTATCAATGCCTTGCCCAGCTCCTTGAGAAAGAGCCGTCTCCTCTGTTCCAATCTGGATTCAACGCCATCCAAATGACAAATGCTTGGACGCCGAGATGTCCAAGATGTTGAAGAATATGTGTGACCAGCGTAGGGTTCTTCTTTTGCAGCTGTAGCCAATCACCAGCTTGTCTATGTTGTCCAATCCTTTTATGTCATTGTAATCCATTATGATTTCTGGTTTTTAATGTTCCTGGCCACAGATTCTCCCATCCCTATGCAGCGTACTCTTGAGTACCACATCGTTCCCTTTCTTTGGCACGTAGGACACTAGGGACGTGTCGGTCGTGAACACAAACTTAGAGGAATTGAAAGGCCTGTTCCGTGTATTCAACAGCTGAGGTGGGAGCTCTGGCTTGTGTTTTCATACTGTTCCTACCATCGTCAGCTTCCTCTTGAGGAGATCCTGTCCCAGTTTGTGCGAAGTAAAAAGGTTATTGCATGTGATGTTGTGGCCACATAGTCCCTGTGTCACGTCCAGAACAACCCGTATCCCTTGGTTCTTCTCAGGGGCTCCTCCATCTGGCTTCCCCGTGTACACTTGTAAGTTCCACGCATATGACGAAGCAACATCACAGGCAGCCCAGATCTTGATTACATATTTTTCGGGTTTATACGGTATGTACTGCCTGAAGGGGCAGCGGCCCCTAAATGGCATAAGCTGCACAGTAACGTTGGGCCCAGTGTTGTAAAACAGGGGAAGGCAGTCCACCCACTTGTCCCACACTGACCTGATTGCAGCTAGCTTCTCTCTCTGCCGTCGAGCTAGTCTGGTGTCTCGGTTATCGAAGCGAATAATCCTGGAAATAATGTGGAAGTTTTCCAGAGACATTGTTGCACGGAAAGGTTATCTGCCAGTTTCTGCATCCCACAGTTATTATTTGGATTCCCCATTGGATCTGAAAACACCAGCAAGGATAAGAACCCCAAAGTATGCATGTAAATGAGTTTGGTTCATCTCCTTCCATCTCTCTCCAAAAACACACCTTCCCTACAAATTAGTGCAGTCCAGAATGATTTTCTGGATGGTGTCTGGGATGAACAATGTATCAAAATAATGTATTGAAATCATGTATTGTAATAACATTGTGCAGGTTCCCCCAAGACATTGTGTAGTTTCACACAATACATAGGGTAAAGTGTGAGAAAAGCAGGAGACAGGCAGACATGCAAGGATTCAGACAGGCAGACAAGCAGGGAGGCAGGCAGACAGGCAGACAGACAGGACATTCATTAATCTGGACATTAAATTAATTTTAATTGGGCCAATGTCAACATTATCCTATAACTGGATAATGTAACAACTTATTATTTTATAATGTAATAACACTGGGTAATGTAATACCTTATTATTTTATAATGTAATAAAACTGGATAATGTAATAACTTATTATTTTAGAATGTAATGAAACTGGATAATGTAATACCTTATTATTTTTAAATGTAATAAAACTGGATAATGTAATAACTTATTATTTTTAAATGTAATAAAACTGGATAATGTAATAACTTATTATTTTATAATGTAATAATACTGGATAATGTAATACCTTGTTATTTTATAATGTAATAAAACAGGATAATGTAATACCTTATTATTTTATAATGTAATAACACTGGATAATGTAGTAACTTATTATTTTATAATGTAATAAAACTGGATAATGTAATACCTTATTATTTTATAATGTAATAACACTGGATAATGTCATAAAAAGCCAGTTAATTTATTAAAATGGTTGAACTGTTATGTACCTGGATAATGTGCTAAGTTATTACATTATCTGGTGGTCAGTACAATATCAGGTGAGTAACACATTTTTTTGACCTGTGTGCCACAAGGTCCCAGGCAAGGTTATTGTTCAGAAGAAAACAACTAGGGGTCTCAATCGATTTATATGCACAAAATAATGCGATCATTGTGGATAGTCAGATTAATATAAATTTGTTTTAAACGTTTCCATGCTTTGCAAGAAGAACGATTTCCCTAATAATCCTGTTTACATGGACACATCTGAAGTCATGATGGCACTCTGATAAATGCTAAATCAAAATATAAGTAGATCTTTTTGGAGGAGAAGCCTATTTTATTCTGAGTTTGTATGTATAAAGTTTGTATGTGAAAAGTATTTCTAAGATGCATAATTTAAGGTTTTCCTTATTCACTTCACTCACGTATAAAGAGGGAGGCTTGTGCTTCCGGTGCTGGCACATGCTCAGATCAAATACACCGCTGGAACACCGATTTAAGCAGGGGAAGGTGTTTACATGACTATTGCCTTAATCAGTTTCATATCAAATTATTAGTGTGCATGTAAACGTACTCATTTTGTCCAAGACACGGCGGATGTGGGAAGACACTAGTGAAAGTGTGAAGCTGTCTACATAGTTGTAATGTAGGGGTTGACATAGCTGGAAAGAAAGGTACCTCCTTCGAGACAGTGAAAGTGTGAAGCTGTCTACATAGTTGTAATGTGGTGGTTGACAGCTGGAAAGTTAGGTACCTCCTTCGAGACAGTGAAAGTGTGAAGCTGTCTACATAGTTGTAATGTGGGGGTTGACATAGCTGGAAAGTTAGGTACCTCCTTCGAGACAGTGAAAGTGTGAAGCTGTCTACATGGTTCTAATGTGGGGGTTGACATAGCTGGAAAGAAAGGTACCTCCTTCGAGACAGTGAAAGTGTGAAGCTGTCTACATAGTTGTAATGTGGTGGTTGACATAGCTGGAAAGTTAGGTACCTCCTTCGAGACAGTGAAAGTGTGAAGCTGTCTACATGGTTCTAATGTGGGGGTTGACATAGCTGGAAAGAAAGGTACCTCCTTCGAGACAGTGAAAGTGTGAAGCTGTCTACATAGTTGTAATGTGGTGGTTGACATAGCTGGAAAGAAAGGTACCTCTTTCGAGACAGTGAAAGTGTGAAGCTGTCTACATAGTTGTAATGTGGTGGTTGACATAGCTGGAAAGAAAAGTAACTCCGAGACCTGTGTGTGCAGGGGGTTAGTGTCCTGTATTTTCTTCTGTAAACTCTTGGAGCCCTTTTGACTCTTAGAACTTCACACCTGTGCCTAGCTTCAACCTTGAGCCTCTGTAATTAGCTTCTAGATCTGAACATACCAGACCGTGTCCCTCAAGGACATGTTAAGGGTCCCATTCCCAGCTGTCTTGTGTGCGTGAATGACGTGGAGGGGGGAGAGGTGCATTTGTGTCTTACTTGATGAACCAATGTTATTTATTGAAGGGGTTAAAGGGACAGTTCACCCAAATGATATGATTACATATTGGTTTCCTTACCCTGTAAGCAGTCTATGGACAAAGCTAAGACAGCAATCCATGCTTTGGTTTTGCTTACCTGGCCACTGTCTCCAAATGCAACATTTTTAGCATTTGATCCCAAAACCAATGCAAGTCAATATCCAGATATTAGGAAACCAATATGTATTTTCGACATTTGGGTGAACTATCCCTTTAAGGGTTTATTTGAGTCTTGATGTACTTGAACACATGGACTCACCTTAACCTTTTCTCCTGGCATCCTTTGTCTCCATAGAATGGAATGAGTGGAAGAGCCGAGATACGAGATATGATATATGATATACTTTATTGTCCCCCACCAAGATTGAACTCCCAGGTATTCATAGGAAATTGGTGGGTGTCATGGTCTGTATCTCAAAGACTGAGAAAATGGCCTTGATTTTAAAGGACCTCACTTCAATGTTATATTTGATTTTGGTGTAGGTATTTTTTTAATGTAACATTCAAAATAGTGTAGGGCCTATGTTATATTCTTCTTGTAACTTACCAGTAGTGGCATTAGAAGCCAGTCAAGAGGTGGGAATGGTACAGCCCATTTTCTACTTTCCCGTAGTGGACAATGTGGGAAGTGCAAGGAGAACATTCTGACTTTGCATCCCAGGTCACACACAGTCGTTTCACCCTTACTGTAGGCTGGGGAAACAAAAGAACTGTTACCTCGTTTCCTACTAGTCTTTTTAATATATATCTTTTCAATTACAGGTAAGCAAAACATCTTACCCCTTAGTGGGAAATAGATGTTACTATATTTACCATCTGTTGTTATATGTTGTTGACAGTCACGTAATCAATGTTTTGTTTAATAAATGTTGTTAATGTTTAGTTGAATAAATATTTAGTTGATTAGTACAGTAATGTTATTAATGATTTTTGTTTTGGGGGAGTATTAATGTTTGTTAATATTTAGTTGATTAGTACAGTAATGTTATTAATGATTTTTGTTTTGGGGGAGTATTAATGTTTGTTAATATTTAGTTGATTAGTACAGTAATGTTATTAATGATTTTTGTTTTGGGGGAGTATTAATGTTTGTTAATATTTAGTTGATTAGTACAGTAATGTAGTTCATGTTTTGCTAAATATTGTGTTGATTAGTACAGTAATGTAGTTCATGTTTTGCTAAATATTGTATTGATTAGTACAGTAATGTAGTTCATGTTTTGTTGAATAAATATTTTGTTGATCAATGCAGTAATGTAATTAATGTTTTGTTTAATACATTTTGTTGATCGGTATAGTAATGTAATTAATTTAATAAATTGATAAAACATGAAACTGTTTTCTAAATGTCTCATTAATATTGTGCATTGCTTTGTGACCCACAAAATAAAATAGATGTCATCGTTAGGCAGTAAGATATGTAGTGCTTAGGCTAGTTGTCCATAATTTATGACTTAATAAGACAACAAAAACCTCCCAATGACGGTCTTAAAACCTCCCAATGACTATCTTAAACCTCCCAATGACTATCTTAAACCTCCCAATGACTATCTTAAACCTCCCAATGACTATCTTAAACCTCCCAATGACTATCTTAAACCTCCCAATGACTATCTTAAAACCTCCCAATGACTATTTTAAACCTCCCAATGACTATCTTAAAACCTCCCAATGACTATCTTAAAACCTCCCAATGACTATCTTAAACCTCCCAATGACTATCTTAAAACCTCCCAATGACTATCTTAAAACCTCCCAATGACTATTTTAAACCTCCCAATGGACAACAGTTGTCCATTATGTTGAAATAGAGGTCATTTGAAAGTGCTCCTCTGGCACTTCTGAGACTTGTTTCCTGGTTTGACACCCCCTCCAGTGTTAGGGCAAGATACAGCATATGTGACCCGATTCAGGAAACTAGGCGTATGTCGCAAGTCACGACTTCACAGCAGAGCCGTTTGATGTGTATTTTTGTGTAAACTTTCATGTGCCTTAATAACAAACTTGTATGCCATCTGTAAATACGAATTAAATAGTTAAACTACGAGCCTTGTTGGTTAAGCCACAGATAAAGGTACAGTGAGGGGAAAAAAGTATTTGATCCCCTGCTGATTTTGTACGTTTGCCCACTGAAAAAGAAATGATCAGTCTATAATTTTAATGGTAGGTTTATTTGAACAGTGAGAGACAGAATAACAACAAAAACATCCAGAAAAACGCATGTGAACATTTTTATAAATTGATTTGCATTTTAATGAGGGAAATAAGTATTTGACCCCTCTGCAAAACATGACTTAGTACTTGGTGGCAAAACCCTTGTTGGCAATCACAGATGTCAGATGTTTCTTGTAGTTGGCCACCAGGTTTGCACACATCTCAGGAGGGATTTTGTCCCACTCCTCTTTGCAGATCTTCTCCAAGTCATTAAGGTTTCGAGGCTGACGTTTGGCAACTCGAACCTTCAGCTACCTCCACAGATTTTCTATGGGATTAAGGTCTGGAGACTGGCTAGGCCACTCCAGGACCTTAATGTGCTTCTTCTTGAGCCAGTCCTTTGTTGCCCTGGCCGTGTGTTTTGGGTCATTGTCATGATGGAATACCCATCCACAACCCATTTCCAATGCCCTGGCTGAGGGAAGGAGGTTCTCACCCAAGATTTGACGGTACATGGCCCCGTCCATTGTCCCTTTGATGCGGTGAAGTTGTCCTGTCCGCTTAGCAGAAAAACACCCCCAAAGCATAATGTTTCCACCTCCATGTTTGACGGTGGGGATGGTGTTCTTGGGGTCATAGGCAGCATTCCTCCTCCTCCAAACACGGCAAGTTGAGTTGATGCCAAAGAGCTCCATTTTGGTCTCATCTGACCACAACACTTTCACCCAGTTGTCCTCTGAATCATTCAGATGTTCATTGGCAAACTTCAGATGGGCATGTATATGTGCTTTCTTGAGAAGGGGGACCTTGCGGGCGCTGCTGGATTTCAGTCCTTCACGGCGTAGTGTGTTACCAATTGTTTTCTTGGTGACTATGGTCCCAGCTGCCTTGAGATCATTGACAAGATCCTCCCGTGTAGTTCTGGGCTGATTCCTCACCGTTCTCATGATCATTGCAACTCCACGAGGTGAGATCTTGCATGGAGCCCCAGGCCGAGGGAGATTGACAGTTCTTTTGTGTTTCTTCCATTTGCGAATAATCACACCAACTGTTGTCACCTTCTCACCAAGCTGCTTGGCGATGGTCTTGTAGCCCATTCCAGCCTTGTATAGGTCTACAATCTTGTCCCTGACATCCTTGGAGAGCTCTTTGGTCTTGGCCATGGTGGAGAGTTTGGAATCTGATTGATTGAATGCTTCTGTGGACAGGTGTCTTTTATACAGGTAACAAACTGAGATTAGGAGCACTCCCTTTAAGAGTGTGCTCCTAATCTCAGCTCGTTACCTGTATAAAAGACACCTGGAAGACAGAAATCTTTCTGATTGAGAAGGGGTCAAATACTTATTTCCCTCATTATGGTCTACCATAGAAGCTCTTCACTCTGTTGGTAATCCTGTTGAATGCAGATTTTGTTTTAATGTGTTGTGTAGTGGAGCTGCATAAAGGGTGGTTCTCCACTTTCTGGATAGCCACGTTCTATCGGTCCGGTTGCCACGTTCTATTGGTCCGGTTGCCACGTTCTATCGGTCCGGTTGCCACGTTCTATCGGTCCGGTTGCCACGTTCTATCGGTCCGGTTGCCACGTTCTATCGGTCCGGTTGCCACGTTCTATCGGTCCGGTTGCCACGTTCTATCGGTTCGGTTGCCACGTTCTATCGGTTCGGCTTGCCAGAGATGCGACCCAGTCGTTCAGTCTTTCCGTTCTTTGTCTATGGATGCGACCGTTTGTTCTAAATGCAATGTTCTTATCCCTTGCTTGCCAGGTAGCCAACTACGGATAACAAAAGTAGTTATTAGTGACATTTATTTGGACACATCCATAAAAATTTGCTAACGAGGCGCGATTTCGCATGGCATAGAAAACGTGCTCTCTCGTCAGGACACTGTTGTTCAGAGGAGATAGACAACAACACAGCTAAAACAATCACTTCAAACTGAGGCTGGAAGGACTGTAAACTAGCTTCATTTCATTTCATTTGACCTTTTTTCAATTGACATTTCTTTGTATATATCTATAAAAATGATGCCAACTGATTCATGATTTTGACTGGCTGAGAAACGCCTCCTGTCTGTCTGTCTCGTCCCGAGTCCTGACACGTTCATTACTATGTGACAGCTGGAGATCGAATTTGAATATTGAAACAACGTTGCAAATGTCAGAGACAGACAGTAAGGTTTATACAAATCCCCACTGTTGAAAACTAAATGTTAGTCTAAAAGAAACGTGAGATAATGTCTAGATGCTTTTTATAGTGGAGATCAAGTTTATAAATTGCCTGGCTGGGCTGATGAAACAGTGGATTGCGCAGCCAGATGGAACAGTAAATAGGCATTTTAATCAGCATTCAGGATTAGACCCACCCATTGTATAATAGCATATAACGCAGAACAGGGATTAAAAGTGTCCTAGTATTGTATCAAAGCACCTGTTAAGATTCAGCTCATCCTAGTATTGTATCAGAGCACCAGAGCATTTTCAATTAATTGCCTGAAAAATAGTGGCTACATACATCTACATTTTAGAAACATGATCAATTCTGAGAGAAAAAAAGACATGATTGCCAGAATCTTAAAACATTAAAAGCAATTGAATATATAATATGAATATGTATTGAGGACCTTACCTCCAGAGGCTCAGGACCCAGTCAGGAGAGCAGCCTAGCTGTTCTGAGTAGCCTACTTGCTGTGGAGAAGTATTTCTATTTGCTGTAGAGGAGCCTGCTAATAATAGTACCTGTCTGCCAGCAAAGACATCAATCACACTCTCCCATGACAGTCCACAGTTCCTCATGATATGGTAAATACACGCCGGACCTGCTACAATCTTATCTGTTTAACATTATGTTAGTTGGCCTTTCCTGTACTAAAATTCCTTCATTACTTGTTCTCCATCTTCTTTTTAAATAGGGAGCCAATTTTATTTTGCCAATTTTATTTCCATGACTCATCAAAACTTGTTTTCTCATGGCTCTCTCTCTTGTCCCTCTGCAGCAGACATATGGTGAGCAATATATTTGGAACATCAAATCACAATAGAATCACAGTATCGAATCGCAATACATATCGTATCGGCACCTAAGTATCGTGATAATATCATATCGTGAGGTCCCTGGCAATTCCCAGCCCTAATTTAGCAATATGATCCCTCTTTATTTAGGTGTCTCTACAGAGAGAGATGCCCACACCCCATTTAGGCACCCTCAGATCAGATCTATGCCACTCCTGCCCACCCCATGCCCCCCTACTCCCGCAAAGAGGGCCTCAACATGGAAGTCACACATACACCCAGGCTGTGAGCGGGCAAACAGGCCCAACCCCCACTCTTACACTAGCCCAAGCCAATGGAATGTACCAGATGCTCAGCAGGCTTTGCTCACACTTACTGGCTTGAGGCCAAACCACCCGACAAACAACACTGGACTCTTTATGAAACACAAAGCCTTCACTATCTCATCCTGGAATATCCAAGAGCTGAGGTCATCTGCCTTTGGCAAAAGAGCAGGAACCTCGGAAATACAGACATTGTCATCCTACAAGAAACATGGTATAGAGGAGATGGACCCACTGGTTGCCCTCTAGGTTACAGAGAGCTGGTATAGAGGAGACGGACCCATTGGTCGCCCTCTAGGTTACAGAGAGCTGGTATAGAGGAGACGGACCCATTGGTCGCCCTCTAGGTTACAGAGAGCTGGTATAGAGGAGACGGACCCACTAGTCGCCCTCTAGGTTACAGAGAGCTGGTATAGAGGAGACGGACCCACTGGTCGCCCTCTAGGTTACAGAGAGCTGGTATAGAGGAGACAGGCCCACTGGTTGCCCTCTAGGTTACAGAGAGATGGTAGTCCCATCCACCAAACTACCAGGTGTGAAACAGGGAAGAGACTCAGGGGGTATGATAATTTGGTATAGAGCAGACCTAACCCACTCTATTAAATTAATCAAAATAGGAATGTTTTACATTTGGCTAGAAATTTAAAGGAAATTATCTTAACAGAGAAAATGTTTATCCTGTGTGCTACTTATATCCCCCCACTAGAATCCCCATACTTTAATGAAGACAGCTTCTCAAACTTGGAGGGGGAAATTTCCAGGCCCAGGGACATGTACTAGTCTGTGGCGACCTAAAAGCCAGAACCGGACAAGAACCTGACACCCTCAGCACACAGGGGGACAAACACCTGCCTGGAGGTGACAGCATTCCCTCCCCCATATCCCCCCTAGACACAACTACAACAACATAACCAACAAAAATTGTCGCAGCTCTGTCGCACGCTGGGTATGTACATAGTCAATGGTAGGCTTCGAGGGGACTCCTATGGTAGGTACACCTGTAGCTCATCTCTTGGCAGTAGTACTGTAGACTACTTTATCACGGACCTCAACCCAGAGTCTCTCAGAGCGTTCACATTCAGCCCACTGACACCCCTATCAGATTACAGCAAAATCACAGTCTACTGGAACAGAGCAATACTCAATCATGAGGCATCAAAGCCAAAGGAACTGAGTATTATTAAGAAATGCTATAGATGGAAGGAAAGTAGTGTGGAAACCGACCAAAAAACAATTAGGAAACAACACATTCAATCCCTTCTAGACAACTTCCTGGACAAAACATTCCACTGTAATAGTGAAGCTGTAAACTTGGCAGTAGAAAATCTTAACAGTATATTTCACATCTCAGCTTCCTTATCAAATAAAAAAAATTCAAACAGAAAACCCAAGAAAATGAACAACAATGACAAATGGTTTGATGAAGAATGCAAAAACCTAAGAAATAAATTGAGAAACCTGTCCAACTAAAAACATAGAGACCCAGAAAACCTGAGTCTACGCCTTCACTATGGTGAATCACTAAAGTAATTGAAGAATCCATAGAATCAAACCACTTCTGGGAAAATTAGAAAACACTAAACAAACAACAACATGAAGAGTTATCTCTCCAAAACGGAGATGTATGGGTAAACCACTTCTCCAATCTTTTTGGCCCAATAACAAAGAACAAACGGCGAAAACAACATACATGATCAAATTCAAATCTTAGAATCAACTATTAAAGACGACCAGAACACACTGGATTCTCCAATTACATTGAATGAACTACAGGACAAAATACAATCCTTCCAACCCAAAAAGGTCTGTAGTGTTGATGGTATCCTTAATGAAAGGATAAAATATACAGACCACAAATTCCAATTGACTATACTTTAACATCATCCTTAGCTCTGGCATCTTCCCCAATATTTGGAACCAAGGACTGATCACCCTAATTCACAAAAGTGGAGACACATTTGACCCCAATAAGTATCTTGGGATAAATCCTCTGCATTATCATTAACAGCAGACTGGTACATTTCCTCAGTGAAAACAATGTACTGAGGAATTGTCAAATTGGCCTTTTACCAAATTAGGCCAGACAAAATTGATTCACTGTTTAACGGAATTCCCCCCCAGAAAGTGAGGTGAGCGAACGAGCGAAAAAATGAATAATAAAATATATATATATATTAATTAGGTGGAAAAGGAATAACAGTACTTTACCAATTTGTCCTAGGCTGAATTCGACATGGACAATAGGAGAAATATTCAATTTCAGACTGATTTTCAGATTGTTATTAATACACAAATTAACATTAATGAACATTGTTCACATAAGATGTATAATATAATGCAATATTCTATCATATTAAAAAATGATGTATGAATGTATTATCAGTTCATTAATCTACTTAATTGTATAGCCTAACAAATTCATGAAGGATTGTAATCAAATTAAAATGTTGATGCATAATAATGAGTTAATTACCTGAATCCATCTCTATAGCCTATAGGCGTTAACAAAAGATTCATACAAATATAATTAGGCCTCTCATAGACCAGGCCTTGTAGAAAGAGGGTCAATCAAGTGAGGTCTGCCAAATTAATGGAGCATTGGATAAAATACATAAATCCAGCCATAGAGTATAACCTTTAATCATAAAAAATAAATGTTTTGTTTATAACATGCACAGTTAGAAGCATCAATCTATATAGAGCAAGCGTGACTAAATTCCAGCCCAGTAACTTTGCTCACCTCATCCTCCTTTGATTGTCTCGTCTGGCTGCCACCAAAAGCCCCACCACCTGCTGATCTGCACCAAGTCTGTGCGTGCCCAGTGGCGATGTACTTTAGCTGGACATGCTAGCTGATCTTGGCGGCGCATCATCACTTCAAACGCATTCCGTCGTGGTGTTATCGGTTGGCCTACTACTGCTGGTAGTACTGGTAAAATGTTAAGTTATGAATCGCAAAAATAATTTGGGACAATTTGGTTGTCCAAAGTACTATCAGTTTGCACTGCGTCTTAGCTGATGAATGCTCTGATCTCTAGCCAGTCAATTGGTTAAATGACATTGTTGTTTCGTCTATTAATCGCTTCTAATAGATCTGAAAATGATGCAATAACCATGAATTTAAACGACTGTTTTATTATAATGAGGGACGTCCCACGTTTAACCTGGACATGTAAATAGTAGGAATTTGCGCTGGCTTCAGCCATGACTGCATGAGAGAGAAATGAAACATCTGCACGTCGCCTGCAGGTGCCGGGCGTGTGTGTTTCACTGTCCATTCCGAGGCTTGAACATGATTTGAGCGCGTGATCTGAGGCTATTTGGTCTCTTGGGCATCAACTTGGGAAAGCCTCAAGGGAGAGTGGACAGTGCATTATAAACAAAGAGCCGCATATATTGGGCAAAAAATTACACGTCAGATCTTTTTTTGGGGTGGAGGTTGGGGGGGGTGTATGGAGAAAAGTGAGGCGGGGCATCCGTTAAACAGTAATTCAACTTTATCCGTCCTTACCGAGCGACAGACCACGTATTCACCCTGCACACCCTAATTGACAAAAAAACAAACCAAAACAAAGACAATGTCTTCTCATGCTTTATTGATTTCAAAAAAGCCTTTGACTCAATTTGGCATGAGGGTCTGCTATTCAAAGTGATGGAAAGTGGTGTTGGGGGAGAAACATACGACATTATAAAATCCATGTGCACAAACAACAAGTCTGTGGTTAAAATTGGCAAACAACGCACATTTCTTTCCACAGGGCTGTGGGGTGAGCCAGGGATGCAGCTTAAGCCCCACCGTCTTCAACATACAGTGGGGCAAAAAAGTATTTAGTCAGCCACCAATTGTGCAAGTTATCTCACTTAAAAAGATGAGAGAGGCCTGTAATTTTCATCATAGGTACACTTCAACTATGACAGACAAAATGAGGAAAACAAATCCAGAAAATCACATTGTAGGATTTGTAATGAATTTATTTGCAAATTATGGTGGAAAATAAGTATTTGGTCACATACAAACAAGCAAGATTTCTGGCTCTCACAGACCTGTAACTTCTTCTTTAACCTCTTCCAGCTAGGGTCCCATTTTCCAAATTTTCGCCTGTCTGACGTGCCCAAAGTTAAATGCCTACCACTCATGGCCAGAAACTAGGATATTTACATATTTAGTACTATTGGATAGGAAACACTCTGAAGTTTATAAAACCATTAAGATATAGTCTGTGGCTATTCCAGAACAGATTTAGCAGGCAAAAACCAGAGAGATTTCTGTCCGGAATTTATTTTTTGTTGCTCTCCTCTCATTTTGAAGCCCATGTAATATTTTCTATGGGGAATAGGACCGAGGTTGCAGTACTTATGGCTTCCACTAGATGTCAACAGTCTCTGGAAAGGGTATGGAGGAAAAAGCTCTGACCAGATCCTTAGAGAGAGAATTACTACGGGTAGGGAAAAAGGTAAACAGGCGTGCGTTCACGAGAACGTGAACGCGCAGCGCGACCAACTTTCTTTTCGTCTTTTAACGTTTCACTTACCGTTCTTGTAAAATATGATCGCTATTATTCATAAAAGAATACATAAGGATGCATTATTAATGATATTTGATTTGTTTGTGAAAAGATGAGAGGTATAATTTGAACGCGATCCCTTCACTGTAAAACGGGCGAGTAGACTGACAATGCTTGGTGGAGTAGCTGAACGTAACGTGCCAAAAAAACAACGGATATTTATGGATATAATTATTTACTTTTTCTAACAAAAGAACCATGGATTATCTTGTTTGGACACTTGGGAAGACCTCAGAAGAAGTTATTTGAAAGGTAAGCGATTTATATTAGCTGTGATATGGATATTTTGAGAACCGAGCTGGATATGAATTTATGCTAATGTGGAAAATATGTGAGGTACTAGCCTCAAACAATCAAATGTAGTGCTTTCGCCGTAAAGCCTTTTTAAAATCTGACAACGCAGTGATATTGCCAAGAAGCAGAGCTTTTGATGGCTATGCAACACTATGCAACACTTGTATATCGGGTTAAATATTACGAATATGTATTACGAATATGTATTTTGAATTTGGCGCGTTATGTTTGCTCTGAAAACGATCCCGCTAAAGGGATCGGCGCTAAGAGGTTAAGAGGCTCCTCTGTCCTCCACTCATTACCTGTATTAATGGCACCTGTTTGAACTTGTTATCAGTATAAAAGACACCTGTCCACAACCTCAAACAGTCACACTCCAAACTCCACTATGGCCAAGACCAAAGAGCTGTCAAAGGACACCAGAAACAAAATTGTAGACCTGCACCAGGTTGGGAAGACTGAATCTGCAATAGGTAAGCAGCTTGGTTTGAAGAAATCAACTGTGGGAGCAATTATTAGGAAATGGAAGACATACAAGACCACTGATAATCTTCCTCGATCTGGGGCTCCACGCAAGATCTCACCCTGTGGGGTCAAAATGATCACAAGAACGGTGAGCAAAAATCCCAGAACCACACGGGGACCTAGTGAATGACCTGCAGAGAGCTGGGACCAAAGTAACAAAGCCTACCATCAGTAACACACTACGCCGCCAGGGACTCAAATCCTGCAGTGCCAGACGTGTCCCCCTGCTTAAGCCAGTACATGTTCAGGCCCGTCTGAAGTTTGCTAGAGAGCATTTGGATGATCCAGATGAGGATTGGGAGAATGTCATATGGTCAGATGAAACCAAAATAGAACTTTTTGGTAAAAACTCAACTCGTCGTGTTTGGAGGACAAAGAATGCTGAGTTGCATCCAAAGAACACCATACCTACTGTGAAGCATGGGGTGGAAACATCATGCTTTGGGGCTGTTTTTCTGCAAAGGGACCAGGACGACTGATCCGTGTAAAGGAAAGAATGAATGGGGCCATGTATGGTGAGATTTTGAGTGAAAACCTCCTTCCATCAGCAAGGGCATTGAAGATGAAACGTGGCTGGGTCTTTCAGCATGACAATGATCCCAAACACACCGCCTGGGCAACGAAGGAGTGGCTTCAGAAGAAGCATTTCAAGGTCCTGGAGTGGCCTAGCCAGTCTCCAGATCTCAACCCCATAGAAAATCTTTGGAGGGAGTTGAAAGTCCGTGTTGCCCAGCGACAGCCCCAAAACATCACTGCTCTAGAGGAGATCTGCATGCAGGAATGGGCCAAAATACCAGCAACAGTGTGTGAAAACCTTGTGAAGACTTACAGAAAACGTTTGACCTCTGTCATTGCCAACAAAGGGTATATAACAAAGTATTGAGATAAACTTTTGTTATTGACCAAATACTTATTTTCCACCATCATTTGCAAATAAATAAATTAAAAATCCTACAATGTGATTTTCTGGATTTCTTTTTCTCATTTCGTCTGTCATAGTTGAAGTGTACCTATGGTGAAAATTACAGGCCTCTCTCATCTTTTTAAGTTGGAGAACTTGCACAATTGGTGGCTGACTAAATACTTTTTTGCCCCACTGTATATAGTATCAACTAATTGGCGAGGGCACTAGAACAGTCCGCAACACCCGGCCTCACCCTACTAGAATCTGAAGTCAAATGTCTACTGTTTGCTGTTGATCTGGTGCTTCTGTCCCCAACCAAGGAGGGCCTACAGCAGCACCTAGATCTGCACGGTTTCTGCCAGACCTGGGCCCTGACAGTAAATCTCAGTAAGACAAAAATAAATGGAGTTCCAAAAAAGGTCCAGTTGCCAGGACCACAAATACAAATTCCATCTAGACACCGTTGCCCTAGAGCACATAAAAAACATACCTCGGCCTAAACATCAGTGCCACAGGTATCTTCAACAAAGCTGTGAACGAGCTGAGAGACAAGGCAAGAAGGGCATTCCATGCCATCAAAAGGAACATAGAATTCAACATACTAATTTGGATCTGGCTAAAAATACTTGAATCAGTTATAGAACCCATTGCCCTTTATGGTTGTGAGGTCTGGGGTCCGCTCACCAACCAAGAATTCACAAAATGGGACAAACACCAAATTGAGACTGCGTGCAGAATTCTGCAAAAATATCCTCTGTGTGAGAGTACACAGTGGCAGAATACCTGACCACTGTGACTGACCCAAACTTAAGGAAAGCTTTGACTATGTACAGACTCAGCATAGCCTTGCTATTGAGAAAGGCCACCGTAGGCGGACCGGGCTCTCAAGAGAAGACGGTTATGTGCACACTGCCCACAAAATGAGGTGGAAAATACGACCCTATTAGAGACACATATTTCCCTCAGATTACACAGATCCACAAAGAATTAGAAAACAAACCCAATTTTGTAAACTCCCATATCTATTGGGTGAAATACCAGTGTGCCGTCACAGCAGCAACATGTGGGAGGGAGGGAGGGAGAGAGAGAGAGAGAGAGAGAGAGAGAGGGAGGGAGGGAGGGAGGGAGGGAGAGAGAGAGGGAGGGAGGGAGGGAGGGAGGGAGGGAGGGAGGGAGGGAGGGAGGGAGGGAGGGAGGGAGAAGAGAGAGAGAGAGAGAGAGAGGGAGAGCGAGATATCACCAGCTAGTCATTCATTTGTGTGTGTGTGTATGCATTCCTCTGTGTGTACTCCTGTGTGTGTGTGTGTGTGTGTGTGTGTGTGTGTATGCATTCCTCTGTGTGTACTCCTATGTGTGTGTGTGTGTGTGTGTGTGTGTGTGTGTGTGTGTGTGTGTGTGTGTGTGTGTGTGTGTGTGTGTGAAAGCGTTATGTTTCCACTTTCCACTGCAGAAATATGTATTCTATGGTTATGTGCTCCTATTGGTTGGTTCAAGTCAGATGTCGATAAGGTGTTATGTCACCGGTTGCAGATAGGGGGAGATCGCAAACAGAGTGGCGGCAGAGTATCATTTTGGAGAGTGTTTTTGTTTATTTTCCATGTAAAGTCTTATTCATGGTTTTGGTAAAAACGGATGCAAATACCAACTTTTATTTATCTGGAATGCACTGTATGCTAATTTTACAAGTGGTCTAGTAATTATTCATGGTGATTTTATATATAAATATATTTTTAACCCTTCATGTTTAACTCTTCACTGTCAGTGGGTAGGTAGGGGGGTTCTCATGTTTAACTCCTCACTGTCAGTGGGTAGGTAGGGGGGTTCTCATGTTTAACTATTCACTGTCAGTGGGTAGGTAGGGGGGTTCTCATGTTTAACTATTCACTGTCAGTGGGTAGGTAGGGGGGTTCTCATGTTTAACTATTCACTGTTAGTGGTTAGGTAGGGGGTTCTCATGTTTAACTCCTCACTGTCAGTGGGTAGGTAGGGGTTCTCATGTTGAACTATTCACTGTCAGTGGGTAGGTAGGGGGTTCTCATGTTGAACTATTCACTGTCAGTGGGTAGGTAGGGGGGTTCTCATGTTGAACTATTCACTGTCAGTGGGTAGGTAGGGGGGTTCTCATGTTGAACTATTCACTGTCAGTGGGTAGGTAGGGGGTTCTCATGTTTAACTATTCACTGTCAGTGGGTAGGTAGGGGGGTTCTCATGTTGAACTATTCACTGTCAGTGGGTAGGTAGGGGGTTCTCATGTTTAACTATTCACTGTCAGTGGGTAGGTAGGGGGTTCTCATGTTTAACTCCTCACTGTCAGTGGGTAGGTAGGGGTTTCTCATGTTGAACTATTCACCGTCAGTGGGTAGGCAGCGTGGTTCTCATGTTTAACTCTTCAGAAGATATCATGTCAGGGTTGTGAGACCCTTCCTTGGCGGCACTCACCGAAGAAGGAGCAGCCAGGACGCCGGGGTCCAAGGACACAGCAGTCCCAAGATTCTTTTTGAGGGGGGCACATGGGGCTGTCGGGCAAAAGGAGAGGAGAGCCTGAATGGAGGAACCTGAAGGAGTTCAAGGAAGGTTACAGGAGAGAGGTATGGGCAAGGAAGGAGATGCAGCGCAGGCGCCTAGAAGAGCGTCTGCCCAGCCCGGTACGTCCAGTGCCGGCTCCCCGCACTCGCCCTGAGGTGTGTGTCGTCAGTCCGGTAGGACCTATGCCGGCTCCACGCACCAGGATGCCAGTGAGCCTCCCCAACCCAGTACGTCCTGGTCCGGCTCCACGCAGCAGGCCTCCAGTGCGCATCACCAGCCCGGTGCGTCCAGTGCCAGCCCCCCGCACCAGACCTGCAGTGTGCCTCTCTAGCCCGGAACGTCCTGCTCCTGCTCCACGCACCAGGCCTCTAGGGTGTCGTCCCAGCCCAGTACGTCCTGTTCCTGCTCCATGCACCAGGCCTCTAGGGTGTCGTCCCAGCCCAGTAGGTCCTGTTCCTCCTCCACGCACCAGGCCTCTAGGGTGTCCTCCCAGCCCAGTAGGTCCTGTTCCTGCTCCACACACCAGGCCTCTAGGGTGTCGTCCCAGCCCAGTAGGTCCTGTTCCTGCTCCACGCACCAGGCCTCTAGGGTGTCGTCCCAGCCCAGTAGGTCCTGTTCCTGCTCTACGCACCAGGCCTCTAGGGTGTCGTCCCAGCCCTGTACGTCCTGTTCCTGCTCCACGCACCAGGCCTCTAGGGTGTCGTCCCAGCCCAGTAGGTCCTGTTCCTGCTCTACGCACCAGGCCTCTAGGGTGTCGTCCCAGCCCAGTAGGTCCTGTTCCTGCTCTACGCACCAGGTCTCTAGGGTGTCGTCCCAGCCCTGTACGTCCTGTTCCTGCTCCACGCACCAGGCCTCTAGGGTGTCGTCCCAGCCCAGTAGGTCCTGTTCCTGCTCTACGCACCAGGCCTCTAGGGTGTCGTCCCAGCCCTGTACGTCCTGTTCCTGCTCTACGCACCAGGCCTCTAGGGTGTCGTCCCAGCCCTGTACGTCCTGTTCCTGCTCCACGCACCAGGCCTCTAGGGTGTCGTCCTGTTCCTGCTCCACGCACCAGGCCTCTAGGGTTTTGTCCTGTTCCTGCTCCACGCACCAGGCCTCTAGGGTGTTGTCCTGTTCCTGCTCCACGCACCAGGCCTCTAGGGTGTTGTCCTGTTCCTGCTCCACGCACCAGGCCTCTAGGGTGTTGTCCTGTTCCTGCTCCACGCACCAGGCCTCTAGGGTGTCGTCCCAGTTGATATTTCTTTATTGTTTTTGAATGTTTCACATGATTTAAAAACATGTGGAACTACCAATACGCTGCACCTTGGTCCGCTCATTTTCCAGATCATGACAGCAACATGATAGACTGACTTTAAATGTGATGTGAGAATGTATGTGTATATGTGATTATTTTAATGAAAGAATAAATGGGTAAATATTGCACAATCCAGGTGTGGACAGCTCTTAGACTTATCCAGAAAGACTCACAGCTGTAATCGCTGGCAAGGGTTTTCCCTGTAATTATGGCGTATTGTGTGTAGATGGGTGAGAGAAAAAAATATATTTTGAATTCAGGCTGTAACAACAAAATGTGTAATAAGTCAAGGGGCATGAATACTTTCTGAAGGCTCTGTATTACATACTTTAAAAAAATTATATTTCCCCTTTATTTAACCAGGTAGGCAAGTTGAGAACAAGTTCTCATTTACAACTGCGACCTGGCCAAGATAAAGCACAGCAGTTCAACACAAACAACAACACATAGTTACACATGGAGTAAACAAACACAGTCAATAATACAGTAGAAAAAAACAAATCTATATACAAAGAGTGAAAATGAGGTAAGATAAGGAAAGTAAGGCAATAAATAGGCCATGGTGGCGAAGTAATTACAATATAGCAAATTTAACACTGGAATGGTAGATGTGCAGTAGATGAATGTGCAAAGTAGCAAGATAAATAAATGACTACGGTAGGGGATGAGGTAGTTGGTTGGGCTATTAACAGATGGGCTATGTACAGGTGCAGTGATCTGTGAGCTGCTCTGACAGCTGGTGCTTAAAGCTAGTGAGGGAGATAAGTGTCTCCAGTTTCAGTGATTTTTGTAGTTCGTTCCAGTCATTGGCAGCAGAAAACTGGAAGGAAAGGCGGCCAAAGGAGGAATTGGCTTTGGGGGTGACCAGTGAGATATACCTGCTGGAGCGCGTGCTATAGGTGGGTGCTGCTATGGTGACCAGTGAGCTGAGATAAGGCGGGGCTTTACCTAGCAGGGACTTGTAGATGACCTGGAGCCAGTGGGTCTGGCGACGAGTATGTAGCGAGGGCCAGCCGACTAAGGCATACAGGTCGCAGTGGTGGGTGGTTTAAGGGGCTTTGGTGACAAAGCGGATGGCACTGTGATAGACTACATCCAGTTTGCTGAGTAGAGTATTGGAAGCTGTTTTGTAGATGACATCGCCGAAGTCGAGGATCGGTAGGATAGTCAGTTTTACTAGTGCAAGTTTGGCAGCATGAGTGAAGGAGGCTTTGTTGCGAAATAGAAAGCCGATTCTAGAATTAATTTTGGATTGGAGATGTTTAATGTGAGTCTGGAAGGAGAGTTTACAGTCTAGCCAGACACCTAGGTATTTGTAGTTGTCCACGTATTCTAGGTCAGAGCCGTCCAGGGTAGTGACGCTAGTCGAGCGGGCAGGTGCGGGCAGCGTTTTACTAGCGTTTAAAAGCAGTTGGAGGCCACGGAAGGAGTGTTGTATGGCATTGAAGCTCGTTTGGAGGTTAGTTAACACAGAGTCCAAAGAAGGGCCAGAAGTAGACAGAATGGTGTCGTCTGCGTAGAGGTGGATCAGGGAATCACCCGCAGCAAGAGCGACATCATTGATGTATACAGAGAAGAGAGTCGGCCCAAGAATTGAACCCTGTGGCACTCACATAGAGACTGCCAGAGGCCCGCACAACAGGCCCTCCGATTTAACACACTGATCTCTGTCTGCAAAGTAATTGGTGAACCAGGCGAGGCAGTCATTTGAGAAACCAAGGCTGTTGAGTCTGCCGATAAGGATGTGGTGATTGACAGAGTCGAAAGCCTTGGCCAGGTCAATGAATACGGCTGCACAGTAATGTCTCTTATCGATGGCGGTTATGATATCGTTTAGTACCTTGAGCGTGGTTGAGGTGCACCCGTGACCACCTCGGAAACCGGATTGCACAGCGGAGAAGGTACGGTGGGATCCGAAATGGTCAATGATCTGTTTATTTTTTGGGGTCTAGAGTGTCACCCCCTTTGAAGAGAGGGATGACCGCAGCAGCTTTCCAATCTTTAGGGATCTCGGACGACACCAAAGAGAGGTTGAGCAGACTGGTAATAGGAGTTGCATCAATGGCGGTGGATAGTTTTAGAAAGAGAGGGTCCAGATTGTCTAGCCCAGCTGATTTGTACGGGTCCAGGTTTTGCAGCTCTATCAGAACAAACATACACCTGGGTGAGCGTTGAGAAACAGTGTTAATTTGTTCAAGTAATGTACAGTATATCTCTATATGTGGACCAAGAGTCAAGACCTGTCATTTGTAGTTGTTACACCGTTTCTTTTTTAAAGTACTAGTTGTATCTGCCAAAAGCCTGGATGTAGAGGACCTGCTGTGTACAGGGTCTTTATATTCACTCAGTATACTACAATAAATACAACATCACCATTTGGTGAATAATCTGATGAATTGCCAGTTCAAAATGCAAAACTCATTGTAAAATCTTTGCTTCCATTTGCTTTGTCTCCAGGCTCGGCCTAAAAGGGGAAGGCCCCCATATCAGGGCAAGAAGAGATGTTTTGGAGAATACAAGTGCCCTAAATGCAAGAGGAAGTGGATGAGCGGGAACTCCTGGGCCAACATGGGACAAGAATGTATCAAGTGCCACATCAACATTTACCCTCACAAGCAGGTAAATACTAACATTTTTAGTATTTACCTGCTTGGACCAGGCTACCATGACATACCTCCCTCTGACTGTTCTATTGGCTCAAGGACCAGGCTACCATGACATATCTCCCTCCGACTGTTCTATTGGCTCAAAGACCAGGCTACCATGACATATCTCCCTCAGACTGTTCTATTGGCTCAAGGACCAGGCTACCATGACATATCTCCCTCCGACTGTTCTATTGGCTCAAGGACTAGGCTACCATGACATACCTCCATCCGATTGTTCTTTTGGCTCAAGGACCAGGCTACCATGACATACCTCCCTCCAACTGTTCTATTGGCTCAAGGACCAGGCTACCATGACATATCTCCCTCCGACTGTTCTATTGGCTCAAGGACTAGGCTACCATGACATACCTCCATCTGACTGTTCTATTGGCTCAAGGACCAGGCTACCATGACATATCTCCCTCCGACTGTTCTATTGGCTCAAGGACTAGGCTACCATGACATACCTCCATCCGATTGTTCTTTTGGCTCAAGGACCAGACTTCCATGACATATCTCCCTCCGACTGTTCTATTGGCTCAAGGACCAGGCTACCATGACATATCTCCCTCCGACTGTTCTATTGGCTCAAGGACCAGACTACCATGACATATCTCCCTCCGACTGTTCTATTGGCTCAAAGACTAGGCTACCATGACATACCTCCATCCGATTGTTCTTTTGGCTCAAGGACCAGACTACCATGACATATCTCCCTCCGACTGTTCTATTGGCTCAAGGACCAGGCTACCATGACATATCTCCCTCTGACTGTTCTATTGGCTCAGAGACTAGGCTACCATGACATACCTCCATCCGACTGTTCTATTTGCTCAAGGACCAGGCTACAATGACATAACTCCCTCTGACTGTTCTATTGGCTCAAGGACTAGGCTACCATGACATACCTCCATCTGACTGTTCTATTGGCTCAAGGACTAGGCTACCATGACATACCTCCCTCCGACTGTTCTATTGGCTCAAAGACCAGGCTACCATGACATACCTCCCTCTGACTGTTCTATTGGCTCAAGGACCAGGCTACCATGACATATCTCCCTCTGACTGTTCTATTGGCTCAAGGACCAGGCTACCAAGACATATCTCCCTCAGACTGTTCTATTGGCTCAAGGACCAGGCTTCCATGACATATCTCCCTCCGACTGTTCTATTGGCTCAAGGACTAGGCTACCATGACATACCTCCATCCGACTGAGCCAATAGAACAGTCGGAAGGAGGTATGTCATGGTAGCCTGGTCCTTGAGCCAATAGACCAGGCTACCATGACATACCTCCATCTGACTGTTCTATTGGCTCAAGGACCAGGCTACCATGACATACCTTCATCTGACTGTTCTATTGGCTCAAGGACCAGGCTACCATGACATACCTCCATCTGACTGTTCTATTGGCTCAAGGACCAGGCTACCATGACATACCTCCCTCTGACTGTTCTATTGGCTCAAGGACCAGGCTACCATGACATACCTCCATCTGACTGTTCTATTGGCTCAAGGACCAGGCTACCATGACATACCTCCATCTGACTGTTCTATTGGCTCAAGGACCAGGCTACCATGACATACCTCCATCTGACTGTTCTATTGGCTCAAGGACCAGGCTACCATGACATACCTCCATCTGACTGTTCTATTGGCTCAAGGACCAGGCTACCATGACATACCTCCATCTGACTGTTCTATTGGCTCAAAGACCAGGCTACCATGACATACCTCCATCTGACTGTTCTATTGGCTCAAGGACCAGGCTACCATGACATTCCTCCATCTGACTGTTCTATTGGCTCAAAGACCAGGCTACCATGACATACCTCCATCTGACTGTTCTATTGGCTCAAAGACCAGGCTACCATGACATATCTCCATCTGACTGTTCTATTGGCTCAAGGACCAGGCTACCATGACATATCTCCCTCCGACTGTTCTATTGGCTCAAGGACCAGGCTACCATGACATATCTCCCTCCGACTGTTCTATTGGCTCAAGGACTAGGCTACCATGACATATCTCCATCTGACTGTTCTATTGGCTCAAGGACCAGGCTACCATGACATATCTCCCTCCGACTGTTCTATTGGCTCAAGGACCAGGCTACCATGACATATCTCCCTCCGACTGTTCTATTGGCTCAAGGACTAGGCTACCATGACATACATCCCTCCGACTGTTCTATTGGCTCAAAGACAGCACATTATTTAAACTGATTGTGTAACAAGTGTTTATTACTGACCTATAAACGAATACTTAGCAGTTTATAAACTAATACTTAGCAGTTTATAAACTAGTTATGAAGCCCTTTATAAATCCTATAAATAGCCATGGCCAGGTCTTCATACCTCAATGGGACCTGGATAAATAAAAGGTTGAATACATTGTGATATAAATAGCTGAATGTAAAGTGTGTTACCTGTGTTTCTCTGTGTTTTAAATAGCTGAATGTTACCTGTGTTTCTCTGTGTTTTAAATAGCTGAATGTTACCTGTGTTTCTCTGTGTTTTAAATAGCTGAATGTTACCTGTGTTTCTCTGTGTTTTAAATAGCTGAATGTTACCTGTGTTTCTCTGTGTTTTAAATAGCTGAATGTTACCTGTGTTTCTCTGTGTTTTAAATAGCTGAATGTTACCTGTGTTTCTCTGTGTTTTAAATAGCTGAATGTTACCTGTGTTTCTCTGTGTTTCAAATAGCTGAATGTTACCTGTGTTTCTCTGTGTAGAGACCTCTGGAGAAACCTGATGGGCTAGATGTTTCAGACCAGACCAAGGAGCACCCACAGCACCTGTGTGAAACATGGTCCTCGGCTACTACTGTGGTCGCGTGCAATAATAACCTGTCGTTATCTGGTCACAAGTTCATGGAGTTGCCCCCCTAGACACTGATCTCGGGTCAGTTTAACATTTTCTCCACCAATGGTTAAGGTTAGGTCTGGGGAAGGGGGAGCTGAACCTAGGGTTAACTTCACCCTGGAGTTCACTTCCCTGGCCTAAAGTTCACTTAACCCTCCAGTGGTTTATGAAGAACCGACACTCATCTAAATGTGTTATATATTTATATATAATCTCAGTAAAATCGTCTGTCATACTCTGTTGTATTGTAAAACATTTACCTGCTTGTGTTCCCTACATGTGTGGAAATTGGGGGACAATTCCATTTCAACTAAGTCAATTCAGGAAGTAAACTGCCTGAATTTAAGTGAAATTGACCCAAACCCTGGTATGTCGTGTGTGTTTTATGACGATATCCCTCGATTCCAAAGGCGTGTTGTCGACAAGCGCATGGCCTTAACTTTTAAAAGTAATTTACGCTCGAGTCGACATCCACACCGTTTGCCGTGAATATAAACTTTTTTTTTTTTTTAAAGGGCCATTTTCAACAGTGCAATGCATTGGTCGACAACACACACTTGAATCCCAAGTGAAGTGAATTAGGTTGTTGTTGGGTCATAATATTGACAACACATCTTGTCAACTGTGAATTAACGAAGACAGGGATTTTGAAGACGTCAGCCCCGGCTTTCACGTTAATCTGTTTATGTATTTATTAGTTTATGTCTAACATATTTCATTGAGTATTTACTAGTTATTTTTTTATATTGTGCAAATGTTATCAACACGAGCTAGGATTAAATATTGTGTAACCCTTTTTCATATATCTTCCGAGACTGCTGTGGATCAAACTATGGAATCAGTTGCTATTGAAAGCAGGGCAAATAGTTTACATTTAAATCTAGTGCAGTGTGGTGTACAGTACCAGTCAAAACTTTGGACACACCTACTCATTCAAGGGTTTTTCTCTATTTTCTACATTGTAGAATAATAGTGAAGACATCAACACTATGAAATTACACATATGGAATCAGGTAGTAACCAAAAAAAAAAAGTGTTAAACAAATAAAAATATATATTTATATTTGAGGATTCTTCACCCTTTGCCTTGATGACAGCTGTGCACACTCTTGCAATTATGTCAACCAGCTTCATGAGGTAGTCACCTGGAATGCATTTCAATTAACAGCTGTGCCTTGTTAAAAGTTAATTTGTGGCATTTCTTTCCTTCTTAATGCGTTTGAGCCAACCAGTTGTGTTGTGACAAGGTAGGGGTGGTATACAGATGATAGCCCTATTTGGTAAAAGACCAAGTCCATATTATGGCAAGAACAGCTCAAATAGGCAAAGAGAAATGACAGTCACAGGAGTGACTTGCTTGGACCAAGAAACACGAGCAATGGAAATCTGTCCTTTGGTCTGAAGAGTCCAAATATGTGATTTTTGGTTTTTGGTCTTTGTGAAATGCAGAGACTGAACGGATAATCTCTGCATGTGTGGTTCCCATCGTGAAGCATAGAGGAGGAGATGTGATGGTGTGGGGGTGCTTTGCTGGTGACACTGATTTATTTACAATTCAAGGCACACTTAACCAGCATGGCTACCACTGCATTCTGCAGCGATAAACCATCCCATCTGGTTTGCACTTAGTGGGACTATCATTTGTTTTTCAACAGGACAATGACCCTAAACACACCTCCAGGCTGTGTAAGGGCTATTTGACCAATGAGAGTGATAGTGCTGCCACCCGACCTCAACCCAATTGAGATGGTTTGGGATGAGTTGGACTGCAGAGTGAAGGAAAAACAGCCAACAAGTGCTCAGCATATGTGGGAACTCCTTCAAGACTGTTGGAAAAGCATTCCAGGTGAAGCTGGTTGAGAGAATGCCAAGAGTTTTCAAAGCTGTCATCAAGGCAAAGGGTGTAAATAAGAATTAACCGACTTGCCTAGTTAAATAAAAGGTTAAATAAAAGGTTAAATAAAAAAATATATATATATAATAATTTTGAATATCTTTGAAAAGCCATGAACTGTTTTGTGTATGTAGGAATATGCTATCTATATTAACAAACAAGTGCCTTTTATATTGTTCTCTGTGAAAAGGTGCTTATTGTATAGGGTATGTACGCTACCATTAATGAAAATCACCATTATATACAGTGAGGGAAAAAAGTATTTGATCCCCTGCTGATTTTGTACGTTTGCCCACTGACAAAGAAATGATCAGTCTATAATTCTAATGGTAGGTTTATTTGAACAGTGAGAGACAGAATAACAACAAAAAAATCCAGAAAAACGCATGTCAAAAATGATATAAATTGATTTGCATTTGAATGAGGGAAATAAGTATTTGACCCCCTCTTAATCAGAAAGATTTCTGGCTCCCAGGTGTCTTTTATACAGGTAACGAGCTGAGATTAGGAGCACACTCTTAAAGGGAGTGCTCCTAATCTCAGTTTGTTACCTGTATAAAAGACACCTGTCCACAGAAGCAATCAATCAGATTCCAAACTCTCCACCATGGCCAAGACCAAAGAGCTCTCCAAGGATGTCAGGGACAAGATTGTAGACCTACACAAGGCTGGAATGGGCTACAAGACCATCGCCAAGCAGCTTGGTGAGAAGGTGACAACAGTTGGTGTGATTATTTGCAAATGGAAGAAACACAAAAGAACTGTCAATCTTCCTCGGCCTGGGGCTCCATGCAAGATCTCACCTCGTGGAGTTGCAATGATCATGAGAACGGTGAGGAATCAGCCCACAACTACACGGGAGGATCCTGTCAATGATCTCAAGGCAGCTGGGACCATAGTCACCAAGAAAACAATTGGTAACACACTACGCCGTGAAGGACTGAAATCCTGCAGCGCCCGCAAGGTCCCCCTGCTCAAGAAAGCACATATACATGCCCATCTGAAGTTTGCCAATGAACATCTGAATGATTCAGAGGACAACTGGGTGAAAGTGTTGTGGTCAGATGAGACCAAAATGGAGCTCTTTGGCATCAACTCAACTCGCCGTGTTTGGAAGAGGAGGAATGCTGCCTATGACCCCAAGAACACCATCCCCACCGTCAAACATGGAGGTGGAAACATTATGCTTTCGGGGTGTTTTTCTGCTAAGGGGACAGGACAACTTCACCGCATCAAAGGGACGATGGACGGGGCCATGTACCGTCAAATCTTGTGTGAGAACCTACTTCCCTCAGCCAAGGCATTGAAAATGGGTTGTGGATGGGTATTCCAGCATGACAATGACCCAAAACACACGGCCAGGGCAACAAAGGAGTGGCTCAAGAAGAAGCACATTAAGGTCCTGGAGTGGCCTAGCCAGTCTCCAGACCTTAATCCCATAGAAAATCTTTGGAGGGAGCTGAAGGTTCGAGTTGCCAAACGTCAGCCTCGAAACCTTAATGACTTGGAGAAGATCTGCAAAGAGGAGTGGGACAAAATCCCTCCTGAGATGTGTGCAAACCTGGTGGCCAACTACAAGAAACATCTGACCTCTGTGATTGCCAACAAGGGTTTTGCCACCAAGTACTAAGTCATGTTTTGCAGAGGGGTCAAATACTTATTTCCCTCATTAAAATGCAAATCAATTTATAACATTTTTCACATGCGTTTTTCTGGATTTATTTTGTTGTTATTCTGTCTCTCACTGCTCAAATAAACCTACCATTAAAATTATAGACTGATCATTTCTTTTTCAGTGGGCAAACGTACAAAATCAGCAGGGGATCAAATACTTTTTACCCTCACTGTAGAGCAGAAATTATACCATTATGTAGAGCAGAAATTATACCATTATGTAGAGCAGAAATTATACCATTATGTAGAGCAGAAATTATACCATTATATAGAGCAGAAATTATACCATTATATAGAGCAGAAATTATACCATTATATAGAGCAGAAATTATACCATTATGTAGAGCAGAAATTATACCATTATGTAGAGCAGAAATTATACCATTATATAGAGCAGAAATTATACCATTATATAGAGCAGAAATTATACCATTATGTAGAGCAGAAATTATACCATTATATAGAGCAGAAATTATACCATTATGTAGAGCAGAAATTATACCATTATATAGAGCAGAAATTATACCATTATATAGAGCAGAAATTATACCAAAACTAGATCGTAATTCACCACTGTGCTATATGAAATACAAAAAATGTAATGCTGCAATTGTTGACAAAATAATTGACTTAACTTTTTGCATGAAATAAAAATGTTGCCTCCTTCCTAGTAAAAAGGGACCTACAGTTATAGGATAGGTTACATGTGTATGCATTACTTCCTGATTGTTTGGATTAGAAGGAAGTTTAACTAGGGATAAGTGACCATATATAGCCTGTCTGTTTGTGCCAGTCTGTGCCATCATGCCAAACCCTTGGCTTGATAGGTGACAACAAACAGATCTGGGACCAGGCTATAAAAGGAGACCACAGATCTGGTACCCGGCTATAGAAGGAGACCACAGATCTGGGACCCCGGCTATAGAAGGAGACCACAGATCTGGGACCAGGCTATAGAAGGAGACCACAGATCTGGTACCCGGCTATAGAAGGAGACCACAGATCTGGGACCAGAGTAAATTATATGGGTTCAAATGTAGAACTGTAAAATGGTAATGTTCTGATGGAACTGTGAAGGGTGTTCTGATGAAACTGAAGGGTGTTCTGAAACTGTGAAGGGTGTTCTGATGGAACTGAAGGGTGTTCTGAAACTGTGAAGGGTGTTCTGATGGAACTGTGAAGGGTGTTCTGATGGAACTGTGAAGGGTGTTCTGATGGAACTGTGAAGGGTGTTCTGATGGAACTGTGAAGGGTGTTCTGATGGAACTGTGAAGGGTGTTCTGATGGAACTGTGAAGGGTGTTCTGATGAAACTGAAGGGTGTTCTGAAACTGTGAAGGGTGTTCTGATGAAACTGAAGGGTGTTCTGATGGAACTGTGAAGGGTGCTACAACTCTTGCTGTGAAAAAGGTCTGTGAATCCAACAGTACGCACAATAGGCCCGATTCAGACATATGAAATCTATTCCTTTTTTATACTTTGATTTAAGCACTTCTCAGAAGTTGGTATTCAGACTGACTGTACACAGGTCCGTATAAGGCTTTGCAACTCTTTCTCTCCTCTCGGAGGACCTGAGCCCTAGGACCGTGCCTCAGGACTACCTGGCCTGATGACTCCTTGCTGTCCACCTGGCCGTGCTACTGCTCCAGTTTCAACTGTTCTGCCTGCGGCTATGGAACCCTGACCTGTTCACCGGACGTGCTACCTGTCCCAGACCTGCTACCTTGTCCCGGACCTGCTGTTTTCCACTTCGTCTCTCACTCTCTAACTCTGAAGGATCGGCTTGTTGCACCCTCGACAACCACTGGGATTATTATTATTTGACCCTGCTGGTCATCTATGAACGTTTGAACATCTTGGCCATGTTCTGTTATAATCTCCACCCGGCACAGCCAGAAGAGGACTGGCCACCCCTCAGCCTGGTTCCGCTCTAGGTTTCTTTCTAGGTTCCTGCTTTTCTAGGGAGTTTTTCCTAGCCACCGTGCTTCTACACCTGCATTGCTTGCTGTTTGGGTTTTTAGGCTGGGTTTCTGTACAGCACTCTGTGACATCAGCTGATGTAAAAAAGGGCTTTATAAATACATTTGATTGAACACCCTCCCAATTGCTGACCAACAGACTTTCCTCATGCCGTTTTCATTTAATAGGGTTTTCAGTACATTTATCTAAAGCCATCCCTTTAAATACGGTGTACCTTTAAATACAAAATGTTCCTTGACAGACTCACTAGAATATATAGAGAGACAGGTTCAGCATAGGGATCAATGAAATAAATATATATTTATATTAATCTCCTGTTCAGCACCAATTGGTAGAGTTCTGGTAACCATTTAAAAAAGGACATTAGAACCTATTAGTCTTATTGATCAGTGGGAGAACCACACACACCGATTTACTTCCATATGATGGATATTATATCAATATATTTGGACATAAAAGGCGTTTACGCTGCCATTTCTCTCAAAATGAATGTTTCGACAAAAGATCCCTCCTTACCTAGTGTATTTTGTTCTGCTGTCATGGATTTGTCTTACATGTACTCTCATTAAAACGGTAGGATGGAAACCAGGTTAATGACAGATAATTTGATCTGTGTTAGAAACCAAACAAAAATGGAATACAGCAAAAAATATCTGTCTCCATAGAAACCTGGCTTCTGTTCTAACCGTAGTGTACTCCTGAGCTGGTATATGTGAACAATTTGACCACATCATGTTAAGAGTCTTTCCACTCCAAAAGTAACAAAGATCATTCCATTCAGACATAGCCCGATCAGCATCCTACTTGTATTGGTCAAACCCAACCAAAAACAAAATGGGTCTTCCTGACTTAAGATCCGTGGTGGAATGGAAGGCAGAGAGACATCCAACATAGAAAAAGCATTCAGAGCCGTTTCTCAATAACAGGAAATTAAAACAATCTCCGATGTTACTGCCGGTCCCCATCGCAACACATTTTGACTGACGCGTACGCACAGACAACTTGTTTCTTGCAAACGTTGGACGAGTTAACGCAGGACCAGTAATTGAGTGGTAGAAATAATTTATCGAAAAGAGCAATCGCAGAATAACTTTCCCCCTAAACAATGGCACAATATCCTGAAACCCCACTATTGTCACTCAGAATAGACAACGGCTGTGTTTAAAAGAGGAAGACCTATTCTTATAATTTCAAACCTTTCTTATATTTGTATACGATCACGTCTCTCTATTATACGAGGGAATACCTGGGAACAGATTTCTTAGATTAAAATCACTTGGAACTCATTTCCTACTGTTTTTAGTCTTTAATGTCCAACAATAATACAAATTAATTAAAAAAAATAACAAATGACACCAGACTATAAGAAACCATCATGCTCGCTCCATGCCCGTGTCCCATTTCCCAATGTCGTGCCCTATATAGGGAATAGGGTACAATTTGGGACTCCCAGGCTATTTAAGCTCTCCACAGTCTGCGATGGTGATACTCTTGGAAGTACGCCTCGACCGGGATCCGAACATCTCCACCTTCCTGATCACATCCAGTCCCTGGGTCACGCTGCCAAACACAACATGTTTGCCATCCAGCCTGAGATAGAAGATAAAGAGGTTTATTAACATTTCCCCCCCCCGGACTGAGAAATACAATTTCTCAGTGAAGACCTGTTCTAGGATCAGCTCTTCCCTGTCCACACAATACTACTCTTTAACAATATCAAATGGCATAACTGATCCTACAGTGTCTCCAGAAAGTATTCAGACCCCTTGACTTTCCCCCCCCCTCAATCTACACACAATACAATACATAATGACAATGCAAAAAGAAGTTTCAAATGTTTTGCTAATTTATTACAAATAAAAACTGAAATATCACATTTACATTAGTATTCAGACCCTTTTACTCTGTACTTTGTTGAAGCACCTTTGGCAGAGATTTACAGCCTTGAGTCTTCTTAGGTATGACGCTACAAGCTTGGCACACCTGTATTGGCCAGGTCGCAGTTGTAAATGAGAACTTGTTCTCAACTTGCCTACCTGGTTAAATAAAGGTGAAATAACATTTTTAAAAATAATACTCTCAAACTACGATTCTCTCAAACTCTGTCAGGTTGGATGGGGAGTGTCGCTGCACAGCTATTTTCAGGTCTCTCCAGAGATGTTCGATCGGGTTCAAGTTCAGGCTCTGGCTGGGCCAATCAAGGACATTCAGAGTCCTGAAGCCACTCCTGTTCATTTTTGCCTCGATCGTGACTAGTCTCCCAGTCTCTGCTGCTGATAAACATCCCCACAGCATGATGCTGCCACCACGCTTCACCGTAGGGATGGTGCCACGTTTTCTCCAGACGTGACGCTTGGCATTTAGGACAAAGAGTTCAATCTTGGTTTCATCAAACCAGAGAATCTTGTTTCTTGGTCAGAGTCCTTTAGGTGCCTTTGGAAAACTCCAAGTGGGCTGTCATGTGCCTTTTACTGAGGAGTGGCTTCCATCTGGCTACTCTACCATAAAGGCCTGATTGGTGGAGTGCTGCAGATATTGGTTGTCCTTCTGGAAGGTTCTCCCATCTCCACAGAGAAACTACAGAGCTCTGTCAGAGTGACTATCAGGTTCTTGGTCACCTCCCTGACCAAGGCCCTTCTCCCACTATTGCTCAGTTTGGCCGGGCGGCCAGCTCTAGGAAGAGTCTTGGTGGTTCCAAACTTCTTCCATTTAAGAATGATGGAGGCCACTGTGTTCTTGGGAACCTTTAATGCTGCAGAAATGTTTTGGTCCCTTCCCCAGATCTGTGCCTTGACACAATCCTGTCTCGGAGCTCTACTGACAATTCCTTCGACCTCATGGCTTGGTTTTTGCTCTGACATGCACTGTCAACTGTGGGACCTTATATAGACAGGTGTGTGCCTTTCCAAATCATGTCCAATCAATAGAATTGACCACAGGTAGACTCCAATCAAGTTGTAGAAACATCTCAAGGATGATCAATCGAAACAGGATGCACCCGAGTTCAATTTAGAGTCTCGTAGAAAAGGGTCTGAATACTTATGTATTTCTATTTATTATTTTTTTTAACTTTTGCTAAAATTTCTAAAAAAGCTGTTTATGCTTTGTCATTATGGGGTATTGGGATGTCATTATGGGGTATTGGGATGTCATTATGGGGTATTGGGATGTCATTATGGGGTATTGGGATGCCATTATGGGGTATTGTGATGCCATTATGGGGTATTGTGATGCCATTATGGGGTATTGTGATGCCATTATGGGGTATTGTGATGCCATTATGGGGTATTGTGAGTAGATTGATTTTAATCCATTTTAGAATAAGGCTGTAACGTAACAAAATGTGGAACAAGTCAAGGGGTCTGAATACTTTATGAAAGCACTGTATATCAACAGTCCTACTCAGACGCTTTATTAACACAGCAGGCCCTGGTCTGTTTCTCTGTACGTACCACTCGGTCTTGTCGGTGCAGATGAAGAACTGAGAGCCGTTGGTGTCAGGCCCAGCGTTGGCCATTGACAGAATGCCTAAATGGGAAAAGAAACACCACATTACATTGTAACTAGACCCTAAGTGATGCCTGGCAAGTTAGCTGAGGTACTGCACACACACACACACACTGCACTGCTCAAGACAAGCCGAGTTTCAGTATGACAACATCCTTGATATCAAGAGGCACTGCCTAATTACTCAGAATCAGAAACAGCTAAGAAAAGCTATATTTGGTCAGTTGATTCCTTAAGTCTGTGTTAAACGGAATAGGTAACCACATTAAGCTGGTTATGCAGTTAGGCTCGCATTGAAACATCCGCAGTGCAATGCTGCCATCTAGTGGTACGAAGGGGATTCATTAAAATAGCCCAAAGGTAGGCTACAGTATTCTGCAAATACATTTTAATCTAGCATGTTCCCAGATCATTTTAATCTAGCATGGTCCCAGATCTGTTCGTGCACTTGTCAATTCCATTGCAGTCAGTCATCGGCAAGCCATTTCTTTCACATGATAATGAGTGATTGGGAGTTGGCATGATGGCACAGACAGACTGCCACTCAGGCTAATTTCAACCCAGACAACAAACAGAAAGGGTGAATCACTTACCAGGTCCTGTGTGCTTCAGTTTGAAGTTCTCGTCTTTGAATTTGGGTCCGTAGATCGATTTCCCTCCGGTTCCATTGTGATTAGTGAAGTCTCCCCCCTATAGAGTCAAATAGACACATTTAGAGGGGTCAGGGACAGGCTTACATGTGCGCAGGGCAAAGATACCATGAGTTACCACAATCAAATAAAGTTATAGGTGATCATTAGGGTTTCTCAAACTAACACACAAAAAAGGAACAACTAAATATTACTTGACCTACCTGGCACATGAACTGAGGGATAATCCTGTGAAAGATGGATCCCTTGTAGCCAAAACCATGTTCTCCCGTGCACAGTGCTCTGAAGTTCTCTGAGGGAGAAATAATGTAGGTTTACATCAGGGCTCTCCAACCCTGTTCCAGGAGAGACACCCTCCTGTAGGTTTACATCAGGGCTCTCCAACCCTGTTCCAGGAGAGACACCCTCCTGTAGGTTTACATCAGGGCTCTCCAACCCTGTTCCTGGAGAGACACCCTCCTGTAGGTTTACATCAGGGCTCTCCAACCCTGTTCCAGGAGAGACACCCTCCTGTAGGTTTACATCAGGGCTCTCCAACCCTGTTCCAGGAGAGACACCCTCCTGTAGGTTTACATCAGGGCTCTCAACCCTGTTCCAGGAGAGACACCCTCCTGTAGGTTTACATCAGGGCTCTCCAACCCTGTTCCAGGAGAGACACCCTCCTGTAGGTTTACATCAGGGCTCTCCAACCCTGTTCCAGGAGAGGTACCCTCCTGTAGGTTTTCGCTCCCAACCCCAGTTGTAACTAACCTGATTCAGCTTGTCAACCAGCTAATTATTAGAATCAGGTGACTAGATTAGGGTTGGAGTTAAAACCTACAGGACAGTATCTCTCCAGGAACAGGGTTGGAGGTAAAACCTACAGGACAGTAGCTCTCCAGGAACAGGGTTGGAGTGACAACCTACAGGAAGGTATCTCTCCAGGAACAGAGTAGGAGATCCCTTGTTAATAGCATCATAACATGAACAGGATGTACGAATACAATAAGTATTATTCAAAGTATGAATTACAAACACACTCTGGACTCTGACATTGTTTTGATAGGTCCCAATTTCTTGTTTTTCTACATTTGGATTATATATATATATATATATATATATATATATATACATACATATACACACACACATATACATACATATGTGTGTGTGTGTATTGTTTGAAATTACTGCACTGTTGGAGCAGGAAACAGGTGGTGGGGAGAAGCCTTAAACTGAAGAAGTAGATCCCTGTCGAGGGAGGAGCAGACTAAACTAACTAAAAAAAAATCTTATGACGACTTCAAATTTCTGTTAGCAACTTCAACTCTTGCACATTTTCTCATGAAAAAGTACATTTCAACAAATTTGCCGAACTACTAAACTTGGAACCAATCGTAAACTCCTGTACATACCCCTCGTGATAAAGGCAGCCAATGACCTGCTTCTATTTACGATGTAAACACAGACGCTTGTGAAAACGTGTACCTGCGGTCTGATTAAGCTCCCAGACTGAAGAGGATCAGATATACAGTTGAAGTCGGAAGTTTACATACACCTTAGCCAAATAAATTAAAAACTCAGTTTCACAATTCCTGACATTTAATCCAAGTCAGAATTCCCTGTTTTAGGTAAGTTAGGATCACCACTTTATTTTAAGAATGTGAAATGTCAGAATAATAGTAGAGAGAATGATTTATTTCAGCTTTTATTTCTTTCATCACATTCCCAGTGGGTCAGAAGTTTACATACACTCAATTAGTATTTGGTATCATTGCCTTTAAATTGTTTAACTTGGGTCAAACGTTTCAGGTAGCCTTCCACAAGCTTCCCACAATAAGTGGGGTGAATTTTGGCCCATTCCTCCAGACAGAGCTGGTGTAACGGAGTCAGGTTTGTAGGCCTCCTTGCTCGCACACGCTTTTTCAGTTCTGCTCACAAATGTTCTATAGGATTGAGGTCAGGGCTTTGTGATGGCCACTCCAATACCTTGACTTTGTTGTCCTTAACTTCTTAGGGCTAGGGGGCAGTATTTTGAAGTTCCGATGAAAAACGTGCCCAAAGTAAACTGCCTGTTACTCAGGCCCAGAAGCTAGGATATGCATTTGGATAGAAAACACTGACGTTTCTAAAACTGTTCAAATAATGTCTGTGAGTATAACAGAACTGATATGGCAGGCAAAAACCCGAGCAGAATCCATCCAGGATGTCTGAATCAGTCATGTCACACTGTTTTCAATAGGCCAATACCCCCAGATTGCAGTTCCTATGGCTTCCACTAGATGTCAACAGTCTTTAGAAAAAGGTTGGAACGTTCAATCATGAAAATCAAGGGAGTAAGACCACTAGTTCCTGGGTTCACGTCAAGTGTACTGTTTTGGATTCTGCGCGTAACAGGGAATGCGCGCTCAGTTCTTTTTCTCTTCTATTCAGCCGGTTATATTCCGTCTGAAATATTATAGTTTATATTCATTTTAGGGTATCTGAGTATTGATTACAAATGCTGTTTGACTTTTTTTCGACAAACTTTACGGGTACTTTTGGGATATCATTTGTCTGCAAGAATGAAAGCCTTTGGGCAGGTGGATTACTGAACAAAACGCGCCAACCAAACGGAGCTATATGGATATACAGAGAACTTTATCGAACAGAAGGACCTTTTATTGTGTAGCCTGGACGCTTGGGTATGACTTCAGAGGACGATCAAAGGTAAGCGATTTATTTTATGCCATTTTTGAGTTGTGACACCTCTGCTGGTTATGTTATTATGCTAATTTAGTTTGAATGGGGCGCTGTCCTCAGACAATCAAATGTTGTGCTTTTGCCGTAAGGCCTTTTTGAAATCTGACAATGCTGTTAGATTAACAAGAGTCTAAGCTTTTGAAGGGTGTGCAGCATTTGTATTTTCATGAATGTTTGAAATTAGTATTTTTGTAATTTGAATTTGGCGCTCTGCATTTCACCGGATGTTGTCAAAAATCGATCCTGTTCACGGGATTGGATCCGTAACAGGTTAAGCCATTTTGCCACAACTTTGGAAGTATGCTTGGGGTCATTGTCCATTTGGAAGACCCATTTACGACCAAGCTTTAACTTCCTGACTAATGTCTTGAGATGTTGCTTCAATATATCCACATCATTTTAATTCCTCATGATGCCATCTATTTTGTGATGTGCACCAATCCCTCCTGCAGCAAAGCACCCCCACAACATGATGCTGCCACCCCCGTGCTTCACTGTTGGGATGGTGTTCTTCGGCTTGCAAGCCTCCCCCTTTTTCCTCCAAACATAACGATGGTCATTATGGCCAAACAGTTCTATTTTTGTTTCATCAGACCAGAGGACATTTCTCCAAAAAGTACGATCTTTGTCCCCATGTGCAGTTGAAAACCGTAGTCTGGCTTTTTTACGGCAGTTTTGGAGTAGTGGCTTCTTCCTTGCTGAGCGGCCTTTCAGGTTATGTCGATATAGGACTCGTTTTACTGTGGATATAGATACTTTGTACCTGTTTCCTCCAGCATCTTCACAAGGTCCTTTGCTGTTGTTCTAGGATTGATTTGCACTTTTCGCACCAAAGTACGTTCATCTCTAGGAGAGAGAACGCATCTCCTTCCTGAGCGGTATGATGGCTGCGTTGTCCCATGGTGTTTATACTTGCGTACTATTGTTTGTACAGATGAACGTGGTACCTTCAGGCATTTGGAAATTGCTGCCAAGGATGAACCAGACTTGTGGAGGTCTACTATTTTTTTCTGAGGTCTTGGCTGATTTCTTTTGATTTTCACATGATGTCAAGCAAAGAGACGCTGAGTTTGAAGGTAAGCCTTGAAATGCATCCACAGGTACACCTCCAATTGACTCAAATGATGTCAATTAGCCTATCAGAAGCTTCTAAAGCCATGACATCATTTTCTGAAATTTTCCAAGCTGTTTAAAAGGCACAGTCAACTTAGTGTATGTAAACTTCTGACCCACTGGAATTGTGAAACAGTGAATTATAAGTGAAATAATCTGTCTGTAAAGAATTATTGGAAAAATGACTTGTGTCATGCACAAAGTAGATTTCCCAACAGACTTGCCAAAACTATAGTTTGTTAACAAGACATTTGTGGAGTGGTTGAAAAACGAGTTTTAATGTCTCCAACCTAAGTGTATGTAAACTTCCGACATCAACTGTATGTTCAGTACAGTACATTATACTGTACTCTACTTTACTGTGCTCAACTGTAGCTAGCTAGCTCCCAGACTGAAATAAGATTCATATCTGTTTGAGTGCACATGAAATATGGAGCAGGCATTACAAATTGTTTTGATCATATGAAGAGGTAACTCTGTTGAGCATTTAGACAATTTGTCAGCTAGCCAATGTTACAGATTAGACTAGCCAGCTCTTGTAAATATCAATATGTGCTTCATTAGCTCTCAAATTGTTGACATGATCATGGTTTTGGCCATCTCTGCAGTACTCCACCAATCAGGCCTTTATGGTAGAGTGGCCAGATGAAAGCCACTCCTCAGTAAAGAGGCACACCAGCCCACTTGGAGTTTGCTATATGGGACTCCCAATGATATGTGATACAACCTGGATTCGAACCAGGGACTGTAGTGACACCTCTTGCGCAGAGATGCAGTGCCTTAGACCGCTGCGCTACTTGGGAGCCTGTTTGCGTGTCCAGCTAGAGAACTTAAAAGTACTTAGAAAAATATATATAATTGACATTTGCAACAAATGGAAATGTGTCCAGAAATAGAATATACACAATTTGTCGATCATCTCTAAAAGTAAAAACAGACGGCCTACTACGGCCCACCACCTAATAACCATTTCACTGCACCTGTGATAAAACCAATCAACTTTGATTTGATCAAACACTATTGAATAGTTGTTCTCCCCTACCTGCTGTTTTGGGGACAACGTCAGCATTCAGCTGCAAAATAAAAACAACATAAATTACGAGACAGTCAGTTACATGCAGCTAATCTGATTAAAATCAGGCTGTAATACATAATTCATTGGTATATAAAGCCTGAAACTAATGCCTGCAAAAATCACGTAAATGTTCTTTACAAGCCAGATTGTTGAATACTATTATATTTAAAAAAAAACTCTCCTCCGGTTGTCATTCTGCTGCTTGAAATCTTTGGCAAAACATCCACAGGAAAATAGTGTTTAGCAAACTTTCTAGAGAACCGGTAGGTACATGGTTGGATATTCAGTTCTCTCGTCAATAGCTATTAAAGCAAGCATGGCCATGACAAATGACTGAATCAGGAGAGGATGAAGAACAAAATCAGTGACTTCGGAAAGTATTCTCCTGACTTTTTCCACATTGTAACGTAACGGTCTCACTCTAAAATTCATTATATTGTTATTTAACTAGGCAAGTCAGTTAAGAACAAATTCTGATAACCATGAATATGTGGTTGAATAAATCAACATGTCATGCTTGGTTCAATAGCTATACATATCTAATATAAAACTTCATGGTGCCCAAGTGAATCATATACCTACTAAACAATACTCAAACGGAAGGTTCAAACAAAATAAAGTAAGTTTAAATGTAATTTTGTTAAACGTTCTGGCGTTTAAATGTCCGATGTCCACCAGATGCATATTATCCGTTTTGTTTTGCATAATGTCTAGTAGCCCGAATTTTACAGGCATCCGTTTCAGGCTGTATAGACACCAAATAATGACCTATTAGAGGCAGAGTCATCAGACCAGTAGCTGCTCTGTACAGCAGGCCCGGTTCTACAGGCCGGCCCGGTTCTACAGGCCGGCCCGGTTCTACAGGCCGGCCCGGTTCTACAGGCCGGCCCGGTTAGTGGTGCTGGAGCTCCGGGCCGTTATAGGACGCCTAGTCGGCATCTGAAAAAGGCCCCGAGGACAAAACAAAAAGGAACATTTGAACAGTTCCGTAACCATCAAGCTGTCGGTGAAGACAACTGACCTGGAATGTGACTCTCCCGACGGGCTGGTCGTCCGCAGCGATGTCCAGGTAGACGACCGGGTTGGCGGCTGCAGGACCGGCACAATACAGCCGCGCCGCCGTAGACGACAAGCAACGTCCCGAAATGAGCTTCAGACTACTCGGTAAAGCGGCAAGTAGCATTTCTTAATAAAGGCTGGCTGGGGACATGAAATGGACTTGAGATGGTGTGAAATAGCACTTCTGGTGGCGACGACGGAAGTTCCCCAAACCCCGTTTCTGAACCAGGGGCGAAACATCGCGAGAGTTCCGCGTTAGTAACGGAATGGGTTTGTGAAGACAGAAGTGGAAAAACATTATTCCTTTAGTTGTTCATTTTCTCCAAATCTAAACCTAGATTCGAGCAAATCTCTTCAGTAGTTGAACATGTTGTTACTTCAACCTCGTGAAAAGTGACAAAACTGACACGTTTTCATTTTCGTTAAAAAAAAACCAACTTTATATTGATGGACTGTCTGCACATGCGCAGTTAGGCAAGAGACACCAATGGAACTAGAAGCACAAGCATTTCGCTACACTGGCATTAACATCTGCTAACCATGAGTTTGTGACCAATAACATTTGATTGATTTGATAAGGTGAATATTGAACTTTTGTTGGACACATCCAGATGATGCTGTGTACCATTTTGCGCTAAACCCTGTTGGTGTGATCTAGGTGTTAGACCCCATGACGTGTTTCTATGCATAGATGGATGCAGTAAAGAGGTCAATGTGGTTTGGATATACACTGAACAAAAATAGAATTGCAACATGTTTCATGAGCTGAAATAAAAGATCCCAGAAATGTTCCATATGCATAAAATATATATTTCTCTCAAATTGTGTGCACGGAGGGCTCGTGTTTCGGGAAGACCATGGCTCTCGACCTTCACCTCTCCTGAGTCTGTCCGGGAGTTGCAGCGATGGGACAAGACTGTAACTAACATTTGGATATCACAAAATAGGGGAGAAAAAGGGGTAAAATGTACCACAAAATAAATAAGATGTGCCACACATGTCAGGTGGATGGATTATCAAGAAGCTGATTAAACAGCGTGATCATTACACAGGTGCTGGCGTTGAGGGAGAGGTTGTTGTCCTGGCAACGCACGGCCAGGTCTCTGACCTCCTCCCTGTAGGCTGTCTCATCGTTGTCGTTGATCAGGCCTACCACCGTCATGTCGTCGGCAAACTTAATGATTGTGTTGGAGTCGTGTGTGAACAGGGAGTACAGGAGGGGACTAAGCACGTGTAGCGTGGTTCGTTCTGCATTGTGTATTTTTATTTAGGACCCTGCCACAACTGGAGGTCTGCTGGTTGGATTCTCTTTATTTGCCCTGCACACGAAGAGACAACAAACAATATGGTAGCCCTTGGTACCGTTACAGCTCTCGGGCACCTGTGTGAGCACATGGAAACTCATTCCAACACTGTCCCAAGTACTCATGAGTTACAATAGGTACCCTAGTTGGCGAGCTCGGTGAAACTTGTTAACATAAATCTTTATATTGTCCACATTGTAACAAACCGTATGGTTGCATAACAGCACATTGTGTAACATTACCACGGTTTTATATTGACAAATTGCGGAGCCAAGGACAACATACCTGGCTAGTTGAAGGTCAGGCAAAAGAGAACAATAAGAGGGTACCTAAATACAGATAACCCGCGATGGACCAAACCAAAATATACAAAACTTTTACAATCCGGTGTATTTACAATATAGATATGAAAACGTGTTTGTACACAAAAAAATAACATTAGCTATGCAGCTGTAATTAAATAAAAAAATACATTGAATTATTATTATGACTGGTCTCAGACAATCCTGCAGGTGAAGAAGCCGGACGTGGAGGTCCTAGGCTGGCAAGGTTACACGTGGTCTGTGGTTGTCAGGCCAAATTCTCTAAAAATGATGTTGGAGGCGGCTTATGGTTGAGAAATTAACATTTAATTCTCTGACGACAGATCTGGTGGACATTTTTTGCAGTCAGCATGCCAATTGCACACTCCCTCAAAACTTGAGACATCTGTGGCATTGTGTTGTGTGACAAAACTACACATTTTAGTGACCTTTTATTGTCCCCAGCACAAGGTGCACCTGTGAAATGATCTTGCTGTTTAATCAGCTTCTTGATATGCCACACCTGTCAGGTGGATGGATTATCTTGGCAAATGAGAAATGCTCACTAACAGGGATGTAAACAAATTTGTGGACAAACTTTGAGGGAAATAAACTTTTTGGCATTTGGCATATTTCTGGGATCTTTTATTTCAGCTCATGAAACATGGAACCAACCCATGTTAGTTTAAGATTCTGAAGAAAATCCAACAGAACTGATTATATAAAGTGATGATCTAGAACAGCGCTTTGGTCTGCAATGACTCCAATGCACGTGGGGATATCTTTGATGTGTTTCTTTGACATTCAGAGGCTGAGCTGCGACCTTCCCGTAGCCGAGGAGACAAATAAATTGACTTTGCTTTGGAAGTAATCCGATTCTGTCACTGGCAATTGATTAAGCTGTTCACTTTCTGTCAGTGGTGTAGTGGTGCAATGTGTGAACAATTCTATGAGAAAGAAATATATGTTACACACGCCCCAAAAAAAGGTTCTATATAGTGCCAAATATATGTTACACACGCCCCCAAAAAGGTTCTATATAGTGCCAAATATATGTTACACACGCCCCAAAAGGTTCTATATAGTGCCAAATATATGTTACACACGCCCCAAAAAAGGTTCTATATAGTGCCAAATATATGTTACACACGCCCCAAAAAAAGGTTCTATATAGTGCCAAATATATGTTACACACGCCCCAAAAAAGGTTCTATATAGTGCCAAATATATGTTACACACGCCCCAAAAAAGGTTCTATATAGTGCCAAATATATGTTACACACGCCCCCAAAAAGGTTCTATATAGTGCCAAATATATGTTACACACGCCCCAAAAAAAGGTTCTATATAGTGCCAAATATATGTTACACACGCCCCCAAAAAGGTTCTATATAGTGCCAAATATATGTTACACACGCCCCCAAAAAGGTTCTATATAGTGCCAAATGATGGTTCTTTGGCTTGTAATCATAACGGATCCCTTTGGGTGCTGCAGTATATAGAACCTTTATTATTTTGAAGGTTCTATAGAACCTATAACATCTTTATGGTGCTATAAAGAACCCTTTCCTAAGGTTCTATAAATAACCATTAATAAAAGGTTCCGCTATGCTTACAACCCTTTTGGGGCACATATAGAACCCTAGTCTCTCAAAGCACTTCATGATGACGGAAGTGAGTGCTACGGGGCAATAGTCATTTAGCTCAGTTACCTTTGCTTTCTTGGGAACAGGAACAATGGTGGCCATCTTGAAGCATGTGGGGACAGCAGACTGGGATAGGGACTGGTTGAATATGTCCGTAAACACACCAGCCAGCTGGTCTGCGCATGATCTGAGGACACGGCCAGGGATGCCATCTGGGCCGGCAGCCTTGCGAGGGTTAACACGCTTAAATATTTTACTCACGTTGGCTGCGGTGAAGGTGAGCCTGCAGGTTTTGGTAAAGGGCCGTGTCGGTGGCACTGTCTTGTCCTCAAAGCGAGCAAAGACACAACTGTGCAAAGACACAAATCCAGGATACACTGTAATGTCTTAGAGTGGGACCTATCCAGGATACACTGTAATGTCTTGGAGTGGGACCTATCCAGGATACACTGTAATGTCTGAGAGTTGGACCTATCCAGGATACACTGTAATGTCTTGGAGTGGGACCTATCCAGGATACACTGTAATGTCTTGGAGTGGGACCTATCCAGGATACACTGTAATGTCTTGGAGTGGGACCTATCCAGGATACACTAATGTCTTGGAGTAGGACCTATCCGGGATACACTGTAATGTCTTGGAGTGGGACCTATCCGGGATACACTGTAATGTCTTGGAGTGGGACCTATCCGGGATACACTGTAATGTCTTGGAGTGGGACCTATCCAGGATACACTAATGTCTTGGAGTAGGACCTATCCGGGATACACTGTAATGTCTTGGAGTGGGACCTATCCAGGGATACACTGTAATGTCTTGGAGTGGGACCTATCCGGGATACACTGTAATGTCTTGGAGTGGGACCTATCCGGGATACACTGTAATGTCTTGGAGTGGGACCTATCCGGGATACACTGTAATGTCTTGGAGTGGGACCTATCCAGGATACACTGTAATGTCTTGGAGTGGGACCTATCCAGGATACACTGTAATGTCTTGGAGTGGTACCTATCCAGGATACACTGTAATGTCTTGGAGTGGGACCTATCCAGGATACACTGTAATGTCTTAGAGTGGGACCTATCCAGGATACACTGTAATGTCTTAAAGTGGGACCTATCCAGGATACACTGTAATGTCTTGGAGTGGGACCTATCCAGGATACACTGTAATGTCTTGGAGTAGGACCTATCCAGGATACACTGTAATGTCTTGGAGTAGGACCTATCCAGGATACACTGTAATGTCTTGGAGTGGGACCTATCCAGGATACACTGTAATGTCTGAGAGTTGGACCTGTCCAGGATACACTGTAATGTCTTGGAGTGGGACCTATCCGGGATACACTGTAATGTCCTAGAGTGGGACCTATCCGGGATACACTGTAATGTCTTGGAGTGGGACCTATCCAGGATACACTGTAATGTCTTGGAGTGGGACCTATCCGGGATACACTGTAATGTCTTGGAGTGGGACCTATCCAGGATACACTAATGTCTTGGAGTGGGACCTATCCGGGATACACTGTAATGTCTTGGAGTGGGACCTATCCAGGATACACTGTAATGTCTTGGAGTGGGACCTATCCGGGATACACTGTAATGTCTGAGAGTGGGACCTATCCAGGATACACTGTAATGTCTTGGAGTGGGACCTATCCGGGATACACTGTAATGTCTTGGAGTAGGACCTATCCAGGATACACTGTAATGTCTTGGAGTGGGACCTATCCAGGATACACTGTCATGTCTGAGAGTGGGACCTATCCAGGATACACTGTAATGTCTTGGAGTGGGACCTATCCGGGATACACTGTAATGTCTTGGAGTAGGACCTATCCAGGATACACTGTAATGTCTTGGAGTGGGACCTATCCAGGATACACTGTAATGTCTTGGAGTGGGACCCATCCAGGATACACTGTAATGTTTTGGAGTGGGACCTATCCAGGATACACTGTAATGTCTTGGAGTGGGACCTATCCGGGATACACTGTAATGTCTGAGAGTGGGACCTATCCAGGATACACTGTAATGTCTTGGAGTGGGACCTATCCGGGATACACTGTAATGTCTTGGAGTAGGACCTATCCGGGATACACTGTAATGTCTTGGAGTGGGACCTATCCAGGATACACTGTCATGTCTGAGAGTGGGACCTATCCAGGATACACTGTAATGTCTTGGAGTGGGACCTATCCGGGATACACTGTAATGTCGTGGAGTAGGACCTATCCAGGATACACTGTAATGTCTTGGAGTGGGACCTATCCAGGATACACTGTAATGTCTTGGAGTGGGACCCATCCAGGATACACTGTAATGTTTTGGAGTGGGACCTATCCAGGATACACTGTAATGTCTTGGAGTGGGACCTATCCAGGATACACTGTAATGTCTTGGAGTGGGACCTATCCAGGATACACTGTAATGTCTTGGAGTGGGACCTATCCAGGATACACTGTAATGTCTTAGTGGGACCTATCCAGGATACACTGTAATGTCTGAGACCTATCCAGGATACACTGTAATGTCTGAGAGTGGGACCTATCCGGGATACACTGTAATGTCTTGGAGTGGGACCTATCCAGGATACACTGTAATGTCTTGAGTGGGACCTATCCAGGATACACTGTAATGTCCTGAGAGTGGGACCTATCCAGGATACACTGTAATGTCTTGGAGTGGGACCTATCCAGGATACACTGTAATGTCTTGGAGTGGGACCTATCCAGGATACACTGTAATGTCTTGGAGTGGGACCTATCCAGGATACACTGTAATGTCTTGGAGTGGGACCTATCCAGGATACACTGTAATGTCTTGGAGTGGGACCTATCCAGGATACACTGTAATGTCTTGGAGTGGGACCTATCCAGGATACACTGTAATGTCTTGGAGTGGGACCTATCCAGGATACACTGTAATGTCTTGGAGTGGGACCTATCCAGGATACACTGTAATGTCTTGGAGTGGGACCTATCAGGATACACTGTAATGTCTTGGAGTGGGACCTATCCAGGATACACTGTAATGTCTGAGAGTGGGACCTATCCAGGATACACTGTAATGTCTTGGAGTGGGACCTATCCAGGATACACTGTAATGTACCTATCCAGGATACACTGTAATGTCTTGGAGTGGGACCTATCCAGGATACACTGTAATGTCTTGGAGTGGGACCTATCCAGGATACACTGTAATGTCTTGGAGTGGGACCTATCCAGGATACACTGTAATGTCTTGGAGTGGGACCTATCCAGGATACACTGTAATGTCTTGGAGTGGGACCTATCCGGGATACACTGTAATGTCTTGGAGTGGGACCTATCCAGGATACACTGTAACGTCTTAGAGTGGGACCAATCCAGGATACACTGTAATGTCTTGGAGTGGGACCTATCCAGGATACACTGTAATGTCTGAGAGTTGGACCTATCCAGGATACACTGTAATGTCTTGGAGTGGGACCTATCCAGGATACACTGTAATGTCTTGGAGTGGGACCTATCCAGGATACACTGTAATGTCTTGGAGTGGGACCTATCCAGGATACACTGTAATGTCTTGGAGTGGGACCTATCCAGGATACACTGTAATGTCTGAGAGTTGGACCTATCCAGGATACACTGTAATGTCTGAGAGTTGGACCTATCCAGGATACACTGTAATGTCTTGGAGTGGGACCTATCCAGGATACACTGTAATGTCTTGGAGTAGGACCTATCCAGGATACACTGTAATGTCTTGGAGTGGGACCTATCCAGGATACACTGTAATGTCTGAGAGTTGGACCTGTCCAGGATACACTGTAATGTCTTGGAGTGGGACCTATCCGGGATACACTGTAATGTCTTAGAGTGGGACCTATCCAGGAAATACTGTAATGTCTTAGAGTGGGACCTATCCAGGATACACTGTAATGTCTTGGAGTGGGACCTATCCAGGATACGCTGTAATGTCTTGGAGTGGGACCTATCCAGGATACACTGTAATGTCTTGGAGTGGGACCTATCCAGGATACACTGTAATGTCTTGGAGTGGGACCTATCCAGGATACGCTGTAATGTCTTGGAGTAGGACCTATCCAGGATACACTGTAATGTCTTGGAGTGGGACCTATCCAGGATACACTGTAATGTCTGAGAGTTGGACCTGTCCAGGATACACTGTAATGTCTTGGAGTGGGACCTATCCGGGATACACTGTAATGTCTTGGAGTGGGACCTATCCAGGATACACTGTAATGTCTTAGAGTGGGACCTATCCAGGAAATACTGTAATGTCTTAGAGTGGGACCTATCCAGGATACACTGTAATGTCTTGGAGTGGGACCTATCCAGGATACACTGTAATGTCTTGGAGTGGGACCTATCCAGGATACACTGTAATGTCTTGGAGTGGGACCTATCCAGGATACACTGTAATGTCTTGGAGTGGGACCTATCCAGGATACGCTGTAATGTCTTGGAGTGGGACCTATCCAGGATACACTGTAATGTCTTGGAGTGGGACCTATCCAGGATACACTGTAATGTCTTGGAGTGGGACCTATCCAGGATACACTATAATGTCTTGGAGTGGGACCCATCCAGGATACACTGTAATGTCTTGGAGTGGGACCTATCCGGGATACACTGTAATGTCTTGGAGTGGGACCTATCCAGGATACACAGTAATGTCTTGGAGTGGGACCCATCCAGGATACACTGTAATGTTTTGGAGTGGGACCTATCCAGGATACACTGTAATGTCTTGGAGTGGGACCTATCCAGGATACACTGTAATGTCTTGGAGTGGGACCTATCCAGGATACACTGTAATGTCTTGGAGTGGGACCTATCCAGGATACACTGTAATGTCTTGGAGTGGGACCTATCCAGGATACACTGTAATGTCCTGGAGTGGGACCTATCCAGGATACACTGTAATGTCTTGGAGTGGGACCTATCCAGGATACACTGTAATGTCTTGGAGTGGGACCTATCCAGGATACACTGTAATGTCTTGGAGTGGGACCTATCCAGGATACACTGTAATGTCTGAGAGTTGGACCTATCCGGGATACACTGTAATGTCTTGGAGTGGGACCTATCCGGGATACACTGTAATGTCCTAGAGTGGGACCTATCCGGGATACACTGTAATGTCTTGGAGTGGGACCTATCCGGGATACACTGTAATGTCTTGGAGTGGGACCTATCCAGGATACACTGTAATGTCTTGGAGTGGGACCTATCCAGGATACACTGTAATGTCTTGGAGTGGGACCTATCCGGGATACACTGTAATGTCTTGCAGTGGGACGTATCCTGGATACACTGTAATGTCTTGGAGTGGGACCTATCCAGGATACACTGTAATGTCTTGGAGTGGGACCTATCCAGGATACACTGTAATGTATTGGAGTGGTACCTATCCGGGATACACTGTAATGTCTTGGAGTGGGACCTATCCAGGATACACTGTAACGTCTTAGAGTGGGACCAATCCAGGATACACTGTAATGTCTTGGAGTGGGACCTATCCAGGATACACTGTAATGTCTGAGAGTTGGACCTATCCAGGATACACTGTAATGTCTTGGAGTGGGACCTATCCAGGATACACTGTAATGTCTTGGAGTGGGACCTATCCAGGATACACTGTAATGTCTTAGAGTGGGACCTATCCAGGATACACTGTAATGTCCTAGAGTGGGACTTATCCGGGATACTCTGTAATGTCTTGGAGTGGGACCTATCCAGGATACACTGTAATGTCTTGGAGTGGGACCTATCCAGGATACACTGTAATGATTTGGAGTAGGACCTATCCGGGATACACTGTAATGTCTTGGAGTGGGACCTATCCGGGATACACTGTAATGTCTTGGAGTGGGACCTATCCGGGATACACTGTAATGTCTTGGAGTGTGACCTATCCAGGATACACTGTAATGTCTTGGAGTAGGACCTTTCCAGGATACATTGTAATGTCTTGGAGTAGGACCTATCCAGGATACACTGTAATGTCTTGGAGTGGGACCTATCCAGGATACACTGTAATGTCTTGGAGTGGGACCTATCCAGGATACACTGTAATGTCTTGGAGTAGGACCTATCCAGGATACACTGTAATGTCTGAGAGTTGGACCTATCCAGGATACACTGTAATGTCTGAGAGTTGGACCTATCCAGGATACACTGTAATGTCTTGGAGTGGGACCTATCCAGGATACACTGTAATGTCTTGGAGTAGGACCTATCCAGGATACACTGTAATGTCTTGGAGTGGGACCTATCCAGGATACACTGTAATGTCTGAGAGTTGGACCTGTCCAGGATACACTGTAATGTCTTGGAGTGGGACCTATCCGGGATACACTGTAATGTCTTGGAGTGGGACCTATCCAGGATACACTGTAATGTCTTAGAGTGGGACCTATCCAGGAAATACTGTAATGTCTTAGAGTGGGACCTATCCAGGATACACTGTAATGTCTTGGAGTGGGACCTATCCAGGATACACTGTAATGTCTTGGAGTGGGACCTATCCAGGATACACTGTAATGTCTTGGAGTGGGACATATCCAGGATACACTGTAATGTCTTGGAGTAGGACCTATCCAGGATACATTGTAATGTCTTGGAGTGGGACCTATCCAGGATACACTGTAATGTCTTGGAGTGGGACCTATCCAGGATACACTGTAATGTCTTGGAGTGGGACCTATCCAGGATACACTGTAATGTCTTAGAGTGGGACCTATCCAGGATACACTGTAATGTCTTAGAGTGGGACCTATCCAGGATACACTGTAATGTCTTGGAGTGGGACCTATCCAGGATACACTGTAATGTCTTGGAGTGGGACCTATCCAGGATACACTGTAATGTCTTGGAGTGGGACCCATCCAGGATACACTGTAATGTCTTGGAGTGGGACCTATCCGGGATACACTGTAATGTCTTGGAGTGGGACCTATCCAGGATACACTGTAATGTCTTGGAGTGGGACCTATCCAGGATACACTGTAATGTCTTGGAGTGGGACCCATCCAGGATACACTGTAATGTCTTGGAGTGGGACCTATCCAGGATACACTGTAATGTCTTGGAGTGGGACCTATCCAGGATACACTGTAATGTCTTGGAGTGGGACCTATCCAGGATACACTGTAATGTCTCAATTTTCTCTGGATGTCCAGCTTAAGAACACCTTCCTATTATTGAGTTGACCCCCTTTTGCCATCAGAACAGCCTCAATGCTTCCCCACAGTTGTGTCCAGTTGGCTGAATGTCCTTTGGGTGGTGGACCATTCTTGATACACACATTGACATTGTTGACGGTGAAAAACCCAGCAGCTTTGCAGGTCTTGACACAAACCAGTGCGCCTGGCACCTACTACCATATCCCATTCAAAGGCACTTCAACATTGTGTCTTGCCAATTCACCCTCTGAATGGCACACAGACACCATCCAGGCTTAAAAATCATTCTTTAACCTGTCTCCTCCCCTTTCATCTACACTGATTGAAGTGGATTTAACAAGTGACATCAATAAGGAATCCTAGACTGAGCAGGTAAATCCAGGTGAACGCTGTGTCATGGAAAGAGCAGGTGTTCATAATGTTTTGTCCACTCAGTGTAGGTAATGGCGTGCAATTTGGAATGTAGCCTGTTGTGTGGCCTCAAAATATACATGGATTTACTCACAGATTTATGCGTAGTGTGGAAGTTATAGTACCCATTGTTTAAAGAAGCTTTTCTCCTTTTTATGTTGAGAGCGGAGTCTCCTAGCAACATGGGAAACATTGGACACTGAGTCAGTCTGAAGACTGTGGAGAGGGCTATGTGGAGTTTCTGAGGTAGGATAAGTTTACATTTTATTTATTAAAGTTTTTAATCAAATAAAATAACAATATGTTTGATATTTTCAGATGTTTGTTATTTTTTCCATGTCTTGCTTAACAAAACACTAGGCCTATAGATACATTGTAAAATCATGGAGATATTTTATTTTTAAAAAAAGCACTAAATCTGCAACAACTTTGCCTACACAAGACTGTTATGAAGTCCACATGACTCAAGTTTCCATGACAACGTGATATTATTTACATACAGTATGTGCACACTGTACATGACAAGGCTTTGGGTTGTACAGTGTGGAATTTAAAATGTTAACTTTTCAAAGGCAGTTGAGGTCTAATAGTAGTATACCATTTAGCAGACGCTCTATCCAAAACAGGTGACCCCGGGAATCAAACCCACAATCCTGCCGTTGCAAGCACCACGCTCTACCAACTAAGCCACATCAACCCTTCATAGCCACAATACGCTCTGTGATATTTCTCCCACAGATCGTCATGTCGGTCTTTAACAGCTTAGATTCCTGTGGTGAAAAGAAAATGTCTGACAGGAACACGGGTCATCGTGACGATAATGTTATTCCGTACACGGCTGAAGTTCCCAACATGGCCACTAGGGGAAGTCCACGCTTTGGAGCCTTGAGTCACCACTCCTTCTTCTCCAGACACAACCCTCACCCACACAGAGTCACACACATCCCAGGTGAGAGACCGCATTGGACCAAGGCACCCTATTCCCTGTATAGTGCACTACTTCTGACCAGGGTCCATAGGGAATAGGGTGCCATTTGTGACTCAGCCTCCGCCTTGCTGTTCCTCTGTAGGTCTAAATGGGATTCCAGTATGCATGGTGAATGACGACTGGTACGTGACCACGTCACTATTCCCCCATCCGCTCATCAAGAGTCAGGTATTCAGGACAAGTACAGGAGCACCTTTCTCCCTGCCTGCAGGACACAGCGTGTACGGAGGCAGATACAGCACCGGACGCAGAACAGGTGAATTTAGAAGGTTGCAAACCTCCGGAAACTTTCCCCAACATTTCCAGGTTTTCCAGAATTCCTGTTTAGAAGAATCCCGGAATCAAGAGGGAATACTGTAAGCAGGAAATCTGGAATCCCCCAACCAGGATTTCTAGAAAGCCTGGGAATTTTGGGAAAGTTCCTGGAATTTCTCTATACTAATGTACATGAACGTATAGGAACGAATGCTTTACACACGCTCAAGCAGTATGAAAGAATGAATTCTCTAGTCTGAACACTCTCTCTCTCTCTCTAGTCTGGAACACTCTCTCTCTCTCTCTAGTCTGGAACACTCTCTCTCTCTCTCTAGTCTGGAACACTCTCTCTCTCTAGTCTGGAACACTCTCTCTCTCTCTAGTCTGGAACACTCTCTCTCTCTCTCTAGTCTGGAACACTCTCTCTCTCTCTAGTCTGGAACACTCTCTCTCTCTCTCTAGTCTGGAACACTCTCTCTCTCTCTCTAGTCTGGAACACTCTCTCTCTCTCTAGTCTGGAACACTCTCTCTCTCTCTAGTCTGGAACACTCTCTCTCTCTCTCTCTAGTCTGGAACACTCTCTCTCTCTCTCTAGTCTGGAACACTCTCTCTCTCTCTCTAGTCTGGAACACTCTCTCTCTAGTCTGGAACACTCTCTCTCTCTCTAGTCTGGAACACTCGCTCTCTCTCTAGTCTGGAACACTCTCTCTCTCTCTAGTCTGGAACACTCTCTCTCTCTCTCTAGTCTGGAACACTCTCTCTCTCTCTCTAGTCTGGAACACTCTCTCTCTCTCTCTCTAGTCTGGAACACTCTCTCTCTCTCTAGTCTGGAACACTCTCTCTCTCTCTCTAGTCTGGAACACTCTCTCTCTCTCTCTAGTCTGGAACACTCTCTCTCTCTCTAGTCTGGAATACTCTCTCTCTCTCTAGTCTGGAACACTCTCTCTCTCTCTCTAGTCTGGAACACTCTCTCTCTCTCTCTCTAGTCTGGAACACTCTCTCTCTCTCTCTCTCTCTAGTCTGGAACACTCTTTCTCTCTCTAGTCTGGAACACTCTCTCTCTAGTCTGGAACACTCTCTCTCTAGTCTGGAACACATACATTTACAATGTATTGCCAAAAACCTCCATACCAACTGAACAGAATAAATACCACAGTACCCAATCACCCTTCCTCTCTTGCACACATAAGAATCCATAGAGTAGCTTTTAGTGATAGTCCACTGTGTGCTCACCCCTTCTCTGCCTCTCTCCATTGCTTTCCCTGTGTCGTTTCTCGCTGTCTCTCTGGTCTGCCCTCTTCTGTTGTTCTACCCTCCTCTCTCGTCCTGTCCTGTTTTGTAAAAGTAAAGTGTAAAAGTAAAAACAAATTTAATAGTAATTGTCCTTTTTCACTTGCAAATAAACCATGTTTTACTTTTCACTGTCTGTTTTTTACCTGTTATAATTTCTGCAAATAAGTAGAACTAATTAGAATCTATAGAGCAGATTGAAGTGATACAGTCTACTGTGTTCTCAACCCACCTCTGTTCTCTCTCCATCTGCCCTCTTCTGTCACTTTCTCTGTGTCTTGTCTGATGCCGTCTCAGGTTCTGTTAGTCATTGTCTCCTTTGTCTATCTTCTGATGTTATGGCCTGTTCTGTTCTTCTGGTCCCCATCATATCCTAGTATAGTCGGGGGTGCCGTGAGAGTTATTGAAGATACTCTTCAAAGAAGTAGGGTTTATTTTTAGGAAGATGAGCAGGGATTCCGCTTGTTCCACCATTGGGGTTTCAGGACAGAGATGACATACCCAGAAATGACCCAAATCTAACTGCCTGTAGCTCAGGCCCTGAAGCAAGGATATGGATATTCTTGGTACCATTTGAAAGGAAACACTTTGAAGTTTGTGGAAATGTGAAAGGAATGTAGGAGAATATAACACAATATATCTGGTAAAAGATAATACAAAGAAAAAAAAAAAAACATTCTTTCGTATTTTCTTTTGTACCATCATCTTTGAAATGCAAGAGAATTTCCATAATATATTATTCCAGCCCAGGTGCAATTTAGCTTTTGGCCACTAGATGGCATCAGTGTATGTGCAAAATTTTTGACTGATCCAATAAACAATTGCATTTCTGTTAAAAAATTGTATCAAGACTGCCAAAATGCGCCTAATTTCTTTACTAATAACTTTTCATGTTCATGACTCTGCACTCTCCTCAAACAATAGCATGGTATTATTTCACTGTAATAACTACTGTAAATTGGACAGTGCAGTTAGATTAACAAGAATTTAGTCTTTCTGCCCATATCAGATATGTCTATGTCCTGGGAAATGTTCTTGTTACTTACAACCTCATGCTAATCGCATTAGCCTACATTAGCTCAACGGTCCTGTGGAAGGGACACCGATCCCGAAGAAGTTAAGAAGGGGTGGTTCTCCTTGCTGCTCAGTAGGCAAACACCAGGGTCTTGAAGATGATGCGAGCTTCGACTGGAAGCTAGTGGAGCGTGCGGCGGAGCGGTGTGACAATGGAGAACATAGGAAGGTTGAACACCTGGATAAGTTGCAGGGGGGTTTTGATGGCACAGCCCAGCCAACAGCGAGTGGCAGTAGTAGTTTAGACGGGAGATGCCAAGTGCCTGGATTTGTACCTGTGCCTCTTCCTGTGTGAGGAAAGGTTGTACTCTGCTGTAGAACATGAACCTGCAGGAGCGAGAATGACAGCGTGTTGTCCAGGGTCACGCCAAAGTTCATTGCACTATGGAAGAGGGGACAAGAAGACCGTTCTGAGGAGGATACCAAGAGAGTTGGTGCGAGACAGCATTGCTCAAGTGTTTTGAAAAGAACAAAATACAGGATACCAAGTGTTGATGTTTTGAGTAGGGGAGCAACTCTGGCCATCTTAAAGTCAGAGGGAATGCAGCTAGGTCAGGGATGAGTTGATGAGGGTAGTGAGGAATGGGAGAAGGTCCCGAGAGATGGTGTGGAGAAGGGAGGAAGGGTTTGGGTCAAGTGGGCAGGTTGTTGGGTGGCCGGACCTCACTAGTCGCAGGATTTGATCTGGAGAGAGAAAGGAGAAAAAGGTCAAGGCGTAGGGTAGTTCTGTCTGAGTGGGACCAGTGGACTCAATAGGCTGACTGAATGAGGAGCAGATGGTCAGGGCGTAGGGTAGTTCTGTCTGAGTGGGACCAGTGGACTCAATAGGCTGACTGAATGAGGAGCAGATGGTCAGGGCGTAGGGTAGTTCTGTCTGAGTGGGACCAGTGGACTCAATAGGCTGACTGAATGAGGAGCAGATGGTCAGGGCGTAGGGTAGTTCTGTCTGAGTGGGACCAGTGGACTCAATAGGCTGACTGAATGAGGAGCAGATGGTCAGGGCGTAGGGTAGTTCTGTCTGAGTGGGACCAGTGGACTCAATAGGCTGACTGAATGAGGAGCAGATGGTCAGGGCGTAGGGTAATTCTGTCTGAGTGGGACCAGTGGACTCAATAGGCTGACTGAATGAGGAGCAGATGGTCAGGGCGTAGGGTAGTTCTGTCTGAGTGGGACCAGTGGACTCAATAGGCTGACTGAATGAGGAGCAGATGGTCAGGGCGTAGGGTAGTTCTGTCTGAGTGGGACCAGTGGACTCAATAGGCTGACTGAATGAGGAGCAGATGGTCAGGGCGTAGGGTAGTTCTGTCTGAGTGGGACCAGTGGACTCAATAGGCTGACTGAATGAGGAGCAGATGGTCAGGGCGTAGGGTAGTTCTGTCTGAGTGGGACCAGTGGACTCAATAGGCTGACTGAATGAGGAGCAGATGTCGTCAACCTTGACAAAGTTGTCCACAGGGCGGGGGAGGAGGAAGAGAATTAAAGAGGGAGGGAGAAAGTGGAGAAGAGTTTCCCAGGGTTGGAGGCAGAAGCTTTTTGAGTGATAGAAAGTGGCTTTAGCAGTGGATACAGAGGAAGAGGAGGGAGTGAAAGGATGATGGGTCCTCTGGAAGTTTAGTTTTCCTCCATTTCCGCTCAGCTGGCCGCTGCCCTGTTCTGTTCACACACAGTAAATCAGTCATCCACGGGTGGGAGGGGAAGGTTGAGCTGAGGGACAATGAGAGTCAAAGGATGCAGAAGGGAAAAATATTTAGCAGAACAGAGACCTGGAGGGGGGTTGTAGTGAGATTAGTAGGAGAACAGAGACCTGGAGGGGGTTACAGTGAGATTAGTAGGAGAACAGAGACCTGGAGGGGGTTGTAGTGAGATTAGTAGGAGAACAGAGACCTGGAGGGGTTACAGTGAGATTAGTAGGAGAACAGAGACCTGGAGGGGGTTACAGTGAGATTAGTAGGAGAACAGAAACCTGGAGGGGTTGTAGTGAGATTAGTAGGAGAACAGAGACCTGGAGGGGGTTGTAGTGAGATTAGTAGGAGAACAGAGACCTGGAGGGGGTTACAGTGAGATTAGTAGGAGAACAGAGACCTGGAGGGGGTTGTAGTGAGATTAGTAGGAGAACAGAGACCTGGAGGGGGTTGCAGTGAGATTAGTAGGAGAACAGAGACCTGGAGGGGGGTTGTAGTGAGATTAGTAGGAGAACAGAGACCTGGAGGGGGGTTGTAGTGAGATTAGTAGGGGAACAGAGACCTGGAGGGGGTTACAGTGAGATTAGTAGGAGAACAGAGACCTGGAGGGGGGTTGCAGTGAGATTAGTAGGAGAACAGAGACCTGGAGGGGTTACAGTGAGATTAGTAGGAGAACAGAGACCTGGAGGGGGGTTGTAGTGAGATTAGTAGGACAACAGAGACCTGGAGGGGGGTTGCAGTGAGATTAGTAGGAGAACAGAGACCTGGAAGGGGTTACAGTGAGATTAGTAGGAGAACAGAGACCTGGAGGGGGTTACAGTGAGATTAGTAGGAGAACAGAGACCTGGAGGGGGGTTACAGTGAGATTAGTAGGAGAACAGAGACCTGGAGGGGTTGTAGTGAGATTAGTAGGAGAACAGAGACCTGGAGGGGTTGTAGTGAGATTAGTAGGAGAACAGAGATCTGGAGGGGGTTACAGTGAGATTAGTAGGAGAACAGAGACCTGGAGGGGGGTTGTAGTGAGATTAGTAGGAGAACAGAGACCTGGAGGGGGTTACAGTGAGATTAGTAGGAGAACAGAGACCCGGAGGGGGTTGTAGTGAGATTAGTAGGAGAACAGAGACCTGGAGGGGTTACAGTGAGATTAGTAGGAGAACAGAGACCTGGAGGGGTTGTAGTGAGATTAGTAGGAGAACAGAGACCTGGAGGGGGTTGTAGTGAGATTAGTAGGAGAACAGAGACCTGGAGGGGGGTTACAGTGAGATTAGTAGGAGAACAGAGACCTGGAGGGGTTGTAGTGAGATTAGTAGGAGAACAGAGACCTGGAGGGGGTTGTAGTGAGATTAGTAGGAGAACAGAGACCTGGAGGGGGGTTACAGTGAGATTAGTAGGAGAACAGAGACCTGGATGGGGGTTGCAGTGAGATTAGTAGGAGAACAGAGACCTGGAGGGGGGTTGTAGTGAGATTAGTAGGAGAACAGAGACCTGGAGGGGAGTTACAGTGAGATTAGTAGGAGAACAGAGACCTGGAGGGGGGTTGTAGTGAGATTAGTAGGAGAACAGAGACCTGGAGGGGGGTTACAGTGAGATTAGTAGGAGAACAGAGACCTGGAGGGGGTTGTAGTGAGATTAGTAGGAGAACAGAGACCTGGAGGGGTTGTAGTGAGATTAGTAGGAGAACAGAGACCTGGAGGGGGTTACAGTGAGATTAGTAGGAGAACAGAGACCTGGAGGGGTTGTAGTGAGATTAGTAGGAGAACAGAGACCTGGAGGGGTTGTAGCGAGATTAGTAGGAGAACAGAGACCTGGAGGGGTTGTAGTGAGATTAGTAGGAGAACAGAGATCTAGAGGGGGGTTACAGTGAGATTAGTAGGAGAACAGAGACCTGGAGGGGGTTACAGTGAGATTAGTAGGAGAACAGAGACCTGGAGGGGGGTTGTAGTGAGATTAGTAGGAGAACAGAGACCTGGAGGGGGTTACAGTGAGATTAGTAGGAGAACAGAGACCTGGAGGGGGGTTGTAGTGAGATTAGTAGGAGAACAGAGACCTGGAGGGGGTTACAGTGAGATTAGTAGGAGAACAGAGACCTGGAGGGGGTTACAGTGAGATTAGTAGGAGAACAGAGACCTGGACGGGGTTGTAGTGAGATTAGTAGGAGAACAGAGACCTGGAGGGGGGTTACAGTGAGATTAGTAGGAGAACAGAGACCTGGAGGGGGGTTGTAGTGAGATTAGTAGGAGAACAGAGACCTGGAGGGGTTGTAGTGAGATTAGTAGGAGAACAGAGACCTGGAGGGGTTGCAGTGAGATTAGTAGGAGAACAGAGACCTGGAGGGGGTTGTAGTGAGATTAGTAGGAGAACAGAGACCTGGAGGGGGTTACAGTGAGATTAGTAGGAGAACAGAGACCTGGGGGGTTGTAGTGAGATTAGTAGGAGAACAGAGACCTGGAGGGGGTTACAGTGAGATTAGTAGGAGAACAGAGACCTGGAGGGGGTTGTAGTGAGATTAGTAGGAGAACAGAGACCTGGAGGGGGTTACAGTGAGATTAGTAGGAGAACAGAGACCTGGAGGGGGTTGTAGTGAGATTAGTAGGAGAACAGAGACCTGGAGGGGGTTGTAGTGAGATTAGTAGGAGAACAGAGACCTGGAGGGGGTTGTAGTGAGATTAGTAGGAGAACAGAGACCTGGAGGGGGTTACAGTGAGATTAGTAGGAGAACAGAGACCTGGAGGGGGTTGTAGTGAGATTAGTAGGAGAACAGAGACCTGGAGGGGGTTGTAGTGAGATTAGTAGGAGAACAGAGACCTGGAGGGGTTACAGTGAGATTAGTAGGAGAACAGAGACCTGGAGGGGGTTACAGTGAGATTAGTAGGAGAACAGAGACCTGGAGGGGGTTACAGTGAGATTAGTAGGAGAACAGAGACCTGGAGGGGGGTTGTAGTGAGATTAGTAGGACAACAGAGACCTGGAGGGGGTTGTAGTGAGATTAGTAGGAGAACAGAGACCTGGAGGGGGTTGTAGTGAGATTAGTAGGAGAACAGAGACCTGGAGGGGGTTACAGTGAGATTAGTAGGAGAACAGAGACCTGGAGGGTTGTAGTGAGATTAGTAGGAGAACAGAGACCTGGAGGGGTTGCAGTGAGATTAGTAGGAGAACAGAGACCTGGAGGGGGTTGTAGTGAGATTAGTAGGAGAACAGAGACCTGGAGGGGGTTACAGTGAGATTAGTAGGAGAACAGAGACCTGGAGGGGGTTGTAGTGAGATTAGTAGGAGAACAGAGACCTGGAGGGGTTACAGTGAGATTAGTAGGAGAACAGAGACCTGGAGGGGGTTGCAGTGAGATTAGTAGGAGAACAGAGACCTGGAGGGGTTACAGTGAGATTAGTAGGAGAACAGAGACCTGGAGGGGGTTACAGTGAGATTAGTAGGAGAACAGAGACCTGGAGGGGGTTGTAGTGAGATTAGTAGGACAACAGAGACCTGGAGGGGGTTGTAGTGAGATTAGTAGGAGAACAGAGACCTGGAGGGGGTTACAGTGAGATTAGTAGGAGAACAGAGACCTGGAGGGGTTACAGTGAGATTAGTAGGAGAACAGAGACCTGGAGGGGGTTACAGTGAGATTAGTAGGAGAACAGAGACCTGGAGGGGTTGTAGTGAGATTAGTAGGAGAACAGAGACCTGGAGGGGGTTGTAGTGAGATTAGTAGGAGAACAGAGACCTGGAGGGGTTGTAGCGAGATTAGTAGGAGACCAGAGACCTGGAGGGGGGTTGTAGTGAGATTAGTAGGAGAACAGAGATCTGGAGGGGGGTTACAGTGAGATTAGTAGGAGAACAGAGACCTGGAGGGGGTTACAGTGAGATTAGTAGGAGAACAGAGACCTGGAGGGGTTGTAGTGAGATTAGTAGGAGAACAGAGACCTGGAGGGGTTACAGTGAGATTAGTAGGAGAACAGAGACCTGGAGGGGTTACAGTGAGATTAGTAGGACAACAGAGACCTGGAGGGGTTGTAGTGAGATTAGTAGGAGAACAGAGACCTGGAGGGGTTGTAGTGAGATTAGTAGGAGAACAGAGACCTGGAGGGGGTTACAGTGAGATTAGTAGGAGAACAGAGACCTGGAGGGGGGTTGTAGTGAGATTAGTAGGAGAACAGAGACCTGGAGGGGGTTACAGTGAGATTAGTAGGAGAACAGAGACCTGGAGGGGGTTGTAGTGAGATTAGTAGGAGAACAGAGACCTGGAGGGGGTTGCAGTGAGATTAGTAGGAGAACAGAGACCTGGAGGGGGTTACAGTGAGATTAGTAGGAGAACAGAGACCTGGAGGGGTTGTAGTGAGATTAGTAGGAGAACAGAGACCTGGAGGGGTTGTAGTGAGATTAGTAGGAGAACAGAGACCGGGAGGGGGGTTACAGTGAGATTAGTAGGAGAACAGAGACCTGGGTGGGGTTACAGTGAGATTAGTAGGAGAACAGAGACCTGGAGGGGGTTACAGTGAGATTAGTAGGAGAACAGAGACCTGGAGGGGGGTTGTAGTGAGATTAGTAGGACAACAGAGACCTGGAGGGGGGTTGTAGTGAGATTAGTAGGAGAACAGAGACCTGGAGGGGGTTACAGTGAGATTAGTAGGAGAACAGAGACCTGGAGGGGTTACAGTGAGATTAGTAGGAGAACAGAGACCTGGAGGGGGTTACAGTGAGATTAGTAGGAGAACAGAGACCTGGAGGGGGTTGTAGTGAGATTAGTAGGAGAACAGAGACCTGGAGGGGTTACAGTGAGATTAGTAGGAGAACAGAGACCTGGAGGGGTTGTAGTGAGATTAGTAGGAGAACAGAGACCTGGAGGGGGGTTGTAGTGAGATTAGTAGGAGAACAGAGACCTGGAGGGGGTTGTAGCGAGATTAGTAGGAGACCAGAGACCTGGAGGGGGGGTTGTAGTGAGATTAGTAAGAGAACAGAGATCTGGAGGGGGGTTACAGTGAGATTAGTAGGAGAACAGAGACCTGGAGGGGGTTACAGTGAGATTAGTAGGAGAACAGAGACCTGGAGGGGGGTTGTAGTGAGATTAGTAGGAGAACAGAGACCTGGAGGGGTTACAGTGAGATTAGTAGGAGAACAGAGACCTGGAGGGGGGTTACAGTGAGATTAGTAGGAGTACAGAGACCTGGAGGGGGTTGTAGTGAGATTAGTCGGAGAACAGAGACCTGGAGGGGTTGTAGTGAGATTAGTAGGAGAACAGAGACCTGGAGGGTTGTAGTGAGATTAGTAGGAGAACAGAGACCTGGAGGGGTTGTAGTGAGATTAGTAGGAGAACAGAGACCTGGAGGGGTTGTAGTGAGATTAGTAGGAGAACAGAGACCTGGAGGGGTTGTAGTGAGATTAGTAGGAGAACAGAGACCTGGAGGGGTTGTAGCGAGATTAGTAGGAGAACAGAGACCTGGAGGGTTGTAGCGAGATTAGTAGGAGACCAGAGACCTGGAGGGGTTGTAGTGAGATTAGTAGGAGAACAGAGATCTGGAGGGGGTTACAGTGAGATTAGTAGGAGAACAGAGACCTGGAGGGGTTGCAGTGAGATTAGTAGGAGAACAGAGACCTGGAGGGGGTTGTAGTGAGATTAGTAGGAGAACAGAGACCTGGAGGGGGTTGTAGTGAGATTAGTAGGAGAACAGAGACCTGGAGGGGGGTTGTAGTGAGATTAGTAGGAGAACAGAGACCTGGAGGGGGGTTGTAGTGAGATTAGTAGGAGAACAGAGACCTGGAGGGGGTTACAGTGAGATTAGTAGGAGAACAGAGACCTGGAGGGGGGTTACAGTGAGATTAGTAGGAGAACAGAGACCTGGAGGGGGTTGTAGTGAGATTAGTAGGAGAACAGAGACCTGGAGGGGGTTGTAGTGAGATTAGTAGGAGAACAGAGACCTGGAGGGGTTACAGTGATATTAGTAGGAGAACAGAGACCTGGAGGGGTTACAGTGAGATTAGTAGGAGAACAGAGACCTGGAGGGGGTTGTAGTGAGATTAGTAGGAGAACAGAGACCTGGAGGGGTTACAGTGAGATTAGTAGGAGAACAGAGACCTGGAGGGGTTACAGTGAGATTAGTAGGAGAACAGAGACCTGGAGGGGGTTGTAGTGAGATTAGTAGGAGAACAGAGACCTGGAGGGGTTGTAGTGAGATTAGTAGGAGAACAGAGACCTGGAGGGGGTTACAGTGAGATTAGTAGGAGAACAGAGACCTGGAGGGGGTTACAGTGAGATTAGTAGGAGAACAGAGACCTGGAGGGGTTGTAGTGAGATTAGTAGGAGAACAGAGACCTGGAGGGGTTGTAGTGAGATTAGTAGGAGAACAGAGACCTGGAGGGGGTTACAGTGATATTAGTAGGAGAACAGAGACCTGGAGGGGGGTTACAGTGAGATTAGTAGGAGAACAGAGACCTGGAGGGGGGTTGTAGTGAGATTAGTAGGAGAACAGAGACCTGGAGGGGGTTACAGTGAGATTAGTAGGAGAACAGAGACCTGGAGGGGGTTACAGTGAGATTAGTAGGAGAACAGAGACCTGGAGGGGGTTATAGTGAGATTAGTAGGAGAACAGAGACCTGGAGGGGGGTTGTAGTGAGATTAGTAGGAGAACAGAGACCTGGAGGGGGTTACAGTGAGATTAGTAGGAGAACAGAGACCTGGAGGGGGTTACAGTGAGATTAGTAGGAGAACAGAGACCTGGAGGGGGTTACAGTGAGATTAGTAGGAGAACAGAGACCTGGAGGGGGTTACAGTGAGATTAGTAGGAGAACAGAGACCTGGAGGGGGTTACAGTGAGATTAGTAGGAGAACAGAGACCTGGAGGGGGGTTACAGTGAGATTAGTAGGAGAACAGAGACCTGGAGGGGGTTACAGTGAGATTAGTAGGAGAACAGAGACCTGGAGGGGGTTACAGTGAGATTAGTAGGAGAACAGAGACCTGGAGGGGGTTACAGTGAGATTAGTAGGAGAACAGAGATCTAGAGGGGGTTGTAGTGAGATTAGTAGGAGAACAGAGACCTGGAGGGGGTTACAGTGATATTAGTAGGAGAACAGAGACCTGGAGGGGGGTTACAGTGAGATTAGTAGGAGAACAGAGACCTGGAGGGGGTTGTAGTGAGATTAGTAGGAGAACAGAGACCTGGAGGGGTTACAGTGAGATTAGTAGGAGAACAGAGACCTGGAGGGGTTACAGTGAGATTAGTAGGAGAACAGAGACCTGGAGGGGGTTGTAGTGAGATTAGTAGGAGAACAGAGACCTGGAGGGGTTGTAGTGAGATTAGTAGGGGAACAGAGACCTGGAGGGGGTTGTAGTGAGATTAGTAGGAGAACAGAGACCTGGAGGGGGTTGTAGTGAGATTAGTAGGAGAACAGAGACCTGGAGGGGGTTACAGTGAGATTAGTAGGAGAACAGAGACCTGGAGGGGGGTTACAGTGAGATTAGTAGGAGAACAGAGACCTGGAGGGGGTTGTAGTGAGATTAGTAGGAGAACAGAGACCTGGAGGGGGGTTGTAGTGAGATTAGTAGGAGAACAGAGACCTGGAGGGGGTTGTAGTGAGATTAGTAGGAGAACAGAGATCTGGAGGGGTTGTAGTGAGATTAGTAGGAGAACAGAGATCTGGAGGGGTTGTAGTGAGATTAGTAGGAGAACAGAGACCTGGAGGGGGGTTGTAGTGAGATTAGTAGGAGAACAGAGACCTGGAGGGGGGTTACAGTGATATTAGTAGGAGAACAGAGACCTGGAGGGGGGTTGTAGTGAGATTAGTAGGAGAACAGAGACCTGGAGGGGTTGTAGTGAGATTAGTAGGAGAACAGAGACCTGGAGGGGGTTGTAGTGAGATTAGTAGGAGAACAGAGACCTGGAGGGGTTACAGTGAGATTAGTAGGAGAACAGAGACCTGGAGGGGGTTACAGTGAGATTAGTAGGAGAACAGAGACCTGGAGGGGTTGTAGTGAGATTAGTAGGAGAACAGAGACCTGGAGGGGGTTGTAGTGAGATTAGTAGGAGAACAGAGACCTGGAGGGGTTGTAGTGAGATTAGTAGGAGAACAGAGACCTGGAGGGGTTGTAGTGAGATTAGTAGGAGAACAGAGACCTGGAGGGGTTACAGTGAGATTAGTAGGAGAACAGAGACCTGGAGGGGGTTGTAGTGAGATTAGTAGGAGAACAGAGACCTGGAGGGGTTGTAGTGAGATTAGTAGGAGAACAGAGACCTGGAGGGGTTGTAGTGAGATTAGTAGGAGAACAGAGACCTGGAGGGGTTGTAGTGAGATTAGTAGGAGAACAGAGACCTGGAGGGGTTGTAGTGAGATTAGTAGGAGAACAGAGACCTGGAGGGGGTTGTAGTGATATTAGTAGGAGAACAGAGACCTGGAGGGTTGTAGTGAGATTAGTAGGAGAACAGAGACCTGGAGGGGTTGTAGTGATATTAGTAGGAGAACAGAGACCTGGAGGGGGTTGTAGTGAGATTAGTAGGAGAACAGAGACCTGGAGGGGGTTGTAGTGAGATTAGTAGGAGAACAGAGACCTAGAGGGGGTTGTAGTGAGATTAGTAGGAGAACAGAGACCTGGAGGGGGGTTGTAGTGAGATTAGTAGGAGAACAGAGACCTAGAGGGGGGTTGTAGTGAGATTAGTAGGAGAACAGAGACCTAGAGGGGGGTTGTAGTGAGATTAGTAGGAGAACAGAGACCTGGAGGGGGGTTACAGTGATATTAGTAGTGAAGATGGGGTCAAGCGTATTGCCTTCCTCTTGAGTGGGAGGTGATTGGAAAAGGGTCAGGCATCGGGAGGATAAAGTCGCTTTTCAAGGTGTCAAGCTCATTGAGTGCACTTGGTGGGTGATAGATGACAACAATGTTAAGCTTGAGTTGACAAGTGACTGTGACAGCATGGAATTCAAATGTGGAAATAGACAGGTGAGAGAGGGGGGATAACAGAATCTCCAATGAGGAGAAATGAGTATCCCTGGGCCACCAAAAATTGATCTTATTTATTTTTTCTTTCGACCCCCAAAAAAAAAAAATAAAATAAGCTAGCCCTCCTGTTCTACCGTTTACGCTACTAACTCCAGACCAACGTCAAAATGTCTCGACCGGCCCGACTTCGATTGCTTGTCAAGGGATTTTTTTTATCCTATTTAAACTTTTTGAACTATAATGATTTCACATTTGCATAAAGCAACATGGGTTTAAATGAGAACCATAGGAATACAGGGGTAGATTTTTTTTTAAAGGGACCTGTTCCTTGGCCAATTTAGGCTCACATCTTCAAATTCTTTAAAATCTTCAGAAACTATAGCTATTATACATTCGCATAAATTATCTCACCAACAGGTCACTCCTGAACCGTTCAAGCTAGAGACACCGAACCAACTTCCACATCTTCAGGCTATCCTAACTTCAACTTATAAAAAACATTTAGAAGCTATAAATAGTGGTAATTAGCATAAATTAGCCCAAACAATGTACGGATTCAACGCCAGAAATACAATTTTAAATGCTACCGCTCTTTAACCATTTCAGCTACAAACAGAACAATATTAAGAATTGTTTTAAGTTTCAAAACCACAAATACTTTAAAACAAGCAACAGGAAATGTACTTTTCTGTATATATATATGTATATTTCTAAAAACATAATTCCACTTATTATGGAGTGTAGGCCAGTGACACACAATCTCAATGTAATCCTTTTTTTAAAATTCAGGCTGTAAGACAACAAAATGTGGGAAAAGTCAAGAATCCTTTCTGAAGACACTGTAAATGAAATCTATAAACAGACATATGAACAGGATTAAGTGAGATTTCATTGCTAATGCTCTTTCCTCTTTGCATTAAAGCTCTGTTATCAGAAGCCTGGAAAGAGGAGTTGAAAGATCTGTCTGTAAAAGTCAGCGTTTCTACTCAGGACAGAAAGGACAAAAAATATGTAAGTACGTTAATTTAAATTAAATCAGCAATTATTTATAACATTGAGATTGTTCTTGCCGTTATTTGGACTGTAGCTGAAATATCATGTCTGTTTGACCTTTATATTGTGTGTGCGTGCGTGCGTGTGACTATACAGGAGAATGAAGAGGAGGGTCTGGGACCGGTCCGGAGGAAGACCCAGTACTCGGCCCAGACAGGGAGGATCATTCCTCCCTCCTCTCAGGCTTATCAGCGTAGCCACCAGGCTCAGACCCACCGTCACCCCCCTGGCCCGGCTCTACATCAGCAGGAACTCATGGTACTGTGCAGTCTTTCACATTATCTGTATAACCAAAGCGGCATATACATTTAATTCATTACTACTACTACTGTCTGCAGTGCACTTCTCCTGCTCTGAAGGAAAGGAGAAAATGTTTCCCCCCATTCTCCCTCTACAGGGAAGGGAAACGTGTTTCCCCCCATTCTCCCTCTACAGGAAAGGGAAACGTGTTTCCCCCCATTCTCCCTCTACAGGAAAGGGAAACATGTTTCCCCCCATTCTCCCTCTACAGGAAAGGGAAACGTGTTTCCCCCCATTCTCCCTCTAAAGGGAAGGGAAAATGTTTCCCCCCATTCTCCCTCTACAGGGAAGGGAAACATGTTTCCCCCCATTCTCCCTCTACAGGAAAGGGAAACGTGTTTCCCCCCATTCTCCCTCTACAGGGAAGGGAAACGTGTTTCCCCCCATTCTCCCTCTAAAGGGAAGGGAAACATGTTTCCCCCCATTCTCCCTCTAAAGGGAAGGGAAACCCCCATTCTCCCTCTAAAGGGAAGGGAAACATGTTTCCCCATTCTCCCTCTACAGGAAGGGAAACGTGTTTCCCCATTCTCCCTCTAAAGGAAGGGAAACATGTTTCCCCCCATTCTCCCTCTAAAGGGAAGGGAAACATGTTTCCCCCCATTCTCCCTCTAAAGGGAAGGGAAACCCCCATTCTCCCTCTAAAGGGAAGGGAAACATGTTTCCCCCCATTCTCCCTCTACAGGGAAGGGAAACGTGTTTCCCCCCATTCTCCCTCTAAAGGGAAGGGAAACATGTTTCCCCCCATTCTCCCTCTACAGGGAAGGGAAACGTGTTTCCCCCCATTCTCCCTCTACAGGGAAGGGAAACATGTTTCCCCCCATTCTCCCTCTACAGGGAAGGGGAACGTGTTTCCCCCCATTCTCCCTCTAAAGGGAAGGGGAACGTGTTTCCCCCCATTCTCCCTCTACAGGGAAGGGGAACGTGTTTCCCCCCATTCTCCCTCTACAGGGAAGGGGAACGTGTTTCCCCCCATTCTCCCTCTACAGGGAAGGGAAACATGTTTCCCCCCATTCTCCCTCTACAGGGAAGGAAACATGTTTCCCCCCATTCTCCCTCTACAGGGAAGGGAAACATGTTTCCCCCCATTCTCCCTCTACAGGGAAGGAAACATGTTTCCCCCCATTCTCCCTCTACAGGGAAGGGAAACGTGTTTCCCCCCATTCTCCCTCTACAGGGAAGGGAAACATGTTTCCCCCCATTCTCCCTCTACAGGGAAGGGAAACATGTTTCCCCCCATTCTCCCTCTGTAAAACTTCTGAATATTTTAATTAAAAATGTATCTAAAATAACTATTGCTCTAAACTATTAATTTACCAAAGCAGATCAAAGACATGAGATACTGGAGTATTTTATGATATGGTGTTGAACAATGTCCCTATTGCTAAGTACTATAAAATAATAATTACCTGATTATATTCATCAGAATAGACTCTGTTAGATTACCTGATTATATTCATCAGAATAGACTGTCTCTGTTAGATTACCTGATTATATTCATCAGAATAGACTGTCTCTGTTAGATTACCTGATTATATTCATCAGAATAGCCTGTCTGTGTCAGATTACCTGATTATATTCATCAGAATAGACTGTCTGTGTTAGATTACCTGATTATATTCATCAGAATAGACTGTCTCTGTTAGATTACCTGATTATATTCATCAGAATAGACTGTCTCTGTTAGATTACCTGATTATATTAATCAGAATATACTGTCTGTGTTAGATTACCTGATTATATTCATCAGAATAAACTGTCTGTGTCAGATTACCTGATTATATTCATCAGAATAGACTGTCTGTGTTAGATTACCTGATTATATTCATCAGAATAGACTGTCTGTGTTAGATTACCTGATTATATTCATCAGAATAGACTGTCTCTGTTAGATTACCTGATTATATTCATCAGAATAGACTGTCTGTGTTAGATTACCTGATTATATTCATCAGAATAGCCTGTCTGTGTCAGATTACCTGATTATATTCATCAGAATAGACTGTCTCTGTTAGATTACCTGATTATATTAATCACAATAGACTGTCTCTGTTAGATTACCTGATTATATTCATCAGAATAGACTGTCTGTGTTAGATTATCTGATTATATTCATCAGAATAGACTGTCTGTGTCAGATTACCTGATTATATTCATAAGAATAGACTGTCTGTGTTAGATTACCTGATTATATTCATCAGAATAGACTGTCTGTGTTAGATTACCTGATTATATTCATCAGAATAGACTGTCTGTGTTAGATTACCTGATTATATTCATCAGAATAGACTGTCTGTGTTTGATTACCTGATTATATTCATCAGAATAGACTGTCTGTGTTAGATTTCCTGATTATATTCATCAGAATAGACTGTCTCTGTTAGATTACCTGATTATATTCATCAGAATAGACTGTCTCTGTTAGATTACCTGATTATATTCATCAGAATAGACTGTCTGTGTTAGATTACCTGATTATATTCATCAGAATAGACTGTCTGTGTCAGATTACCTGATTATATTCATCAGAATAGACTGTCTGTGTTAGATTACCTGATTATATTCATCAGAATAGACTGTCTGTGTCAGATTACATGATTATTTTCATCAGAATAGACTGTCTGTGTCAGATTACCTGATTATTTTCATCAGAATAGACTGTCTGTGTTAGATTACCTGATTATATTCATCAGAATAGACTGTCTCTGTTAGATTACCTGATTATATTCATCAGAATAGACTGTCTCTGTTAGATTACCTGATTATATTCATCAGAATAGACTGTCTCTGTTAGATTACCTGATTATATTCATCAGAATAGCCTGTCTGTGTCAGATTACCTGATTATATTCATCAGAATAGCCTGTCTGTGTCAGATTACCTGATTATATTCATCAGAATAGACTGTCTGTGTTAGATTACCTGATTATATTCATCAGAATAGACTGTCTCTGTTAGATTACCTGATTATATTAATCACAATAGACTGTCTGTGTTAGATTACCTGATTATATTCATCAGAATAGACTGTCTGTGTCAGATTACCTGATTATATTCATAAGAATAGACTGTCTGTGTTAGATTACCTGATTATATTCATCAGAATAGACTGTCTGTGTTAGATTACCTGATTATATTCATCAGAATAAACTGTCTGTGTTAGATTACCTGATTATATTCATCAGAATAGACGGTCTCTGTTAGATTACATTCATCAGAATAGACTGGTTTTGCTAGATTACGTAATTTGTTGTCATCAGACATGAAAAAAGAATCAAAGCTCCAGAATCTCCACAGAAATACACAAAGAATGTGTGAGTTCATTTCAGGCTAACAGACTTCAGAGCTAGGGTCCTGAGGCAATTACATCTCCATTCACAGAGCCTCATTTATACACTAACATGTGTCCTTTGTCCTGATATTGCCTGCATTCTGATTGTGCACACATTTGTTAAAGTATGTCTACACATGGTATTAAAATGTGTCTTATTGCCTTCCACTCTGGACACATTGTGACCAGATTTCTTCATCCCTCCCTGTATGCACATTACGGGAACACTATGCTTTCAAAATAGTACTTGTTTATTTTAAGACTCAAGTTGATGCCGTAAGTCAGTGATGCCACCTGTCAATCATTTTAAAAGGCAGGATACTGATGATTTAAACGGTTTCTCTGTCCAGATCCGTTTACACTTGTAAGATATCCAGACACAATACGTGCCTGAATACCTCCGGAGGTGGTCAGGAAGATCACATTCAGATCACAACGTGTCTTTTTTATCGTCTACACCTGTCTGTAAATGTGGGCACAATCAGAAAGTGGACAAGTTCAGGACAAAGGACGCATGTTAGAACCAGTTATAAACAGGGCTGAAAACAAGATCAGGACAAAGGATGGATGTTAGAACCAGGTGTAAACGGGGCTCAAGACAAGATCAGGACAAAAGCAGCATGTTAGAACCAGGTGTAAACAGGGCTTCTGACTGTCCTGTAGATCAGGACAAAGGCAGCATGTTAGAACCAGGTGTAAACAGGGCTTCTGACTGTCCTGTAGATCAGGACAAAGGCAGCATGTTAGAACCAGGTGTAAACAGGGCTTCTGACTGTCCTGTAGATCAGGACAAAGGCAGCATGTTAGAACCAGGTGTAAACGGGGCTCAAGACAAGATCAGGACAAAGGCAGCATGTTAGAACCAGGTGTAAACAGGGCTTCTGACTGTCCTGTAGATCAGGACAAAGGCAGCATGTTAGAACCAGGTGTAAACAGGGCTTATGACTGTCCTGTAGATCAGGACAAAGGCAGCATGTTAGAACCAGGTGTAAACAGGGCTTCTGACTGTCCTGTAGATCAGGACAAAGGCAGCATGTTAGAACCAGGTGTAAACAGGGCTTCTGACTGTCCTGTAGATCAGGACAAAGGCAGCATGTTAGAACCAGGTGTAAACGGGGCTCAAGACAAGATCAGGACAAAAGCAGCATGTTAGAACCAGGTGTAAACAGGGCTTCTGACTGTCCTGTAGATCAGGACAAAGGCAGCATGTTAGAACCAGGTGTAAACAGGGCTTCTGACTGTCCTGTAGATCAGGACAAAGGCAGCATGTTAGAACCAGGTGTAAACGGGGCTCAAGACAAGATCAGGACAAAGGCAGCATGTTAGAACCAGGTGTAAACAGGGCTTCTGACTGTCCTGTAGATCAGGACAAAGGCAGCATGTTAGAACCAGGTGTAAACAGGGCTTATGACTGTCCTGTAGATCAGGACAAAGGCAGCATGTTAGAACCAGGTGTAAACAGGGCTTCTGACTGTCCTGTAGATCAGGACAAAGGCAGCATGTTAGAACCAGGTGTAAACAGGGCTTCTGACTGTCCTGTAGATCAGGACAAAGGCAGCATGTTAGAACCAGGTGTAAACGGGGCTCAAGACAAGATCAGGACAAAGGCAGCATGTTAGAACCAGGTGTAAACAGGGCTTCTGACTGTCCTGTAGATCAGGACAAAGGCAGCATGTTAGAACCAGGTGTAAACAGGGCTTCTGACTGTCCTGTAGATCAGGACAAAGGCAGCATGTTAGAACCAGGTGTAAACGGGGCTCAAGACAAGATCAGGACAAAGGCAGCATGTTAGAACCAGGTGTAAACAGGGCTTCTGACTGTCCTGTAGATCAGGACAAAGGCAGCATGTTAGAACCAGGTGTAAACAGGGCTTATGACTGTCCTGTAGATCAGGACAAAGGCAGCATGTTAGAACCAGGTGTAAACAGGGCTTCTGACTGTCCTGTAGATCAGGACAAAGGCAGCATGTTAGAACCAGGTGTAAACAGGGCTTCTGACTGTCCTGTAGATCAGGACAAAGGCAGCATGTTAGAACCAGGTGTAAACGGGGCTCAAGACAAGATCAGGACAAAGGCAGCATGTTAGAACCAGGTGTAAACAGGGCTTCTGACTGTCCTGTAGATCAGGACAAAGGCAGCATGTTAGAACCAGGTGTAAACAGGGCTTATGACTGTCCTGTAGATCAGGACAAAGGCAGCATGTTAGAACCAGGTGTAAACAGGGCTTCTGACTGTCCTGTAGATCAGGACAAAGGCAGCATGTTAGAACCAGGTGTAAACAGGGCTTCTGACTGTCCTGTAGATCAGGACAAAGGCAGCATGTTAGAACCAGGTGTAAACGGGGCTCAAGACAAGATCAGGACAAAAGCAGCATGTTAGAACCAGGTGTAAACAGGGCTTCTGACTGTCCTGTAGATCAGGACAAAGGCAGCATGTTAGAACCAGGTGTAAACAGGGCTTCTGACTGTCCTGTAGATCAGGACAAAGGCAGCATGTTAGAACCAGGTGTAAACAGGGCTGAAGATGTGTTTACCACACAATAATTAATCAATTTCTTGAGATGTCAAACAAATCTATTCAGTTTTGTGTCACCCTGTCATGGCCCTCTCTCCTCCTCTCTCCTCTCCTCCTCTCCTCCTCTCTCCTCTTGCCAGGTGCTGGAGCTGCTGTGTCAAATCCTTCAGACTGACTCCTTATCATTGGTCCAGCAGTGGCTGCTGCTCGCGGGCCAGAGGGGTAAAAAACATACATATATAGTTTTCTTAAATGGCTTCCTATTCAATCACATTTATCAATCAAATGTATTTATCAATCCCTTTTCACATCAGCAGATATCACAGCCTGAAACCCCAAAGAGCTTAGTTAGAACCCAGCCTGAAACCCCAAAGAGCAAACAAGACTTTATACTGTACTACTGTTAACCAGGACTGAGAGAGAGAGAGAGAGAGAGAGAGAGAGAGAGAGAGAGAGAGAGAGAGAGAGAGAGAGAGAGAGAGAGAGAGAGAGAGGAAGAGAGAGAGGAAGAGAGAGACGAAGGACCTGGTGATGGGGTTGACTCAGTGAATCTAACTCCCAGTTGACTCCCTAGAGAAGGACCTGGTGATGGGGTTGATTCAGTGAATCTAACTCCCAGTTGACTCCCTAGAGAAGGACCTGGTGATGGGGTTGATTCAGTGAATCTAACTCCCAGTTGACTCCCTAGAGAAGGACCTGGTGATGGGGTTGATTCAGTGAATCTAACTCCCAGTTGACTCCCTAGAGAAGGACCTGGTGATGGGGTTGATTCAGTGAATCTAACTCCCAGTTGACTCCCTAGAGAAGGACCTGGTGATGGGGTTGATTCAGTGAATCTAACTCCCAGTTGACTCCCTAGAGAAGGACCTGGTGATGGGGTTGATTCAACAGGCCATGAAGGATAGTGTCTTCCCAAGGCAGCAGAGGTTGACTGAGGGTGAAGTACCCAGACGCCATCCACGCACCTCTCTGTCAGGCCGGGTACTTACTGGCTGTGGACATAGAAAACAAAGACTTCATACCAGGTTGGTGTGGTTCACAAACCGACAAAAAGGGTTTACCACGGTTTACCACGTTTACCAGGGGTTACCAGGGGTTACCACGGTTTACCACGTTTACCAGGGGTTACCAGGGGTTACCACGGTTTACCAGGGGTTACCAGGGGTTTACCAGGGTTTAGCAGGGTTTACCAGGGTTTACCAGGGTTTACCAGGGGTTTACCAGGGTTTAGCAGGGTTTACCAGGGTTTACCAGGGTTTACCAGGGGTTACCACGGTTTACCACGTTTACCAGGGGTTACCAGGGGTTACCACGGTTTACCAGGGGTTACCAGGGGTTTACCAGGGTTTAGCAGGGTTTACCAGGGTTTACCAGGGTTTACCAGGGGTTTACCAGGGTTTAGCAGGGTTTACCAGGGTTTACCAGGGGTTACCAGGGGTTTACCAGGGGTTTACGGAACCTGAAAATAAATGCTTTGTTTGCTTTCGCAGTTCATCCCAAATGCAGCTGCCAGTCAGCAAAGAGGACCAACCAGGTAACGTTTGTCTTGAAATTGAATTTGACTGTATAAGCTAACAGAAGGTATAGGCCAACTATGGGGGTTATTTATTGGACTGAGTCACCACCAGGCATGCTTACTGAACTGGTCCACACACACGCACGCGCACACGTTTTGTATGTATTTCATAGCAAGGAATGACATGTGGGCTGTTTCCCAATCAACAAGGTTGGTCATAGTTGGTCATGGTTAGGTCATGGTTAGATCATGGTTAGATCATGGTTAGATCATGGTTAGATCATAGTTAGATCATGGTTAGGTCATGGTTAGATCATGGTTAGATCATGGTTAGATCATAGTTAGATCATGGTTAGATCATGGTTAGATCATGGTTAGATCATAGTTAGATCATGGTTAGATCATAGTTAGATCATGGTTAGATCATAGTTAGATCATAGTTAGATCATGGTTAGATCATGGTTAGATCATGGTTAGATCATGGTTAGATCATGGTTAGATCATGGTTAGATCATAGTTAGATCATGGTTAGATCATGGTTAGGTCATGGTTAGATCATGGTTAGATCATGGTTAGATCATGGTTAGATCATGGTTAGATCATGGTTAGATCATGGTTAGGTCATGGTTAGGTCATGGTTAGGTCATGGTTAGGTAACCTATTTGACTAGCGCTTGTCCTTTCCTCTCTAAGCTTCTGTTCTTTCTTCCAGAGAGGATTGGAGAGGCGGAGATCCTTGAGGTCCACCCAGATAGCCCGAAACCACCCGAATCTAAGCAACATATTCCCCAGGATGATCAGATGGACCAGTGTGATCAGAATGATTAGACTTCCTTATAGTGTAATGCTTCTGTTTTCATCATTTAATGTAGCTAGTAGGAAGCCTGTTGATGTAGTCAGAAACATTCTCGGACTAGTTATTCTGTATGATGTAACAGTGTTGTTGTCATGGTTCACTTCTCAAACAATTCTGAGCCAATTAAATCAGATTATTGTCCCACTCTTGTTTGATTTTATTTGCTTGGCATACGTTCTGTAAGGCGATGTATGGCCACAGTGTGTTTAGATGCCTGAGACTGTGAGACTGCAATGCCAGGCTAGGTTAACAGCTATCTGGATAATGACTCACAGTTATATTTTGATTATATCTCTAATTTAGATAGCAATAAAAAAAGGCATTATTGAACTATCCAGGTGTCCAATACGTGTCATTGTAGCTATCCTTGTCCACAGATTTCTATACATTTTAATCATTGGTCAATTGCACACAAGGTCCAACAGAAATTTGACTTCCGCATTTAACTCAACCTCTTTGAAAGACACACATACATGTTTTTGGAGAGGTGTGTTAGGCTGCCTCACTAAGAGCCCAGAGAGCTGTTGTTGTGGGGGTTAAGTAGCCTAGTGGGGGCGGCAGGTAGCCTAGTGGTTAGAGTGTTGGACTTGTAACCAGAGGGTTGCAAGTTCAAATCCCTGAGCTGACAAGGTAAAAATCTGTTGTTCTGCCCCTGAACAAGGCAGTTAACCCACTGTTCCCCGGGCGCTGAAGATGTGGATGTCAATTAAGGCCGCCCCCTGCACCTCTCTGATTCAGAGGGGTTGGGTTAAATGTGGAAGACAAATCAAATTTATTTATAAAGCCCCCCTTACATCAGCTGATGTCACAGAGTGCTGTACAGAAACCCAGCCTAAAACCCCAAACAGCAAGCAATGCAGGTGTAAAAGCACAGTGGCTAGGAAAAACTCCCTAGAAGGCCAAAACTTAGGAAGAAACCTAGAGAGGAACCAGGCTGTGAGGGGTGGCCAGTCCTCTTCTGGCTGTGCCGGGTGCAGATTATAACAGAACATGGACAAGATTTTAAAATGTTCATAAAACAGGCAGAACAGTTGAAACTGGAGAAGCAGCACGGCCAGGTGGACTCGGGACATCCAGGTAGGCCTTGAGCAATGGTCCTAATGCTCAGGTCCTCCGAGAGAGAGAGAGAGAGAGAGAGAGGAAAAAAGAAAGAGAGAGATAATTAGAGAGAGCATACTTAAATTCGCACAGGACACCAGATAAGAGAAGAAATACTCCAGATATAACAGACGGACCCTAGCCCCCCGACACATAAACTACTGCAGCATAAATACTGGGGGCTGAGACAGGAGGGGTCGGGAGACACTGTGGCCCCGTCCGACGAAACCCCCCGGACAGGGCCAAACAGGCAGGATATAACCCCACCCACTCTGCCGAAGCACAGCCCCCACACCACTAGAGGGATATCTTCAACCACCAACTTACCATCCTGAGACAAGGCCGAGTATAGCCCACAAGATCTCGCCACGGCACCAGAAGCCAGTGACTCAGCCCCTGTAATAGGGTTAGAGGCAGAGAATCCCAGTGGAGGGAACCGGCCAGGCAAAGACAGCAAGGGTGGTTCGTTGCTCCAGTGCCTTTCCGTTCACCTTCACACTCCTGGGCTAGACTACACTCAGTCATAGGACCTACTGAAGAGATGAGTCTTCAATAAAGACTTAAAGGTTGAGACCGAGTCTGCGTCTCTCACATGGATAGGCAGACTATTCCATAAAAATTGAGCTCTATAGGAAAAAGCCCTGCCTCCAGCTGTTTGCTTAGAAATTCTAGGGACAGTAAGGAGGCTCTGCGTCTTGTGACCGTAGCGTGCGTGTAGGTATGTACGGCAGGACCAAATCAGAAAGATAGGTAGGAGCAAGCCCATGTAATGCTTTGTAGGTTAGCAGTAAAACCTTGAAATCAGCCCTAGCCTTAACAGGAAGCCAGTGTAGAGAGGCTAGTACTGGAGTAATATGATCAAATTTTGGGGTTCTAGTCAAGATTCTAGCAGCCGTGTTAAGCACTAACTGAAGTTTATTTAGTGCTTTATCCGGATAGCCGGAAAATAAAGCATTGCAGTAGTCTAACCTAGAAGTTACAAATGCATGGATTAACTTTTCTGCATCATTTTGGACAGAAAGTTTCTGATTTTTACAATGTTACGTAAATGGAAAAAGCTGTCCTTGAAACAGTCTTGATATGTTCGTCAAAAGAGAGATCAGGGTCCAGAGTAACTTGAGGTCCTTCACAGTTTTATTTGAGACGACTGTACAACCATCAAGATTAATTGTCAGATTCAACAGAAGATCTCTTTGTTTCTTGGGACCTAGGACTAGCATCTCTGTTTTGTCAGAGTTTAAAAGTAGAAAATTTTCCGCCATCCACTTCCTTATGTCTGAAACACAGGCTTCCAGGGAGGGCAATTTTGGGGCTTCACCATGTTTCATCGAAATGTACAGCTGTGTGTCATCCACATAGCAGTGAAAGTTAACATTATGTTTCCGAATGACATCACCAAGTGGTAAAATATATAGTGAAAACAATAGTGGTCCCAAAACAGAGCCTTGAGGAACACCGAAATTTACAGTTGATTTGTCAGAGGACAAACCATCCACAGAGACAAACTGATATCTTTCCGACAGATAAGATCTAAACCAGGCCAGAACTTGTCCATGTAGACCAATTTGGGTTTCACATTTCAGTTGAAGGCATTCAGTTGTACAACTGACTAATAATGGTGACTTTGACTAAGTGCCTTGTTCAAGGGTATGATGGAAGGCAATGGCATCTACGATTTGTTACCAGCAACCTGTTGGTTGCCAGCTCACTTCCCAACAGATTTTTCCCATCGGATCTGGGATTCGAACTGGCGACCCTCCGGTTGCTGGCTCGTCTCTCTAACCGCTAGGTTCCCTGCCGATAGAGGACAATTTTTGTATCTGGGCCATTATGTCATCTGTGACAGCACGGGCAGCGCCATTGAGGATATATCCATTTGAAATAAGTACATTTTCAAGCTAAATGCTTGTGTTTCTAGCGCTCCAACAGTACAGTAATACCTAACTAAATGCTGGTGTTTCTAGCTCCAACAGTGCAGTAATACCTAACTAAATGCTTGTGTTTCTAGCTCCAACAGTGCAGTAATACCTAACTAAATGCTGGTGTTTCTAGCTCCAACAGTGCAGTAATATCTAACTAAATGCTGGTGTTTCTAGCTCCAACAGTGCAGTAATACCTAACTAAATGCTGGTGTTTCTAGCTCCAACAGTGCAGTAATACCTAACTAAATGCTGGTGTTTCTAGCTCCAACAGTGCAGTAATACCTAACTATATGCGTGTGTTTCTAGCTCCAACAGTGCAGTAATACCTAACTAAATGCTGGTGTTTCTAGCTCCAACAGTGCAGTAATATCTAACTAAATGCTGGTGTTTCTAGCTCCAACAGTGCAGTAATATCTAACTAAATGCTGGTGTGTCTAGCTTCAACAGTGCAGTAATATCTAACTAAATGCTTGTGTTTCTAGCTCCAACAGTACAGTAATATCTAACTAAATGCTGGTGTTTCTAGCTCCAACAGTGCAGTAATATCTAACTAAATGCTGGTGTTTCTAGCTCCAACAGTGCAGTAATACCTAACTAAATGCTGGTGTTTCTAGCTCCAACAGTGCAGTAATACCTAACTAAATGCTTGTGTTTCTAGCTCCAACAGTGCAGTAATACCTAACTAAATGCTGGTGTTTCTAGCTCCAACAGTGCAGTAATATCTAACTAAATGCTGGTGTTTCTAGCTCCAACAGTGCAGTAATACCTAACTAAATGCTGGTGTTTCTAGCTCCAACAGTACAGTAATACCTAACTAAATGCTGGTGTTTCTAGCTCCAACAGTGCAGTAATACCTAACTAATGCTGGTGTTCCTAGCTCCAACAGTGCAGTAATACCTAACTAAATGCTTGTGTTTCTAGCTCCAACAGTGCAGTAATATCTAACTAAATGCTGGTGTTTCTAGCTCCAACAGTGCAGTAATACCTAACTAAATGCTGGTGTTTCTAGCTCCAACAGTGCAGTAATATCTAACTAAATGCTGGTGTTTCTAGCTCCATGAGTGCAGTAATACCTAACTAAATGCTTGTGTTTCTAGCGCTAACAGTGCAGTAATACCTAACTAAATGCTGGTGTTTCTAGCTCCAACAGTACAGTAATACCTAACTAAATGCTGGTGTTTCTAGCTCCAACAGTGCAGTAATATCTAACTAAATGCTTGTGTTTCTAGCGCCAACAGTGCAGTAATACCTAACTAAATGCTTGTGTTTCTAGCGCCAACAGTGCAGTAATACCTAACTAAATGCTGGTGTTTCTAGCTCCAACAGTGCAGTAATACCTAGCTAAATGCTGGTGTTTCTAGCTCCAACAGTACAGTAATACCTAGCTAAATGCCGGTGTTTCTGGCTCCAACAGTACAGTAATACCTAGCTAAATGCTGGTGTTTCTAGCTCAAACAGTGCAGTAATACCTAACTAAATGCTGGTGTTTCTAGCTCCAACAGTGCAGTAATACCTAACTAAATGCTGGTGTTTCTAGCTCCAACAGTGCAGTAATACCTAACTAAATGCTGGTGTTCCTAGCTCCAACAGTGCAGTAATATCTAACTTAATGCTGGTGTTTCTAGCTCCAACAGTACAGTAATATCTAACTAAATGCTGGTGTTCCTAGCTCCAACAGTGCAGTAATACCTAACTAAATGCTTGTGTTTCTAGCTCCAACAGTGCAGTAATATCAAACTTAATGCTGGTGTTTCTAGCTCCAACAGTACAGTAATATCTAACTAAATGCTGGTGTTCCTAGCTCCAACAGTGCAGTAATATCTAACTAAATGCTTGTGTTTCTAGCTCCAACAGTGCAGTAATACCTAACTAAATGCTGGTGTTTCTAGCTCCAACAGTGCAGTAATACCTAACTAAATGCTTGTGTTTCTAGCTCCAACAGTGCAGTAATACCTAACTAAATGCTGGTGTTTCTAGCTCCAACAGTACAGTAATATCTAACTAAATGCTGGTGTTTCTAGCTCCAACTGTGCAGTAATATCTAACTAAATGCTGGTGTTTCTAGCTCCAACAGTGCAGTAATACCTAACTAAATGCTTGTGTTTCTAGCTCCAACAGTACAGTAATATCTAACTAAATGCTTGTGTTCCTAGCTCCAACAGTGCAGTAATACCTAACTAAATGCTGGTGTTTCTAGCTCCAACAGTGCAGTAATACCTAACTAAATGCTGGTGTTTCTAGCTCCAACAGTGCAGTAATATCTAACTAAATGCTTGTGTTTCTAGCTCCAACAGTGCAGTAATATCTAACTAAATGCTGGTGTTTCTAGCTCCAACAGTGCAGTAATACCTAACTAAATGCTGGTGTTTCTATCTCCAACAGTGCAGTAATACCTAACTAAATGCTTGTGTTTCTAGCTCCAACAGTGCAGTAATATCTAACTAAATGCTGGTGTTTCTAGCTCCAACAGTGCAGTAATACCTAACTAAATGCTGGTGTTTCTAGCTCCAACAGTGCAGTAATATCTAACTAAATGCTGGTGTTTCTAGCTCCAACAGTACAGTAATACCTAACTAAATGCTGGTGTTTCTAGCTCCAACAGTGCAGTAATATCTAACTAAATGCTTGTATTCCTAGCTCCAACAGTGCAGTAATACCTAACTAAATGCTGGTGTTTCTAGCTCCAACAGTGCAGTAATACCTAACTAAATGCTTGTGTTTCTAGCTCCAACAGTGCAGTAATACCTAACTAAATGCTGGTGTTTCTAGCTCCAACAGTGCAGTAATACCTAACTAAATGCTGGTGTTTCTAGCTCCAACAGTACAGTAATACCTAACTAAATGCTGGTGTTTCTAGCTCCAACAGTGCAGTAATACCTAACTAAATGCTGGTGTTTCTAGCTCCAACAGTGCAGTAATACCTAACTAAATGCTGGTGTTTCTAGCTCCAACAGTGCAGTAATACCTAACTAAATGCTGGTGTTTCTAGCTCCAACAGTGCAGTAATACCTAACTAAATGCTGGTGTTTCTAGCTCCAACAGTGCAGTAATACCTAACTAAATGCTGGTGTTTCTAGCTCCAACAGTACAGTAATACCTAACTAAATGCGTGTGTTTCTAGCTCCAACAGTACAGTAATATCTAACTAAATGCTTGTGTTTCTAGCTCCAACAGTGCAGTAATACCTAACTAAATGCTTGTGTTTCTAGCTCCAACAGTGCAGTAATATCTAACTAAATGCTGGTGTTTCTAGCTCCAACATTGCAGTAATACCTAACTAAATGCTTGTGTTTCTAGCGCCAACAGTGCAGTAATACATAACTAAATGCTGGTGTTTCTAGCTCCAACAGTACAGTAATACCTAACTAAATGCTGGTGTTTCTAGCTCCAACAGTGCAGTAATATCTAACTAAATGCTGGTGTTTCTAGCTCCAACAGTGCAGTAATACCTAACTAAATGCATGTGTTTCTAGCGCCAACAGTGCAGTAATACCTAACTAAATGCTGGTGTTTCTAGCTCCAACAGTGCAGTAATACCTAACTAAATGCTTGTGTTTCTAGCTCCAACAGTGCAGTAATACCTAGCTAAATGCTGGTGTTTCTAGCTCCAACAGTACAGTAATATCTAACTAAATGCTGGTGTTTCTAGCTCCAAAAGTGCAGTAATATCTAACTAAATGCTGGTGTTTCTAGCTCCAACAGTGCAGTAATACCTAACTAAATGCTGGTGTTTCTAGCTCCAACAGTACAGTAATACCTAACTAAATGCGTGTGTTTCTAGCTCCAACAGTACAGTAATATCTAACTAAATGCTTGTGTTTCTAGCTCCAACAGTGCAGTAATACCTAACTAAGTGCTTGTGTTTCTAGCTCCAACAGTGCAGTAATATCTAACTAAATGCTGGTGTTTCTAGCTCCAACAGTGCAGTAATACCTAACTAAATGCTTGTGTTTCTAGCGCCAACAGTGCAGTAATACCTAACTAAATGCTGGTGTTTCTAGCTCCAACAGTACAGTAATACCTAACTAAATGCTGGTGTTTCTAGCTCCAACAGTGCAGTAATATCTAACTAAATGCTGGTGTTTCTAGCTCCAACAGTGCAGTAATACCTAACTAAATGCTTGTGTTTCTAGCGCCAACAGTGCAGTAATACCTAACTAAATGCTGGTGTTTCTAGCTCCAACAGTACAGTAATACCTTGCTAAATGCTGGTGTTTCTAGCTCCAACAGTGCAGTAATACCTAACTAAATGCTGGTGTTTCTAGCTCCAACAGTACAGTAATACCTAGCTAAATGCTGGTGTTTCTAGCTCCAACAGTACAGTAATATCTAACTAAATGCTGGTGTTTCTAGCTCCAACAGTGCAGTAATACCTAACTAAATGCTTGTGTTTCTAGCTCCAACAGTGCAGTAATACCTAACTAAATGCTGGTGTTTCTAGCTCCAACAGTGCAGTAATACCTAACTAAATGCTTGTGTTTCTAGCTCCAACAGTACAGTAATACCTAGCTAAATGCTGGTGTTTCTAGCTCCAACAGTACAGTAATACCTAACTAAATGCTTGTGTTTCTAGCTCCAACAGTGCAGTAATACCTAACTAAATGGTGGTGTTTCTAGCTCCAACAGTGCAGTAATATCTAACTAAATGCTGGTGTTTCTAGCTCCAACAGTGCAGTAATATCTAACTAAATGCTGGTGTGTCTAGCTCCAACAGTGCAGTAATACCTAACTAAATGCTTGTGTTTCTAGCTCCAACAGTACAGTAATATCTAACTAAATGCTGGTGTTCCTAGCTCCAACAGTGCAGTAATACCTAACTAAATGCTGGTGTTTCTAGCTCCAACAGTGCAGTAATACCTAACTAAATGCTGGTGTTTCTAGCTCAAACAGTGCAGTAATATCTAACTAAATGCTTGTGTTTCTAGCTCCAACAGTGCAGTAATATCTAACTAAATGCTGGTGTTTCTAACTCCAACAGTGCAGTAATATCTAACTAAATGCTGGTGTTTCTAGCTCCAACAGTGCAGTAATACCTAACTAAATGCTGGTGTTTCTAGCTCCAACAGTGCAGTAATACCTAACTAAATGCTGGTGTTTCTAGCTCCAACAGTGCAGTAATACCTAACTAAATGCTGGTGTTTCTAGCTCAAACAGTGCAGTAATATCTAACTAAATGCTTGTGTTTCTAGCTCCAACAGTGCAGTAATATCTAACTAAATGCTGGTGTTTCTAGCTCCAACAGTGCAGTAATACCTAACTAAATGCTGGTGTTTCTAGCTCCAACAGTGCAGTAATACCTAACTAAATGCTGGTGTTTCTAGCTCCAACAGTGCAGTAATACCTAACTAAATGCTTGTGTTTCTAGCTCCAACAGTGCAGTAATATCTAACTAAATGCTGGTGTTTCTAGCTCCAACAGTGCAGTAATACCTAACTAAATGCTGGTGTTTCTAGCTCCAACAGTGCAGTAATATCTAACTAAATGCTGGTGTTTCTAGCTCCAACAGTACAGTAATATCTAACTAAATGCTGGTGTTCCTAGCTCCAACAGTGCAGTAATACCTAACTAAATGCTTGTGTTTCTAGCTCCAACAGTGCAGTAATATCTAACTAAATGCTGGTGTTTCTAGCTCCAACAGTACAGTAATACCTAACTAAATGCTGGTGTTCCTAGCTCCAACAGTGCAGTAATACCTAACTAAATGCTTGTGTTTCTAGCTCCAACAGTGCAGTAATACCTAACTAAATGCTGGTGTTTCTAGCTCCAACAGTGCAGTAATACCTAACTAAATGCTGGTGTTTCTAGCTCCAACAGTGCAGTAATACCTAACTAAATGCTGGTGTTTCTAGCTCCAACAGTGCAGTAATATCTAACTAAATGCTGGTGTTTCTAGCTCCAACAGTGCAGTAATATCTAACTAAATGCTGGTGTTTCTAACTCCAACAGTGCAGTAATATCTAACTAAATGCTGGTGTTTCTAGCTCCAACAGTGCAGTAATACCTAACTAAATGCTGGTGTTTCTAGCTCCAACAGTGCAGTAATACCTAACTAAATGCTGGTGTTTCTAGCTCCAACAGTGCAGTAATACCTAACTAAATGCTGGTGTTTCTAGCTCAAACAGTGCAGTAATATCTAACTAAATGCTTGTGTTTCTAGCTCCAACAGTGCAGTAATATCTAACTAAATGCTGGTGTTTCTAGCTCCAACAGTGCAGTAATACCTAACTAAATGCTGGTGTTTCTAGCTCCAACAGTGCAGTAATACCTAACTAAATGCTGGTGTTTCTAGCTCCAACAGTGCAGTAATACCTAACTAAATGCTTGTGTTTCTAGCTCCAACAGTGCAGTAATATCTAACTAAATGCTGGTGTTTCTAGCTCCAACAGTGCAGTAATACCTAACTAAATGCTGGTGTTTCTAGCTCCAACAGTGCAGTAATATCTAACTAAATGCTGGTGTTTCTAGCTCCAACAGTACAGTAATATCTAACTAAATGCTGGTGTTCCTAGCTCCAACAGTGCAGTAATACCTAACTAAATGCTTGTGTTTCTAGCTCCAACAGTGCAGTAATATCTAACTAAATGCTGGTGTTTCTAGCTCCAACAGTACAGTAATACCTAACTAAATGCTGGTGTTCCTAGCTCCAACAGTGCAGTAATACCTAACTAAATGCTTGTGTTTCTAGCTCCAACAGTGCAGTAATACCTAACTAAATGCTGGTGTTTCTAGCTCCAACAGTGCAGTAATACCTAACTAAATGCTGGTGTTTCTAGCTCCAACAGTGCAGTAATACCTAACTAAATGCTGGTGTTTCTAGCTCCAACAGTGCAGTAATATCTAACTAAATGCTGGTGTTTCTAGCTCCAACAGTACAGTAATACCTAACTAAATGCTGGTGTTTCTAGCTCCAACAGTGCAGTAATATCTAACTAAATGCTTGTATTCCTAGCTCCAACAGTGCAGTAATACCTAACTAAATGCTGGTGTTTCTAGCTCCAACAGTGCAGTAATACCTAACTAAATGCTTGTGTTTCTAGCTCCAACAGTGCAGTAATACCTAACTAAATGCTGGTGTTTCTAGCTCCAACAGTGCAGTAATGCCTAACTAAATGCTGGTGTTTCTAGCTCCAACAGTACAGTAATACCTAACTAAATGCTGGTGTTTCTAGCTCCAACAGTGCAGTAATACCTAACTAAATGCTGGTGTTTCTAGCTCCAACAGTGCAGTAATACCTAACTAAATGCGTGTGTTTCTAGCTCCAACAGTACAGTAACATCTAACTAAATGCTTGTGTTTCTGGCTCCAACAGTGCAGTAATACCTAACTAAATGCTTGTGTTTCTAGCTCCAACAGTGCAGTAATATCTAACTAAATGCTGGTGTTTCTAGCTCCAACAGTACAGTAATACCTAACTAAATGCTGGTGTTTCTAGCTCCAACAGTGCAGTAATATCTAACTAAATGCTGGTGATTCTAGCTCCAAGAGTGCAGTAATACCTAACTAAATGCTTGTGTTTCTAGCGCCAACAGTGCAGTAATACCTAACTAAATGCTGGTGTTTCTAGCTCCAACAGTACAGTAATACCTAGCTAAATGCTGGTGTTTCTAGCTCCAACAGTGCAGTAATATCTAACTAAATGCTGGTGTTTCTAGCTCCAACAGTGCAGTAATACCTAACTAAATGCTGGTGTTTCTAGCTCCAACAGTGCAGTAATACCTAACTAAATGCTGGTGTTTCTAGCTCCAACAGTGCAGTAATACCTAACTAAATGCTTGTGTTTCTAGCTCCAACAGTGCAGTAATATCTAACTAAATGCTGGTGTTTCTAGCTCCAACAGTGCAGTAATACCTAACTAAATGCTGGTGTTTCTAGCTCCAACAGTGCAGTAATATCTAACTAAATGCTGGTGTTTCTAGCTCCAACAGTACAGTAATATCTAACTAAATGCTGGTGTTCCTAGCTCCAACAGTGCAGTAATACCTAACTAAATGCTTGTGTTTCTAGCTCCAACAGTGCAGTAATATCTAACTAAATGCTGGTGTTTCTAGCTCCAACAGTACAGTAATACCTAACTAAATGCTGGTGTTCCTAGCTCCAACAGTGCAGTAATACCTAACTAAATGCTTGTGTTTCTAGCTCCAACAGTGCAGTAATACCTAACTAAATGCTGGTGTTTCTAGCTCCAACAGTGCAGTAATACCTAACTAAATGCTGGTGTTTCTAGCTCCAACAGTGCAGTAATACCTAACTAAATGCTGGTGTTTCTAGCTCCAACAGTGCAGTAATATCTAACTAAATGCTGGTGTTTCTAGCTCCAACAGTACAGTAATACCTAACTAAATGCTGGTGTTTCTAGCTCCAACAGTGCAGTAATATCTAACTAAATGCTTGTATTCCTAGCTCCAACAGTGCAGTAATACCTAACTAAATGCTGGTGTTTCTAGCTCCAACAGTGCAGTAATACCTAACTAAATGCTTGTGTTTCTAGCTCCAACAGTGCAGTAATACCTAACTAAATGCTGGTGTTTCTAGCTCCAACAGTGCAGTAATGCCTAACTAAATGCTGGTGTTTCTAGCTCCAACAGTACAGTAATACCTAACTAAATGCTGGTGTTTCTAGCTCCAACAGTGCAGTAATACCTAACTAAATGCTGGTGTTTCTAGCTCCAACAGTGCAGTAATACCTAACTAAATGCGTGTGTTTCTAGCTCCAACAGTACAGTAACATCTAACTAAATGCTTGTGTTTCTGGCTCCAACAGTGCAGTAATACCTAACTAAATGCTTGTGTTTCTAGCTCCAACAGTGCAGTAATATCTAACTAAATGCTGGTGTTTCTAGCTCCAACAGTGCAGTAATACCTAACTAAATGCTTGTGTTTCTAGCGCCAACAGTGCAGTAATACCTAACTAAATGCTTGTGTTTCTAGCTCCAACAGTGCAGTAATACCTAACTAAATGCTGGTGTTTCTAGCTCCAACAGTGCAGTAATGCCTAACTAAATGCTGGTGTTTCTAGCTCCAACAGTACAGTAATACCTAACTAAATGCTGGTGTTTCTAGCTCCAACAGTGCAGTAATACCTAACTAAATGCTGGTGTTTCTAGCTCCAACAGTGCAGTAATACCTAACTAAATGCGTGTGTTTCTAGCTCCAACAGTACAGTAACATCTAACTAAATGCTTGTGTTTCTGGCTCCAACAGTGCAGTAATACCTAACTAAATGCTTGTGTTTCTAGCTCCAACAGTGCAGTAATATCTAACTAAATGCTGGTGTTTCTAGCTCCAACAGTGCAGTAATACCTAACTAAATGCTTGTGTTTCTAGCGCCAACAGTGCAGTAATACCTAACTAAATGCTGGTGTTTCTAGCTCCAACAGTACAGTAATACCTAACTAAATGCTGGTGTTTCTAGCTCCAACAGTGCAGTAATATCTAACTAAATGCTGGTGTTTCTAGCTCCAAGAGTGCAGTAATACCTAACTAAATGCTTGTGTTTCTAGCGCCAACAGTGCAGTAATACCTAACTAAATGCTGGTGTTTCTAGCTCCAACAGTACAGTAATACCTAGCTAAATGCTGGTGTTTCTAGCTCCAACAGTGCAGTAATACCTAACTAATTGCTTGTGTTTCTAGCTCCAGCAGTACAGTAATACCTAGCTAAATGCTGGTGTTTCTAGCTCCAACAGTACAGTAATACCTAACTAAATGCTGGTGTTTCTAGCTCCAACAGTGCAGTAATACCTAACTAAAAGCTTGTGTTTCTAGCTCCAACAGTGCAGTAATACCTAACTAAATGCTGGTGTTTCTAGCTCCAACAGTGCAGTAATACCTAACTAAATGCTTGTGTTTCTAGCTCCAACAGTACAGTAATACCTAGCTAAATGCTGGTGTTTCTAGCTCCAACAGTGCAGTAATACCTAACTAAATGCTGGTGTTTCTAGCTCCAACAGTGCAGTAATACCTAACTAAATGCTGGTGTTTCTAGCTCCAACAGTACAGTAATACCTAACTAAATGCTGGTGTTACTAGCTCCAACAGTGCAGTAATACCTAACTAAATGCTGGTGTTTCTAGCTCCAACAGTGCAGTAATATCTAACTAAATGCTGGTGTTTCTAGCTCCAACAGTACAGTAATATCTAACTAAATGCTGGTGTTCCTTTCTCCAACAGTGCAGTAATATCTAACTTAATGCTGGTGTTTCTAGCTCCAACAGTACAGTAATATCTAACTAAATGCTGGTGTTCCTAGCTCCAACAGTGCAGTAATACCTAACTAAATGCTTGTGTTTCTAGCTCCAACAGTGCAGTAATATCTAACTTAATGCTGGTGTTTCTAGCTCCAACAGTACAGTAATATCTAACTAAATGCTGGTGTTCCTTGCTCCAACAGTGCAGTAATATCTAACTTAATGCTGGTGTTTCTAGCTCCAACAGTACAGTAATATCGAACTAAATGCTGGTGTTCCTAGCTCCAACTGTGCAGTAATACCTAACTAATTGCTTGTGTTTCTAGCTCCAACAGTGCAGTAATATCTAACTTAATGCTGGTGTTTCTAGCTCCAGCAGTACAGTAATACCTAGCTAAATGCTGGTGTTTCTAGCTCCAACAGTACAGTAATACCTAACTAAATGCTGGTGTTTCTAGCTCCAACAGTGCAGTAATACCTAACTAAAAGCTTGTGTTTCTAGCTCCAACAGTGCAGTAATACCTAACTAAATGCTGGTGTTTCTAGCTCCAACAGTGCAGTAATACCTAACTAAATGCTTGTGTTTCTAGCTCCAACAGTACAGTAATACCTAGCTAAATGCTGGTGTTTCTAGCTCCAACAGTGCAGTAATACCTAACTAAATGCTGGTGTTTCTAGCTCCAACAGTGCAGTAATACCTAACTAAATGCTGGTGTTTCTAGCTCCAACAGTACAGTAATACCTAACTAAATGCTGGTGTTACTAGCTCCAACAGTGCAGTAATACCTAACTAAATGCTGGTGTTTCTAGCTCCAACAGTGCAGTAATATCTAACTAAATGCTGGTGTTTCTAGCTCCAACAGTACAGTAATATCTAACTAAATGCTGGTGTTCCTTTCTCCAACAGTGCAGTAATATCTAACTTAATGCTGGTGTTTCTAGCTCCAACAGTACAGTAATATCTAACTAAATGCTGGTGTTCCTAGCTCCAACAGTGCAGTAATACCTAACTAAATGCTTGTGTTTCTAGCTCCAACAGTGCAGTAATATCTAACTTAATGCTGGTGTTTCTAGCTCCAACAGTACAGTAATATCTAACTAAATGCTGGTGTTCCTTGCTCCAACAGTGCAGTAATATCTAACTTAATGCTGGTGTTTCTAGCTCCAACAGTACAGTAATATCTAACTAAATGCTGGTGTTCCTAGCTCCAACAGTACAGTAATACCTAACTAATTGCTTGTGTTTCTAGCTCCAACAGTGCAGTAATATCTAACTTAATGCTGGTGTTTCTAGCTCCAACAGTACTGTAATATCTAACTAAATGCTGGTGTTCCTAGCTCCAACAGTGCAGTAATACCTAACTAAATGCTTGTGTTTCTAGCTCCAACAGTGCAGTAATACCTAACTAAATGCTGGTGTTTCTAGCTCCAACAGTGCAGTAATACCTAACTAAATGCTTGTGTTTCTATCTCCAACAGTGCAGTAATACCTAACTAAATGCTGGTGTTTCTAGCTCCAACAGTGCAGTAATATCTAACTAAGTGCTGGTGTTTCTAGCTCCAACAGTACAGTAATACCTAACTAAATGCTGGTGTTTCTAGCTCCAACAGTGCAGTAATATCTAACTAAATGCTTGTATTCCTAGCTCCAACAGTGCAGTAATACCTAACTAAATGCTGGTGTTTCTAGCTCCAACAGTGCAGTAATACCTAACTAAATGCTGGGTTTTTCTAGCTCCAACAGTGCAGTAATACCTAACTAAATGCTTGTGTTTCTAGCTCCAACAGTACAGTAATACCTAGCTAAATGCTGGTGTTTCTAGCTCCAACAGTACAGTAATATCTAACTAAATGCTGGTGTTTCTAGCTCCAACAGTGCAGTAATACCTAACTAAATGCTTGTGTTTCTAGCTCCAACAGTGCAGTAATACCTAACTAAATGCTGGTGTTTCTAGCTCCAACAGTGCAGTAATATCTAACTAAATGCTGGTGTTCCTAGCTCCAACAGTACAGTAATACCTAACTAAATGCCTGTGTTTCTAGCTACAACAGTGCAGTAATACCCGGCAATAAAAAACAAACAATGCAAACATAATCCAGAAATAAAATCTGTAAATGTATAAATATCTGATAATCTCCTAATTAATTAGTTGTACTTTCATTGTTTGAAATTCTCTTAATTTGTCCTCCAGGAATTATGTCTCTTTGTTAAATTTCGGGGAATCTGGGATGTAAGGAATTCACCAGTCTGTCCAATGAATTTGACAATCAGAACAATCAATCAAAAGACGCTTTGTAATCTGGTTGAGATGTAGAACATTACATTTATAATTTTATGTGTTTCATACACAGTGCCAAAAAAACATTATTTGGCTTGTAACCATAGCGGATGCCTTTTTGCTGCTATGACGAACCTGTTTACTGATGTTCTAAATGGAACCTTTATGGTGCCGTAAAGAAAAAAGGTTCTAAGTGGAACCATTAACCCTTTACACTCGTGGTAAATGGCCTCTATGAATAGGGCTAAATTGAATTGTCACTAATAGAAGAAATATGAAATGCATAAGAATGGCAGCAATTGAAAGGGAACAGATTGGAGATTATGGGAACATCATTAGAACCAAAGGTGAGGACACAACAGTTTTCCTGACACAAGACTGAATCCAAACACGCTTGGCATTCAGGCCAAAGAGTTCAATCTTGGTTTCAACAGACCAGATAATCTTGTTTCTCCTTGTCTGAGAGTCCTTTAGGTGCCTTTTGGCAACTCCAAGCAGGCTGTTATGTGCCTTTTACTGAGGAGTGGCTTCGGTCTGGCCACTCTACCATAAAAGGCCTGATTGGTGGAGTGCTGCAGAGAAGGTTTTCCTTCTGGAAGGTTCTCCCATCCATCTCCCCAGAGGAACTCTGGAGCTCTGTCAGAGTTACCATCAGGTTCTTGGTCACCTCCCTGATCAAGGCCCTTCTCCCACTATTGCTTAGTTTGCCCGAGCGGACAGCACTGGGAAGAGTCTTGGTGGTTCCAAACCTTTTCCATTTAAGAATGATGGAGGCCACAGAGTTCTTGGGGACCTTCAATGCTGTATAAATGTGTTGGTACCCTTCCCCAGATCTGTGCCTCAACACAATCCTGTCTCGCAGCTCTACGGACAATTCCTTTAACCTCATGGCTTGGTTTTTGCTCTGACATGCACTGTCAACTGTGGGACCTTATATAGACAGGTGTGTGCCTTTCCAAATCGTGTCCAATCAATTGAATTTACCACAGGTGGACTCCAATCAAGTTGTAGAAACATTTCAAGGATGATCAATGGAAACAGGATGTACCTGAGCTCAATTTCAAGTCTCATAGCAAAGGGTCTGAATGCTTATGTAAATAAGGCATTTCTGTTTTTTTTTATTTTCATAAATGTGCAAAATTCTGTAAAAACCTGTTTTCAGTTTGTCATTATGGGGTATTGTGATGTCATTATGGGGTATTGTGATGTCATTATGGGGTATTGTGATGTCATTATGGGGTATTGTGATGTCATTATGGGGTATTGTGTGTAGATTGATTTGAATCCATTCTAGAATAAGGCTGTAACGTAACAAAATGTGGAAAAAGTCAAGGGGTCTGAATGCTTTCCAAATGCACTGCATATGATGCCCAGTCTCCTGATTATTTCAGCCAGTTACTGTGATAACTAGCAAGTTAAACCAAAAAACACAGCTGAACTCCCCTACTCCCTCTTTCTCCTGTTGTGTTATTTACAAAACCAACACGTGACTGGCTCAACTGTTCTGAGGAACTATGGTAAGCTTCATCATGTGACAGGTGAAATACGTTATCTCCTAACGTATTGCACAAGTTGACTGTAGGTATTAACTTAAAAAGTAGCTACACAATCACATTTCAACAACAAAAAACGGTATTGACAGGACTGAAAAACTATTGCATGGCTATTTCCAAATACCCCAGTATACGGTATAACCACTACCCTGAGAGCACTTGATTCAGTATATCATGCTGCCGTCAGGTTCATTACAAATTAAAAACATCTAACGTTGGCTGGTCGTCTTTGACCTTGCGTAGGCTTAAATACTGGTATTGTAACGCCCAGTCCCGAGTTTACAGGCTGGAGCGTTTTGGTTTTGTCTTTATGTAGGGTTTGTTCGTTCTAGGTGTCATATTTCTATGTTGGGTAATGGTTCCCAATTAGAGGCAGCTGTGTGTCGTTGTCTCTAATTGGGAACCATATTTAGGTTACTAGGTTTCACTCTGGGTTCGTGGGTTATTGTATGTTCATAGCTGTGTTTGTCTGTTCAGTTATGTTCATCGTTTACGTTCTCCGTGTATTGTTTTGTTCCGTCGTGTTCCGTGTATAATTAAATATGTATTCTGGCTACATCGTTGCGTCTTGGTCTGTTCACGCGGAAGAGAAACGTGACAGAATAACCCACCAGCAAAAGACCAAGCAGCGAGAGACTCGGGAGTGCTGGACCAGGGAGGACCTCATCGGATCTCGTCTGGCACGGAGGTCCGTAAGGCTGCCCAAGAAACTTTTTGGGGGCACACGAGGAGGTTGACCGGTTCAGGAGGGACTCCTGAGCCAACCCCTCGTGCTTTATGGAGAGAGCGTTGGGAGAGCGTCGCAGCGAAGGGAGGCCGTGCTATGCAGTGTTGCGCCACGGTTTCCCTATAGGGATTCAGAGGCCGGTGCGAGTGATTCCCGCTCCACTCATCAGTCGGGGAAAATAAGTGTTCAGCCAGAAAGAGTGGTGCCATCGCTGCGCACTAAGTCCCCGGTACGTCTCCTGGGACCCGGATATCCTGCTCCAGTTCCGTGTGCGGTGTCTCCGCACGCTGGCCCCGCAGCCCAGTGCGAGAGATCCCAGCGCCACTCATTGGTCGGGCCGAGGTCTGTGTGCTACCTGGGAGAGTGGTGCCAGCTCTGCGAGCCAGACCTCCAGTGCGCCTTTTGGGTCCATGTTATCCTGTGGTCCTACGGGCAGAATCTCCGGTACGGATCCACAGCCCAGTCCGAGAGATTCCAGCTCCACTCACCCATGAGGCCAGGGTTAGTGAGCTAGCTGGAGGTATGGTGTCGGCTCTCCAGATCAGGTTCCCGGTCCGGGTGGATGTTTCTACACGTCCAGTCCCGGTTCCACGTTCCGAGATCCCTGTTCCACGCTCCGAGATCCCTGTTCCACGCTCCGAGATCCCTGTTCCACGCTCCAAGATCCCTGTTCCACGTTCCGAGATCCCTGTTCCACGTTCCGAGATCCCTGTTCCACGTTCCGAGATCCCTGTTCCACGCTCCGAGATCCCTGTTCCACGCTCCGAGATCCCTGTTCCACGTTCCGAGATCCCTGTTCCACGTTCCGAGATCCCTGTTCCACGTTCCGAGATCCCTGTTCCACGTTCCGAGATCCCTGTTCCACGTTCCAAGATTCCAGTTCCGTGTTCCAAGATCCCAGTCCGTGTAGTGGTTTCTACACGTCCAGTCCCTGTTCCACGCACCCAGCTCCCCGTGCGCTCCGAGAGTCCAGCACGTCCTGTCCCGGCTCCGCGCACCCAGCTCCCCGTGCGCTTAGAGAGCCCAGTTCGGCTTGTTCCCGCTCCCCGCACCAGAGTGCTCGTCACGAGCCCAGTACTGCCAGTTCCTGCTCCACGCACCAGAGTTCCAGTGAGCATCACGAGTCCGGTACTGCCAGTTCCTGCTCCACGCACCAGAGTTCCAGTGAGCATCACGAGTCCAGTACGGCCAGTTCCTGCTCCACGCACCAGAGTTCCAGTGAGCATCACGAGTCCAGTACGGCCAGTTCCTGCTCCACGCACCAGAGTTCCAGTGAGCATCACGAGTCCAGTACTGCCAGTTCCTGCTCCACGCACCAGAGTTCCAGTGAGCATCACGAGTCCAGTACTGCCAGTTCCTGCTCCACGCACCAGGGTTCCAGTGAGCATCACGAGTCCAGTACTGCCAGTTCCTGCTCCACGCACCAGAGTTCCAGTGAGCATAACGAGTCCAGTACTGCCAGTTCCTGCTCCACGCACCAGAGTTCCAGTGAGCATCACGAGTCCAGTACTGCCAGTTCCTGCTCCACGCACCAGAGTTCCAGTGAGCATCACGAGTCCAGTACTGCCAGTTCCTGCTCCACGCACCAGAGTTCCAGTGAGCATAACGAGTCCAGTACTGCCAGTTCCTGCTCCACGCACCAGCGTTCCAGGAGAAGGTCCAGGGCCTCCGGTTCTGGATGTCAGACCAGCACGGCCAGCACCGGAGCCTCCACCTGGGACAAAGCGACCCACTCAAGACCCCCCACAGACTTTTCGGCGCGTCCGAGTCCGGCGCCTTTGGGTACTGTAACGCCCAGTCCCGAGTTTACAGGCTGGAGCGTTTTGGTTTTGTCTTTATGTAGGGTTTGTTCGTTCTAGGTGTCATATTTCTATGTTGGGTAATGGTTCCCAATTAGAGGCAGCTGTGTGTCGTTGTCTCTAATTGGGAACCATATTTAGGTTACTAGGTTTCACTCTGGGTTCGTGGGTTATTGTATGTTCATAGCTGTGTTTGTCTGTTCAGTTATGTTCATCGTTACGTTCTCCGTGTATTGTTTTGTTCCGTCGTGTTCCCGTGTATAATTAAATATGTATTCTGGCTACATCGTTGCGTCTTGGTCTGTTCCCTCGGAAGAGAAACGTGACAGGTATACACTGATTTACAAGGCCATAATGGGTAAAATGCCATTTTATCTCTGTTCTTTTTTAGTCAGGTCAGTAAATAAATATCAGTTACGGTCCCATTCTCATTTGCTTCTAACAGTACCAAGAATGAGAACAGGGCATGGTAGAAATAGTTGTAGTTACTCAGCTCCGTGGTCCTGGAATTCTCTCCTGAACATTTTAAAATGTGATTATCGAAGTAAATATCATAGAAAAGTGTAATTGTCTTTAGGACAGCTGTTTTTTTAGTCAAGACTTTAGTGTTTTTTAACGTAATATATAATTGTTGTACTGTGTGTGTGTCTATAGTTTTGTTCAATGTTGTGTTAGTGTATGTACGTTGTTTTGTCTGAAACTTTGTTCCCCCTGCTGCTATTGGACCAAGTCTCTCTGTATAAACCTGTATAAATAAAGGTACATATTTTTTTATATACGGTTTAAGGGCTAAGCCGCTATATAGAACCCTTTCTAAGGTTCTTATTGTCACGCCCTGATCTGTTTCACCTGTCCTTGTGCTTGTCTCCACCCCCCTCCAGGTGTCGCCCATCTCCCCATTACCCCCTGGGTATTTATACCTGTGTTCTCTGTCTGTCTGTTGCCAGTTCGTCTTGTTTGTTCAAGTCTACCAGCGATTTGTCTCAGCTTCTGGTTTTCCCCTAGCCGTCCTGTACCTTGGCCTCTGCTCTGGATTATCGACCCCTGCCTGCCTCGACCCTGCCTGCCCCTGTGGTTACAATAAACATTGTTACTTCACACAGTCTGCACTTGGGTCTTACCTTGATACCTTATATTTATAAAACCTTTACGGAGAGAGGTTCTATAAAGACCTTTCTCCATCTTAAAGTTTCTTTCTAGATCATTTTGAAAAACCATTAATTGTTCTGGTTAGGCATATTGTTAAAAGTCCATGTGTTAATATAGTGTTAATTGACAAGTTGAATCAGCTGTGGTTTTGCTGAAATGGCTGTGGGACCCTGAGGAAGGAAATTGAGAACCACTGATTTAGTCAACCGTTGTAGGCCCTGCCTCAAACCTATGTACTGTCTTTCACCTGGGGCTGATTTAACGATTTAAGGGCCAGTATACCCTTCCCTGTATAACAAAATGTCCAGTATCTCTCTCTGTTACAGTATCCACTATTGCATTCATGTCTGGTATCTACAGTGTCTAAAACGATTCCATCTACAGTATATGGATGTCTGATCTCTGTGGTTCCATCTACAGTATATGGATGTCTGATCTCTGTGGTTACATCTACAGTATATGGATGTCTGATCTAAAATTTATCAGCATATCGAATGTGCGACCCGGGCTGGTAAAATCCTGGATCATTGTTATTCTAATTTCCGTGATGCATACAAGGCCATTCTCCGCCCTCCTTTCGGCAAGTCTGACCATGACTCCATTTTGTTGCTCCCAGCCTACAGACAGAAACTAAAACAGGAAACGTCCGTTCTCAGGTCTGTTCAACGCTGGTCCGACCAATCTGATTCCATGCTGCAAGATTGCTTCAAGCACGTGGACTGGGAAATGTTCCGGATAGCATCTGACAACAACATTGATGTATACGCTGATTCGGTGAGCGAGTTTATTAGCAAGTGCATCACTGATGTGGAACCCACGGGGACTATTGAAACCTTCCCCAACCAGAAACTGTGGATTGATGGCAGCATTCGCGCAAAACTGAAAGCGCGAACCACTGCTTTTAACCAAGGTAAGGCCGTGTCCTCAGAGCATGCGCAGACCAGCTGGCTGGTGTGTTTACGGACATATTCAATCATTCCCTATCCCAGTCTGCTCTTCCCATATGCTTCAAGAGGGCCACCATTGTTCCTGTTCCAAAGAAAGCTAAGGTAACTGAGCTAAATGACTATCGCCCCGTAGCACTCACTTCCGTCATCATGAAGTGCTTTGAGAGTCTAGTCAAGGATCATATCACCGCCACCCTACCTGTCACCCTAGACCCACTCCAATTTGCTTACCGTCCCAATAGGTCCACAGACGATGCAATCGCAATCACACTGCATACTGCCCTAACCCATCTGGACAAGAGGAATACCTATGTAAGAATGCTGTTCATCGACTACAGCTCAGCATTTAACACCATAGTACCCTCCAAGCTCGTCATTAAGTTTGAGACGGGCCGGCCCCAATTGGAAACAACATCTCCACCCCGCTGATCCTCAACACTGGGGCCCCGCATGGGTGCATTCTCAGCCCTCTCCTGTACTCCCTGGTTACCCATGACTGGGTGGCCAAGCACGCCTCCAACTCAATCATCAAGTTTGCTGACGACACCACAGTGGTAGGCTTGATTACCAACAACGACGAGACGGCCTACAGAGAGGAGGTGAGGGCCCTCGGAGTGTGGTGTCAGGAAAATAACCTCTCACTCAACGTCAACAAAACAAAGGAGATGATCGTGGACTTCAGGAAACAGGAGAGGGAGCACCCCCCTATCCACATCGACGGGACAGTAGTGGAGAAGGTGGAAAGTTTTAAGTTCCTCGGCGTACACATCACGGACAAACTGAAATGGTCCACCCACACAGACAGCGTGGTGAAGAAGGTGCAACAGCGCCTCTTCAACCTCAGGAGGCTGAAGAAATTCGGCTTGTCACCGAAATCACTCACAAACTTCTACAGATGCACAATCGAGAGCATCCTGTCGGGCTGTATCACCGCCTGGTACGGCAACTGCTCCGCCCACAACCGTAAGGCTCTCCAGAGGGTAGTAAGGACTGCACAACGCATCACTGGGGGTAAACTACCTGCCCTTCAGGACACCTACACCACCCGATGTCACAGGAAGGCCAAAAAGATCATCAAGGACAACAACCACCCGAGCCACTGCCTGTTCACCCCGCTATCATCCAGAAGGCGAGGTCAGTACAGGTGCATCAAAGCTGGGACCGAGAGACTGAAAAACAGCTTCTATCTCAAGGCCATCAGACTGTTAAACAGCCATCACTAACATTGAGTGGCTGCTGCCAACATACTGACTTAAATCTCTAGCCACTTAAAACATAGGAATTGGATGTAACAAATGTATCACTAGCCACTTTAAAAATGTTGTATATAATGTTTACATATCCTACATTACTCATCTCATATGTGTATACTGTACCATCTACTGCATCTTGACTATGCCGGTCAGCCATCGCTCATCCATATATTTATATGTACATACTCGTATTCATTCCTTTACTCTTGTGTATAAGGTAGTTGTTGTGAAATTGTTAGATTACTTGTTAGATACTACTGCATGGTCGGAACTAGAAGCACAAGCATTTCTCTACACTCGCATTAACATCTGCTAACCATGTGTATGTGACAAATAAAATTTGATTTGATTTAACCTTAACCCCTAGCTTAGCTAACATTAGCCACCTAGCTAATTCTAATTCGTAACATATTATACGAATTGTATTTCGTAACATATATGAAATGAATGATGGAAATCTGAATACAAATGAATACATACCATACCAAATGTAACATATCATACACATTTGAGCGTCCCGGATTTTATTTTACCATGTTACGTCTACCCCTGAGTCCAGGTTACAATGTAACTTATAGCTTTATGCCTTGGATGTGAATCCATTCATTTTACAATGTAATTAAATACGTTTGCTTTGATATTCGCTTCTCATGACCGTCCCTTGATCCTAGTCAGCTAAACTCATAATACTCAATTGCACGTTTGACTATATTATTCAATGGACTCAGGTCAGGTATTTCAAATATTGATTGTTAAATATTATTTTTAGCGCTAGTGTAAACCATTTTCAAACGATACGAGGTCTTACGCGAGCCTTTCGCGAGACACTGTCACGTGCAACGGTCCCTTTTTCCATTCCTCCTCATTAGATAACTCTCAACTCAGGGTTGCACAAAAAGAGCTGTGAGCAAACCGCGCCTCAAAATATTCGAATGAGCCGCTGCCCGCCCGCCCGCCTAACCTCTGCCCTCTACATTTATCACTAAAAGAGGGGAAAAAAACGTTTCTGAACTGCAACATCACCCCAAAAAATAAAAACTTGAGGAAATGGTTGTAATTATTGCTCGTGCAATAGTAAGATCTCAACACTAGAGGTCGATATTGCATTGTTAGTAAACACTAGTTGTAAATTCAGTTCTTCAGCTTTATCCTAATTCCCTACTGCTCAGAATTGGCGTAACATGTTTCTTTCTTTATCTTGGAACAAAATGATGTCTAGCTTCAGCCAGGCAAACCAGCACAGTAATACCATTAAGGGGTTCCATTGAGAGGTGGTGCAATGCAAGGGTTGTTTTCTCTGCCAAATTTAACATTCACAATTAACCTTCAACATAGTTTTCATGGGGTTAGAGAGAGAGAGAGACAGAGACAGAGACAACAATAGCAGTAACAGTAGTAGTAACAGTAACAGTAACAGTAGTAGTAGTAGTAACAGTAACAGTAGTAGTAACAGTAGTAACAGTAACAGTAACAGTAACAGTAGTAGTAACAGTAACAGTAGTAGTAGTAGTAACAGTAACAGTAACAGTAGTAGTAACAGTAGTAGTAACAGTAACAGTAACAGTAGTAGTAACAGTAGTAGTATCAGTAACAGTAGTAGTAACAGTAACAGTAACAGTAACAGTAGTAGTAACAGTAGTAGTAACAGTAACAGTAACAGTAGTAGTAACAGTAGTAGTATCAGTAACAGTAGTAGTAACAGTAACGGTAACAGTAACAGTAGGTAGTAACAGTGGTAGTAACAGTAACGGTAACAGTGGTAGTAACGGTAGTAGTAACGGTAACAGTAGCAGTAACAGTAACAGTAACAGTAACAGTGAAGTAGTAACGGTGGTAGTAACAGTAACGGTAACAGTAGCGGTAACAGTGGCGGTAACGGTGGTGAGTATCGGTAAGCAGTAACAGTAACGGTAACGGTAACGGTGGTAGGTAACGGTGGCAGTAACGGTAACAGGTGGCAGGTAACGGTGGCAGTAACAGGTGGCGGTAACGGTAACGGTAACAGTGGCGGTAACGGTGGCGGTAACGGTAACGGTAACGGTAACGGTGGTAGTAACGGTGGTAGTAACGGTAACGGTAACGGTGGCGGTAACAGTGGTAGTAGTAACGGTAACAGTAACGGTGGCGGTAACGGTGGCATTAGCGGTAACGGTAACGGTAACGGTAGCGGTAACGGTGGTAGTAACTGTAACAGTAGCGGTAACAGTAACATTAGGCGGTAACAGTAACGGTAACGGTGGCGGTAACGGTAGTGGTAACGGTAACGGTAACGGTAACGGTAACATTAGCGGTAACGGTAACGGTAACGGTAGGCGGTAACGGTGGTAGTAAAGTAACAGTAACGGTAACAGTAACAGTGGCAGTAACGGTAACGGTAACGGTGGTAGTAACGGTAACAGTAACAGTGGTAGTAACGGTAACAGTAACAGTGGTGGTAACAGTAACAGTAACAGTGGTAGTAGTAGTAACAGTAACAGTAACAGTAACAGTAACAGTAGCAGTAACAGTAACAGTAACAGTAATAGTAACAGTAATAGTAACAGTAACAGTAGTAGTAACAGTAGTAGTAACGGTAACAGTAACAGTGGTAGTAACGGTAATAGTAACGGTAACGGTAACAGTAACAGTAACAGTGGCAGTAACGGTATAACAGTAAAGTAGCGGTAACAGTGGTAGTAACAGTAACAGTAGTAGTAACAGTGGTAGTAACGGTAACAGTAACAGTGGTAGTAACAGTAATGGTAACAGTAACAGTAACGGTAACGGTGGCAGTGGCAGTAACAGTAAAGTGGCAGTAACAGTGGTAGTAACGGTGGTAGTAACAGCAACGGTAACAGTGGTAGTAGTAGTAACGGTAACAGTGGTAGTAACGGTAACAGTAACAGTAACGGTAATAGTAACAGTAATGGTAACAGTAACAGTGGTAGTAACGGTGGTAGTAACAGTAACGGTAACGGTGGTAGTAACGGTAATGGTAACGGTAACGGTAACGGTAACGGTAGCGGTAACGGTAACGGTAAAGTAGCGGTAACGGTGGTGGTAACGGTAACGGTGGTAGTAACGGTAACGGTAACGGTGGTAGTGGTGGTGGTAACGGTGGCGGTAACAGTGTGGTAGTAACGGTAACGGTGGTGGTGGTAACGGTGGCGGTAACGGTAACGGTGGTGGTGGTGGTAACGGTAACGGTAACGGTAACGGTGGTGGTAACAGTAACGGTGGCAGTGGCGGTAACGGTGGTGGTAACAGTGGCGGTAACGGTGGTGGTAGCGGTAACGGTGGTGGTAACGGTGGCGGTAACAGTAACGGTGGTAGTGGTGGTGGCATTGGTAGTGGTAGGTAACAGGTAACGGTGGTGGTAGTAGTAGTAACAGTAACAGTAACAGTAACAGTAACAGTAGTAGTAGTAGTGTAACAGTAACAGTAACAGTAGTGGTAACGGTAACAGTAACAGTGGTAGTAACAGTAACAGTAACAGTAACAGTGGTAGTAACAGTAACAGTGGTAGTGGCGGTAACAGTAACAGGTAACGGTAACAGTGGTAGTGGTAGTAACAGCACCAGTAACAGTGGTAGTAACAGTAACGGTAACAGTAACAGTGGTAGTAACGGTAACGGTAACGGTAACAGTAACAGTGGTAGTAACGGTGGCGGTGGTGGTAACGGTAACAGTAACAGTGGTGGCAGTGGCAGTAACGGTAACAGTGGTAGTAGTAGTGGTAACGGTGGCAGTAACGGCAACGGTGGTAGTAACGGTAACAGTAACAGTGGTAGTGGTAGTGGCAGTGGCAGTAACGGTAGCGGTAACGGTGGTAGTGGTAACAGTAACGGTAACAGTGGTAATATCAGTAACATTAGTAGTAACAGTAACGGTAACAGTGGTAGTAAATTGGTAACGGTAACGGTAACGGTGGCAGTAACGGTAGTAGTAGTAACGGTAAAGTAACAGTGGTAGTAACGGTAACGGTGGTAGTAACGGTAACAGTGGCAGTGGCAGTAACGGTAACAGCAACAGTGGTAGTAACAGTAACAGTAACTGGTAAGCCAGTAACAGAGGCAACAGCAATGGTAACAGGTAACAGTAACAGCAGTGGTAGTAACAGTAACAGTAACAGTAATTAACAGCAGTAGTAACGGTAACAGTAACAGTAACAGTGGTAGTAACGGTAACAGTAACAGTGGTAGTGGTAGTAGCAGTAACGGTAACAGTGGTGGTAACAGTAACGGCAGTGGTAGGTATCAGGTAACGGTGGTAGTAACGGTAACGGTAACGGTAGTAGTAAGCAGTAATTAACGGTAACAGTAACAGTAACGGCAGTAGTAGTAGTAACGGTGGCAGTAACGGTAATGGTTAGCAACAGTAACGGTGGTAGTAACAGTAACGGTAACGGTAACGGTAACGGTAATAGTAACGGTAACGGTAGTAGTAACAGTGGTAGTAACAGTAACAGTAACAGTGGTAGTAACAGTAACAGTAACAGTAACAGTGGCAGTAACGGTAACGGTGGTGGTAACGGTAACAGTGGTAGTAACGGTAACGGTAACAGTGGTAGTAACGGTAACAGTAACAGTAACAGTAACGGTAACAGTAACAGTAACAGTAGTAGTAACGGTAACGGTAACGGTAACGGTAGTAGTATCGGTAACGGTAACGGTAACGGTGGTAACGGTAACGGTGGTAGTAACGGTAACGGTGGTAACGGTAAGCAGTAACGGTAACAGTGGTAGTGGTGGTAACAGTAACAGTAACAGCAGTAACGGTGGTAGTAACGGTAATTGGTAAACAGCAGTGGTATCGGTAACGGTAACGGTAACAGTAACGGTGGTGGTAACGGTAACGGTGGTAGATCAGCAGTAACGGTAACGGTGGTAGTAGTAACGGTGGTAGCAACAGTGGTAACGGTGGTAACGGTGGTAGTAACGGTGGCATTAGCAGTAACGGTAACGGTGGTAGTAACGGTAACGGTGGTAGTAACGGTGGTGGTGGTAAGTAGTAACGGTAACAACAGTGGTAGCAGCAGTAACGGTAACAGCAGTGGTAGAAATAACGGTGGCAGTAGTAACGGTAACAGTAGTAGTAACAGTGGTAGTGGCAGTAACAGTAACAGTGGCAGTAACGGTAACGGTAGCAACGGTGGTAGTGGCAGTAACGGTAACAGTAACAGTAGTGGTAGTAACGGTGGCAGTAACAGTGGTGGTAGTGGTAACGGTAACGGTAACGGCGGTGGTGGTAGCAGTGGCATTAACAGTAACAGTGGTGGTGGTAACGGTAACAGTGGCAGTGGTAACGGTGGTAGTGGTGGTAACGCAGTAACGGTGGTAGTAACGGTGGCAGTGGCAACGGTGGCGGTGGTGGTGGTAACGGTGGCGGTGGTGGTGGTAACGGTAACGGTGTAACGGTAACGGTGGTGGTAACGGTGACGCAGTGGTAGTGGTAACGGTGGTGACAGTGGCAGTAACGGTAACAGTGGTGGTAACGGTGGCAGTGGTGGTAACGGTAACGGTGGTGGTAACGGTGGTGGTGGTGGTAACAGTGGCGGTGGTAGTAACGGTAACGGTAACAGTGGTGGTAACGGTAACGGTGGTGGTGGCATTGGTAGTGGTGGTAACGGTGGTGGTGGTGGTAACAGCAGTGGCAGTGGCGGTAACGGTGGTAGTAACGGTGGTAGTAACAGGTAACGGTGGCGGTAACGGTGGTAGTGGCAGTAACAGTGGCGGTAACCAGTAACGGTGGTAGTGGTAGTAACAGTGGCAGTAACAGTGGTAGTGGCAGTGGCATTAACGGTAACGGTAACAGTGGTAGTAACGCAGTAACAGTGGTGGTAACGGTGGTAGTGGTAGTAACGGTAACGGTGGTAGTAACGGTAACAGTAACGGTAACGGTGGTAGTGGTAGTAACGGTAACGGTAACAGTAACGGTGGCAGTGGCGGTGGTGGCAGTGGTGGTGAGCGGTAACGGTAACGGTGGTCAGTAGTAACGGTGGCGGTGGTGGTAGCAGTAACGGTGGCAGTGGTGGTGGTAACGGTAACGGTGGTAGTAACGGTGGCGGTAACAGTGGCGGTAACGGTAACAGTAACGGTGGTGGTGGTGGTAACGGTGGTAGTGGTAGTAACGGTAACGGTGGTAGTAGTAGTAACGGTGGTAGTAGTGGTAGGTGGCGGTAACGGTGGTAGTAACGGTAACGGTAACGGTAACGGTAACGGTGGTGGTAACGGTAACGGTAACGGTGGTAGTAACAGTAACGGTAACAGTAACAGTGGTAGTGGTAGTAACAGTAACAGTAACAGTGGTAGTAACAGTAACATTAACAGTAACAGTAGTAGTAGTAGTAACGGTAACGGTGGTAGTAACGGTGGTAGTAGTAGTAACAGTAACAGTGGTAGTAACAGTAACAGTGGTAGTGGTAGTAACAGTAACAGTAACAGTAGTAGTAACGGTGGCAGTAACAGTAACGGTGGTAGTAGTAGTAACGGTAGTAGTAGTGGTAACAGGTAACAGTAACAGTGGTAGTATCGGTAACAGTAACGGTAACAGTAACGGTAACGGTAACGGTAGTAGTATCAGTAACAGTAACAGTAACAGTAACAGTAACAGTAGTAGTAGTAGTAACAGTAACAGTAACAGTAGTAGTATCAGTAACAGTAACAGTAACAGTAACAGTAACAGTAGTAGTAACAGTAACAGTAACAGTAACAGTAACAGTAACAGTAACAGTAACAGTAGTAGTAACAGTAACAGTAACAGTAGTAGTAACAGTGACAGTAACAGTAACAGCAGTAAACTAGCTTCCTGGTTTACCACAAGGACTAGCCAGCTGTAGCAAACTGTAAACTTCCTGGTTTGTCAGCCCACACACTTACCACACAAACACACACCAAACTAAAACCATACAAAGTCCTATTGAAGCTAACACTGAGTCAGTTAATTAGAAGTAAGTCATTACTGTAATTACCATTGATAATAATTGATGATCCAGGTTGCTGAGTGTGAGTGATTGTGTGTGTGTGTGTGTGTGTGTGTGCATGTGTGTGTGTGTGTGTGTGTTTGTGTGTATGTGTGTGTGTGTGAGCATTTGTGTGTGTGTGTTTGTGTTGTCGGTATGCGTGTGTGTGTTTTTGAGCGTTTGTGTGTGTTTGTGTTGTCGATCAGCGCGTGTGTGTGTGTGTTTGTGTTGTCGATCAGCGTGTGTGTGTGTGTGTGTTGTCGATCAGCGCGTGTGTGTGTGTTGTCGATCAGCGTGTGTGTGTGTGTGTGTGTTGTCGGTATGTGTGTGTGTGTGTGTGTTGTCGATCAGCGTGTGTGTGTGTGTTGTCGGTATGTGTGTGTTGTCGATCAGCGCGTGTGTGTGTGTGTGTGTGTGTTGTCGATCAGCGTGTGTGTGTGTGTTGTCGGTATGTGTGTGTGTGTTGTCGATCAGCGCGTGTGTGTGTGTTGTCGATCAGCGCGTGTGTGTGTGTGTGTTGTCGATCAGCGCGTGTGTGTGTGTGTTGTCGGTATGTGTGTGTGTGTGTGTGTGTGTGTTGTCGGTATGTGTGTGTGTGTGTTGTCGGTATGTGTGTGTGTGTGTGTTGTCGGTATGTGTGTGTGTGTGTGTTGTCGGTATGTGTGTGTGTGTGTGTGTGTGTGTATGTGTGTGTGTGTGTGTGTGTGTGTGTGTGTGTGTGTGTGTGTGTGTGTGTGTGTGTGTGTGTGTGTGTGTGTGCGTTTATCTTTGTTTCTGTTTTTCTTTTTGCTTTAGAAAATTAATTACAATAGATAATTATTCTTCAGAATTATGTTGCTATATGATCATCCTAAACCTGGTTTTAAAACAAACTCACCCGTGTTTGGAGCAGTTTGTTTTAACGTAAAGACGGACGACTGTACATTTAAAATCCAAGACTAAGAAGAAAAAAAACTGTCCGAAAATATACAGAAAATCCTCATCGTAAAATACCTGAATTACTGGAAAGTTAATTCGCTGATCAGTAGCCCTAAAGAACCACAGACAGGATGGATGAACCACAGACAGGATCAATGAACAACAGACAAGATCAATGAACCCCAGACAGAATCAATGAACAACCGACAGGATCAAAGAACAACAGACAGGATTAAAGAACCACAGACAGGATCAATGAACCACAGACAGGATCAATGAACCACAGACAGGATCAATGAACAACCGACAGGATCAAAGAACAACAGACAGGATGGATGAACCACATACAGGATCAATGAACAACCGACAGGATCAAAGAACAACAGACAGGATCAAAGAACAACAGACAGGATCAAATAACCACAGACAGGATCAATGAACCACAGACAGGATCAATGAACAACCGACAGGATCAAAGAACAACAGACAGGATCAATGAACAACAGACAGGATCAAATAACCACAGACAGGATCAATGAACCACAGACAGGAACAATGAACAACCGACAGGATCAATGAACCACAGACAGGATCAATGAACCACAGACAGGATCAATGAACCACAGACAAGATCAAAGAACAACAGACAGGATCAATGAACCACAGACAGGATCAATGAACCACAGACAGGATCAATGAACAACAGACAGGATCAAAGAACCACAGACAGGATCAATGAACCACAGACAGGATCAATGAACAACAGACAGGATCAATGAACCACAGGGATTCTCCATGTAGTGTATTGTAATTTACCATGACAATAACATTCAACCCTGCAGTTAACATTCTTATTGCTATAGAGTCTCTGCTGTTTGGAGCCTGAAGGCCTGCCCTGCTCTGTTCTAGAGCTCCACCTCCTCATTCACCTCCTCATTCACCTCCTCCTTATCCTCCCCCTCCACTTCCTTCTCCTCATCCTCTTCCTCATCCTCTTCCCCCTCTTCCTGCTCCTCCACTTCCTCCTCCTCCTCTAGATGGAGGAGGAAGCTAGCTGGACCCCCTCCAAGTCGAGCTGACAGGTCTGGAAAACAGATGTCCAGCCTCCCCACATCCCCAGCCCCAAACCACCAGCACTCTCTTAAAAGGCGCTGAATATTAACAGAAATGGCGAGAGGCCAGCATGTTCTGCAATGCTCTGCCTGCATTTGTCCCAAATGGCACCCTGATCCCCACATAGTGTGCACCTACAGGCCCTGGTCAAAAGTGCACTACATAGGGGAAAGGGTGTAATTTGGGACACAACCTTTCAGAAACATCTGTCTAGCCAGACTCTAATGGGTCGGGACCTGCCTGTTGAGGCCCACCAGCAGCTCTGTCTGCCTGTCTCCCTCCCTCCCTGCTTGCCCTGTGCCTGCCTGTCTGTCTGTCTGTCTCCCTCCCTCTCTGCTTGCCCTGTGCCTGTCTCCCTCCCTGCTTGCCCTGTGCATGCCTGTCTCCCTCCCTCTCTGCTTGTCCTGTGCCTGTCTCCCTCCCTCTCTGCTTGCCATGTGCCTGTCTCCCTCCCTCTCTGCTTGTCCTGTGCCTGCCTGCCTGTCTCCCTCCCTCTCTGCTTGTCCTGTGCCTGCCTGCCTGCCTGTCTCCCTCCCTCTCTGCTTGTCCTGTGCCTGCCTGCCTGCCTGTCTCCCTCCCTCTCTGCTTGTCCTGTGCCTGTCTGCCTGTCTGTCTCTCTCCCTCTCTGCTTGCCCTGTGCCTGTCTCCCTCCCTCTCTGCTTGTCCTGTGCCTGCCTGCCTGTCTCCCTCCCTCTCTGCTTGTCCTGTGCCTGCCTGCCTGCCTGTCTCCCTCCCTCTCTGCTTGTCCTGTGCCTGCCTGCCTGCCTGTCTCCCTCCCTCTCTGCTTGTCCTGTGCCTGTCTGCCTGTCTGTCTCTCTCCCTCTCTGCTTGCCCTGTGCCTGTCTCTCTCCCTCTCTGCTTGTCCTGTGCCTGTCTCCCTCCCTCTCTGCTTGTCCTGTGCCTGTCTCCCTCCCTCTCTGCTTGTCCTGTGCCTGTCTCCCTCCCTCTCTGCTTGTCCTGTGCCTGTCTCCCTCCCTCTCTGCTTGCCTGTCTCACTCCCTGCCTGCCTGTTTGTCTGTCTGTCTCCCTCCCTGCATGTCTGTCTCCCTCCCTGCTTGCCCTGTGCCTGCCTGCCTGTCTCCCTGCATGCCTGTCTCCCTCCCTGCTTGCCATGTGCATGTCTGCCTGCCTGCCTGTCTCCCTCTCTGCTTGCCCTGTGCCTGCCTGCCTGTCTCCCTCTCTGCTTGACCTGTGCCTGTCTGTCTGTCTCCCTGCATGCCTGTCTCCCTCCCTGCTTGCCATGTGCATGTCTGCCTGTCTGTCTGTCTCCCTCCCTGCACGCCTCTCCCTCCCTGCTTTTCCCTGTACCTGTCTGTCTGTCTGCCTGCCTCCCTGTATGCCTGTCTCCCTCCCTCCCTGTCTGTCTCCCTCTCTGCTTGCCTGTCTGCCTGTATTTAGCTGTTCTTATGAACCTTAGCTCTGTGCAGGCTGTACTTCTTGGAATGGCATGTGGCTGGCTGCTATTCTGAAGGGGGATCTTCTGCTAGACCTTTGTTGTCCAGGACACCTGTCAGTACTGTGTGTCCAATGCTGCAGATTCCCTCTCTCTAACACTCTCTCTCTATATATATATATCTCTATCTCTCCCCTGTTTTCCTTTCCTCCTTTAGGGAGAGTTCGGATATGAAGCAGCAGAGGAGACAGGAGGCCGTATGGAGGTAGTACAGGGGAAGCAGCAGAGGAGACAGGAGGCCGTATGGAGGTAGTACGGGGGAAGCAGCAGAGGAGACAGGAGGCCGTATGGAGGTAGTACAGGGAAGCAGCAGAGGAGACAGGAGGCCGTATGGAGGTAGTGCGGGGAAGCAGCAGAGGAGACAGGAGGCCGATGGAGGTAGTACGGGTGAAGCAGCAGAGGAGACAGGAGGCCGTATGGAGGTAGTACAGGTGAAGCAGCAGAGGAGACAGGAGGCCGTATGGAGGTAGTACGGGTGAAGCAGCAGAGGAGACAGGAGGCCGTATGGAGGTAGTACGGGTGAAGCAGCAGAGGAGACAGGAGGCCGTATGGAGGTAGTACGGGTGAAGCAGCAGAGGAGACAGGAGGCCGTATGGAGGTAGTCTGCGGGTGAAGCAGCAGAGGAGACAGGAGGCCGTATGGAGGTAGTACAGGTGAAGCAGCAGAGGAGACAGGAGGCCGTATGGTGGTAGTACAGGTGAAGCAGCAGAGGAGACAGGAGGCCGTATGGAGGTAGTACAGGTGAAGCAGCAGAGGAGACAGGAGGCCGTATGGAGGTAGTCTGGGGAAGCAGCAGAGGAGACAGGAGGTCCGTATGGAGGTAGTCTGGGTGAAGCAGCAGAGGAGACAGGAGGCCGTATGGAGGTAGTCTGGGGAAGCAGCAGAGGAGACAGGAGGCCGTATGGAGGTAGTCTGGGGAAGCAGCAGAGGAGACAGGAGGCCGTATGGAGGTAGTCTGGGGAAGCAGCAGAGGAGACAGGAGGCCGTATGGAGGTAGTACAGGTGAAGCAGCAGAGGAGACAGGAGGCCGTATGGAGGTAGTCTGGGGAAGCAGCAGAGGAGACAGGAGGCCGTATGGAGGTAGTACGGGGGAAGCAGCAGAGGAGACAGGAGGCCGTATGGAGGTAGTACGGGTGAAGCAGCAGAGGAGACAGGAGGCCGTATGGAGGTAGTACAGGTGAAGCAGCAGAGGAGACAGGAGGCCGTATGGAGGTAGTACAGGGGAAGCAGCAGAGGAGACAGGAGGCCGTATGGAGGTAGTACAGGTGAAGCAGCAGAGGAGACAGGAGGCCGTATGGAGGTAGTACGGGTGAAGCAGCAGAGGAGACAGGAGGCCGTATGGAGGTAGTACGGGGGAAGCAGCAGAGGAGACAGGAGGCCGTATGGAGGTAGTACGGGGGAAGCAGCAAGGGAGACAGGCTACATGTTTGATATCACATATGAAACGGGAATGATACTGTAGCTGGCTAAATACATCAAGCTAACGTGTGTCAGCGGAGGCTGCTGAGGGCAGGACGGCTCATAGTAACATCTGGAACGGAGTCAGTGGAATGGAGTCAACCACATGGAAACCACGTGTTTGATGTTCGATACCATTCCACTGACTCCGTTCCAGACGTTACTATGAGCCGTCCTCCCCTCAGCAGCCTCCACTGATTTGTCATGTGATGTAGCATGTCAGAGGAAGACGTGCATGAGTCACATTAGCTAGCTACCTTGCTAACAACAGCTAACTGTAACCCACTGGCATTTAGGATCAAAACAGGGCACCCAGCTAACAATTCTATGGAGAGAGAACGTTTTTGTAATGTTACCCGTAATGTTCCCCTAATGTTTGTGTCCAGTTTTCCGTTAGTTAGGGGAACATTCTATCCATGTTTGCACAAAAAAAAAAAAAACGTTCTGAGAACCTTTTAAGCATGTTTTTGGCGTTAAGAGTTAGAAGAACGTTGCCTTAATGTCAAACGGAACGTGGTTACTAACGTTCTCAGAATATACAATGTTAATGTTCTAGATGCGATTTATTCCAACGTTGCAAGAACGTTCACGTGTCCAGTTTTCTGTGGGGTTAGGAGAATATTCCATCAAACATACACAGGGACACGGTTGCCACGTTCTCAGAATATAACATATTAATGTTCTAGACACATTTTTCATGAGAACTCCTGAAACACGCATGATCAATAAAATAATTTTGACTTGACTTTTAAAACATAGTTGAGTTTTACTTCAAAAATCATTCATCCTATTGCTCACACCTATCAAATTGCTTCAGATCGACACTAGGGAGGAAGGGTTAGGCCTTCTGGACAGGGGCTAGCTATTCTGCCCCAATAAGCACATGGCCTAGAGATTTCCCTTATTGAGACAGCGGTTAGAGCGTTTGTCATTGGTGGCCTGGGTTCAAAAGGTCTGATAGAGGAGACCCCTTACTGTCCCATTCAATAGAAGAAACCCGAACCCTTTCTCCCTAGGCCCGTGCGAACTGGATAGGTCTAAGCATTAGGGTGAATGCTGCTGTCAGCTTGGCTATACACAAGGTCAGCGAAGGCTTTAAGGCGTCCGCATTCTTAGGTTGAGTTCGTTCCCGGCAGAACTCGGCTCGTATACTCCCTTCAGATCTTCCCTTTTAAACAACAGGGAAAAAGCAGCATCAATAAACATCAGATCACATGTTATTGGTCGCATACACATGGTTAGCAGATGTTATTGGTCACATACACATGGTTAGCCAGATGTTATTGGTCGCATACACATGGTTAACAGATGTTATTGGTCACATACACATGGTTAGCAGATGTTATTGGTCACATACACATGGTTAGCCAGATGTTATTGGTCACATACACATGGTTAGCAGATGTTATTGGTCACATACACATGGTTAACAGATGTTATTGGTCACATACACATGGTTAGCAGATGTTATTGGTCACATACACATGGTTAGCAGATGTTATTGGTCACATACACATGGTTAGCCAGATGTTATTGGTCACATACACATGGTTAGCAGATGTTATTGGTCACATACACATGGGTTAGCCAGATGTTATTGGTCACATACACATGGTTAGCAGATGTTATTGGTCACATACACATGGGTTAGCCAGATGTTATTGGTCACATACACATGGTTAGCAGATGTTATTGGTCACATACACATGGGTTAGCCAGATGTTATTGGTCACATACACATGGTTAGCAGATGTTATTGGTCACATACACATGGTTAGCAGATGTTATTGGTCACATACACATGGTTAGCAGATGTTATTGGTCCATACACATGGTTAGCAGATGTTATTGGTCCATACTCATGGTTAGCAGATGTTATTGGTCACATACACATGGTTAGCCAGATGTTATTGGTCACATACACATGGTTAGCCAGATGTTATTGGTCACATACACATGGTTAGCAGATGTTATTGGTCGCATACACATGGTTAACAGATGTTATTGGTCACATACACATGGTTAGCAGATGTTATTGGTCACATACACATGGTTAGCCAGATGTTATTGGTCACATACACATGGTTAGCCAGATGTTATTGGTCACATACACATGGGTTAGCCAGATGTTATTGGTCACATACACATGGTTAGCAGATGTTATTGGTCACATACACATGGTTAGCCAGATGTTATTGGTCACATACACATGGTTAGCCAGATGTTATTGGTCACATACTCATGGTTAGCAGATGTTATTGGTCACATACACATGGTTAGCAGATGTTATTGGTCGCATACACATGGTTAGCAGATGTTATTGGTCACATACACATGGTTAGCCAGATGTTATTGGTCACATACACATGGTTAGCCAGATGTTATTGGTCACATACACATGGTTAGCCAGATGTTATTGGTCACATACACATGGTTAACATATGTTATTGGTCACATACACATGGTTAGCAGATGTTATTGGTCACATACACATGGTTAGCAGATGTTATTGGTCACATACACATGGTTAGCAGATGTTATTGGTCACATACACATGGTTAGCCAGATGTTATTGGTCACATACACATGGTTAGCAGATGTTATTGGTCACATACACATGGGTTAGCCAGATGTTATTGGTCACATACACATGGTTAGCAGATGTTATTGGTCACATACACATGGGTTAGCCAGATGTTATTGGTCACATACACATGGTTAGCAGATGTTATTGGTCACATACACATGGGTTAGCCAGATGTTATTGGTCACATACACATGGTTAGCAGATGTTATTGGTCACATACACATGGTTAGCAGATGTTATTGGTCACATACACATGGTTAGCCAGATGTTATTGGTCACATACACATGGTTAGCCAGATGTTATTGGTCACATACACATGGTTAGCCAGATGTTATTGGTCACATACACATGGTTAGCAGATGTTATTGGTCACATACACATGGTTAGCAGATGTTATTGGTCACATACACATGGTTAGCAGATGTTATTGGTCCATACTCATGGTTAGCAGATGTTATTGGTCACATACTCATGGTTAGCAGATGTTATTGGTCACATACACATGGTTAGCAGATGTTATTGGTCACATACACATGGTTAGCAGATGTTATTGGTCACATACACATGGTTAGCAGATGTTATTGGTCACATACACATGGGTTAGCCAGATGTTATTGGTCACATACACATGGTTAGCAGATGTTATTGGTCACATACACATGGTTAGCAGATGTTATTGGTCACATACACATGGTTAACATATGTTATTGGTCACATACACATGGTTAGCAGATGTTATTGGTCACATACACATGGTTAGCAGATGTTATTGCGAGTGTAGTGAAATGCTTCTGCTTCTAGCTCCGACAGTGCAGCAATATCTAACAGGTAATATCTAACAATTACACAACAAAACCTAATAAACACAATCTAGTAAAGGAATGGGATGAGAATATATCAGTATAACATATATGGATGATCAGTGACAGAGCGGCTAAGATGCAACAGATAGTAAACAAATAGAAAGTGAAGGATACAGTATACAGTATATACATATGAGATGAGTAATGAATAGATAGTGTAGGATACAGTATACAGTATATACATATGAGATGAGTAATGAATAGATAGTGAAGGATACAGTATACAGTATATACATATGAGATGAGTAATGAATAGATAGTGAAGGATACAGTATACAGTATATACATATGAGATGAGTAATGAATAGATAGTGAAGGATACAGTATACAGTATATACATATGAGATGAGTAATGAATAGATAGTGTAGGATACAGTATACAGTATATACATATGAGATGAGTAATGAATAGATAGTGTAGGATACAGTATACAGTATATACATATGAGATGAGTAATGAATAGATAGTGAAGGATACAGTATACAGTATATACATATGAGATGAGTAATGAATAGATAGTGAAGGATACAGTATACAGTATATACATATGAGATGAGTAATGAATAGATAGTGAAGGATACAGAATATACATATGAGATGAGTAATGAATAGATAGTGAAAGATACAGTATACAGTATATACATATGAGATGAGTAATGAATAGATAGTGAAGGATACAGTATACAGTATATACATATGAGATGAGTAATGAATAGATAGTGTAGGATACAGTATACAGTATATACATATGAGATGAGTAATGAATAGATAGTGAAGGATACAGTATATACATATGAGATGAGTAATGAATAGATAGTGAAGGATACAGTATACAGTATATACATATGAGATGAGTAATGAATAGATAGTGAAGGATACAGTATACAGTATATACATATGAGATGAGTAATGAATAGATAGTGAAGGATACAGTATACAGTATATACATATGAGATGAGTAATGAATAGATAGTGAAGGATACAGTATACAGTATATACATATGAGATGAGTAATGAATAGATAGTGAAGGATACAGTATATACAGTATATACATATGAGATGAGTAATGAATAGATAGTGAAGGATACAGTATACAGTATATACATATGAGATGAGTAATGAATAGATAGTGAAGGATACAGTATACAGTATATACATATGAGATGAGTAATGAATAGATAGTGAAGGATACAGTATACAGTATATACATATGAGATGAGTAATGAATAGGTAGTGAAGGATACAGTATACAGTATATACATATGAGATGAGTAATGAATAGATAGTGAAGGATACAGTATACAGTATATACATATGAGATGAGTAATGAATAGATAGTGAAGGATACAGTATACAGTATATACATATGAGATGAGTAATGAATAGATAGTGAAGGATACAGTATACAGTATATACATATGAGATGAGTAATGAATAGATAGTGAAGGATACAGTATACAGTATATACATATGAGATGAGTAATGAATAGATAGTGAAGGATACAGTATACAGTATATACATATGAGATGAGTAATGAATAGATAGTGAAGGATACAGTATACAGTATATACATATGAGATGAGTAATGAATAGATAGTGAAGGATACAGTATACAGTATATACATATGAGATGAGTAATGCGAGATATGTAAACATTCATAGTGGCGTTATTAAAGTGGCCAATGATATCAAGTCAGTATGTTGGCAGCCGCCTCTCTGTGCTAGTGATGGCTGTTTAACAGTCTGATGGCCTTGAGATAGAAGCTGTTTTTTAGTCTCTCGGTCCCAGCTTTGATGCACCTGTACTGGCCTCGCCTTCTGGATGGAAGCGGGGTGAACAGGCAGTGGCTCGGGTGGTTGTTGTCCTTGATGATCTTTTTGGCCTTCCTGTGACATCGGGTGGTGTAGGGGTCCTGGAGGGCGGGTAGTTTGCCCCCGGTGATGCATTGTGCAAACAGCACCACCCTCTTGAGAGCCCTGCGGTTGTGGGCGGTGCAGTTGCCGTACCAGGCGGTGATACAGCCCGACAGGATGCTCTCAATTGTGCATCTGTAAAGGTTTGTGAGTGTTTTCGGTGACAAGCCACATTTTTTCAGACTCCTGAGGTTGAAGAGGTGCTGTTGCGCCTTCTTCACCACGCTGTCTTTGTGGGTGGACCATTTCAGTTTGTCGGTGATACAGTATGTACATTGGGGAACTTAAAACGTTCCACCTTCTCCATTGCTGTCTCATCGACGTAGATAGGGGGGTGCTCCCTTCCTGAAGTCCACGATCATCTCTTTTGTTTTGCTGACATTGAGTGAGAGGTTATTTTCCTGACACCACACTCTGAGGGCCCTCACCTCCTCACAGTAGGCTGTCTCGTCATTGTTGGTAATCAAGCCTACCACTGTAGTGTCGTCTGCAAACTTGATGATTGAGTTGGAGGCGTGAATGGCCACGCAGTCGTGGGTGAACAGGAAGTACAGAAGGAGGCTAAGAACACACCCCTGTGGGGCCCCAGTGTTGAGGATCAGCAGGGTGGAGATGTTGTTTCCTACCTTCACCACCCGGGGGCGGCCCGTCAGGAAGTCTAGGACCTAATTTTACAGGAGTGGGTTGAGATCCAGGGTCTCAAGCTAAATGATGAGCTTGGAGGGTACTATGGTGTTGAGCTGTAGTCAATGAACAGCATTCTTACATAGGTATTCCTGTTGTCCAGATGGGATAGGGCAGTGTGATGGTGATTGCATTGTCTGTGGACCTATTGGGGCGGTAAGCAATTTGAAGTGGGTCTAGGGTGACAGGTAGGGTGGAGGTAATATGATCCTTGACTAGTCTCTCAAAGCACTTCATGATGACAGAAGTGAGTGCTACGGGGTGATAGTCCTTTAGTTCAGTTACCTTTGCTTTCTTGGTTACAGGAACAATGGTGGCCATCTTGAAGCATGTGGGGACAGCAGACTGGGAGAGATTGAATATGTCCGTTAAACACACCAGCCAGCTAGTCTGCGCATGCTCTGAGGACGTGGCTAGGGATGCCGTCTGGGCCAGCAGCCTTGCAAAGGTTAACACGTTTAAATGTTTTCCTCACGTCGACCATTGAGAAGAAGAGCCCACAGTCTTTGGTAGTGGGACCCGTCGGTGGCACTGTATTATCCTCAAAGTGGGCAAAGAAGGTGTTTAGTTTGTCTGGAAGCAAGACGTCGACGTCTGCGACAGGGCTGGTTTTCTTTTTGTAATCTGTGATTGTCTGTAGACTCTGCCACGTACGTCTCGTATCCACTTTGTCTCTATACTGACGCTTTGCTTGTTCGATTGCCTTACGGAGGGAATAACTACACTGTTTGTATTTGGAACGTGCTTTCAGTTTAGCATGAATGCTGCCATCAGTCCACGGTTAATGGTTAGGGAAGGTTTTAATAGTCACAGTGGGTACAACATCTCCTATACACTTCCTTATAAACTCGCTCACTGAGTCAGCGTATAAGTCAATGTTATTCTCTGAGGCTACCCGGAACATATCCCAGTCTACGTGAACGAAACAATCTTGAAGCGTGGAATCCGATTGGTCAGACCAGCGTTGGATAGACCTAAGCATGGGCGATTCCTGTTTTAGTTTCTGAAGGCAGGGAGCAACAAGATGGAGTCATGGTTGTGGGAGATTAACTCACTACAATTATTACATTTTCGGTATTCTGATTGATCACTTTGAAGTAGTAAGACAGAAAGACATATATAATGGATAGGACTTGTTAAAGCGGAGTATCTGATGAGCTCAGGAAGGTGGATAAGGCTAAATAGTTGAACAAACAGATCTGAGGATAAAGGTCTTATTGAATTCACAAGTTTCTTGTATGAGTGTCATAATTTGAAGATAATTTTTTCCACGACATGGTGAGATTGTATGCATTGTGGAAGTTAGAGTAGCAATGGTCGAGCATGGTACTCGCTCGTGGACTGCATTCAATATGCTGATAGAATTTAGGTAGCCTTGTTCTCAAATTAGCTTTGTTTAAATCCCCAGATACAATAAATGCAGCCTCAGGATATGTGGTTTCCAGTTTGCATCAAGTCCAGTGAAGTTCCTTGAGGGCCGTCTTTGTATCGGATTGAGGGGGGATATACACGGCTGTGACAATAACCGAGGAGAGATCTCTTGGGAGATAATACGGTCGGCAATTGATTGTGAGAAATTCTAAGTCAGGTGAACACAAGGACTTGAGTTCATGTATGTTGTTAAGATTACACCATGAGTCGTTAATCATGAAACACCCACCCCCGCCCTTCTTCTTACCGGAGAGATGTTTATTCCTGTCGGCGCGATGCACTGAAAACCGAGTTGACTGTATCGACTCCAACAGCATGTCCCAAGTTAGCCATGTTTCCGTGAAACATAGTATGTTACAATCCCGGATATCTCTTTGGAAAGCAACTCTTGCCCTGATTTCGTTGACTTTGTTAACTACAATAGTTAACCCAATATTACTGTTGTTTGTCCCTCGTGAGCCACCTTAGCAACAACATAGCCGGAAACACTTCTTCAAGGTCAATGAAAGAATCTGGAATGTTTATGTTTTTTTCAGAGGAGGTTTTAGTCGCACAATTTTAAATCTATTTGGTGCAGTATTTCTCAAGTGAAAAATGTTGCATGATAACTAGTCATCTCTTGTTCGATGACAACACTTAATGTTCCCACTAACCAATCACCGACGAAGGGGCGTAGACTTTGGCTACAAAATGTTGACTTGCCTCTAGAAAATGTTTTGTGTGCACAAACAGCCGAAAAAACAAACCTGCCAAAGACCAAAACGAACTTCAGAAATTTGTTCCAATAATATATGCTGGGAAGCGGTAAGCTTTAGCCTACATATAGAACTGAACTAGCATCTTGAGATGGTGAGTCAGTCAGTCAGGGGAGAAGTCCTCAACTTCAAAACTTTGTTCTCTCTATAGCAAAGCTAGCTTAGCTAACGTCGCTGTACTTACTACTGGCCTTGTTTTTTTGTTGTTGAATGGCAAAGCAGACACATCTTTCCTGATGGTGTGCCAATCAGCAGGAAATAGACACACGCAAATAGCTACTGTATCCTAGCAGTAGCAGAGTCACTCAGTCACCCACTGTATCCTAGCAGTAACAGAGTCACTCAGTCACCCACTGTATCCTAGCAGTAGCAGAGTCACTCAGTCACCCACTGTATCCTAGCAGTAGCAGAGTCACTCAGTCACCCACTGTATCCTAGCAGTAACAGAGTCACTCAGTCACCCACTGTATCCTAGCAGTAACAGTCACTCAGTCACCCACTGTATCCTAGCAGTAGCAGAGTCACTCTGTCACCCACTGTATCCTAGCAGTAGCAGAGTCACTCTGTCACCCACTGTATCCTAGCAGTAGCAGAGTCACTCAGTCACCCACTGTATCCTAGCAGTAACAGAGTCACTCTGTCACCCATTGTATCCAATGTAGCAGTCACTCACTGTATCCTAGCAGTAACAGAGTCACTCAGTCACCCACTGTATCCTAGCAGAAACAGTGTCACTCTGTCACCCACTGTATCCTAGCAGTAACAGAGTCACTCAGTCACCCACTGTATCCTAGCAGTAACAGAGTCACTCAGTCACCCATTGTATCCTAGCAGTAGCAGAGTCACTCAGTCACCCACTGTATCCTAGCAGTAGCAGAGTCACTCTGTCACCCACTGTATCCTAGCAGTAACAGAGTCACTCTATCACCCATTGTATCTAATGTAGCAGTCACTCACTGTAGCCTAGCAGCCCTGGCCACTCTTTGGGAATGTTTTTGTTTCATATTTGAATTTTTTGTTTAACTAGGCAAGTCAGTTAAGAACAAATTCTTATTTATAATGACGGCCTAGGAACAGTGGGTTAACTGCCTTGTTCAGGGGAAGAACAACATATTTATACCTTGTCAGCTCAGGGATTCGATCTAGCAACCTTTCAATTACTGGCTCAACGCTCTAACCACTAGGCTACCTGCTCTAACCACTAGGCTACCTGCTCTAACCACTAGGCTACCCTGCTCTAACCACTAGGCTACCTGCTCTAACCACTAGGCTACCTGCTCTAACCACTAGGCTACCTGCTCTAACCACTAGACTACCTGCTCTAACCACTAGGCTACCTGCCCTAACCACTAGAATACCTGCTCTAACCACTAGGCTACCTGCTCTAACCACTAGGCTACCCTGCTCTAACCACTAGGCTACCCTTCTCTAACCACTAGGCTACCTGCTCTAACCACTAGGCTACCTGCTCTAACCACTAGGCTACCTGCCTCTAACCACTAGGCTACCTGCTCTAACCACTAGGCTACCTGCTCTAACCACTAGGATACCTGCTCTAACCACTAGACTACCTGCTCTAACCACTAGGCTACCTGCTCTAACCACTAGGCTACCTGCTCTAACCACTAGGATACCTGCTCTAACCACTAGGCTACCCTGCTCTAACCACTAGGCTACCTGCTCTAACCGCTAGGCTACCTGCTCTAACCACTAGGCTACCTGCTCTAACCACTAGAATACCTGCTCTAACCACTAGGCTACCTGCTCTAACCACTAGGCTACCTGCTCTAACCACTAGGCTACCTGCTCTAACCACTAGACTACCTGCTCTAACCACTAGGATACCTGCTCTAACCGCTAGACTACCTGCTCTAACCGCTAGGCTACCTGCTCTAACCGCTAGGCTACCTGCTCTAACCGCTAGGCTACCTGCTCTAACCGCTAGGCTATCTGCTCTAACCACTAGGCTACCTGCTCTAACCACTAGGCTACCTGCTCTAACCACTAGGCTACCAGCCGCCACTTCATATTTGAAGGTTGGCGACATAATTCATTTTTGAATGTAGCCTAATAGCTTCAATGTATCATGTATAATTTGAAATGTAATGTTTGATGTGGATATGTCCAGTTCCTGCAATAACATCGGGCACATGTGCAAATACGTAGCCTTCAGAGTGGGTGACCTGTGACTTGTGATATAGAGCCATGGTGATTTGACTGGCCACCATCCCTCCCCATCACAGGGTTTTGACTAGAAGGGATGAAGCTAATGTCAGAAGTGACTTTTCCTAGCAGTTTAGAACTTCTGCAGTACGTTGAGAGAATTGACGTAACAGGTTAGGAAAATAGTTCGGGGTTACTATATATATATATATACTTTGAGACGTCAATTTGACATAACCCTCTAGACATGACTCGTCACCGGCGCTGAGGAGAGAGAACTGGGGAAGGGGGGAGCTGACAGCAAACCGGCAGAGGGGCGTCTAGAAAAACACTGGGAGCGCGCTGCGGGAGAAAACAGCATGCCCTTAGTATAGGAGTGTGGACTGACTGCGGTTTGGTTTAAACCATTTGGACACGGTGAGGAACGGGACGCACTTTGCGCTTGGATAGCTACTGGTTTTTATGCTGCGCATAACTCAGCCCAGAATTACCAGCACCACGCCTATATTCGGTCCACTTTATGGCGGATGGATTGTGTACGAAAGGTAGCCAGACCAGCAAGTTCATTCTCTGCGCAAATTCAAAAGGACGTTTTTGGATAGAGGATAGCCTATGTAATGCATCAGGGATCTTTTGTGTCCAAACCATCAAAACCAGAGGAGTGCTGCAAACCACAGAGGAGAGAGAGAAGGGAACGAGAAGGTTTGATTGAAGCTAAAGCTGAAGCTGAAAGCTGAGCCAAGTTATCCGTGTAAACAGTGGAGAATGCAGTGGGGGAAACACGGGTCTGGAACTGGGCTGCACGTTTCTTGATCGTGGAGAGGACTCCACCTGGAGTGCAACAAGCAATAGCCTACTTTCCTATAACATGCTAAATTGTTCGCAAAAAAATGTGTCCCGCTGTTATTTAATTACTTTTCCCATTGGTAGTGTGATACAGTCGCCCTGGCAGCATTGGGATAATTAACTTATATCCATGCCAACATAGAAGCAGCGTAGTTCAAGGGGATTCCACAGGGATACCAAAGGAAACCTTGCTGAATGGACCTTTAACTTTGGTTTAACGTTATCCTTTTTTACGCATCGAATCCGGGACTCACTTTGGCACATTTGAAGAACGCTCTCCGCGGAGGCTGGTCCGATGTAATTCAAAATAAACTAAATTCACCCTAACATAACCACCTGATCACAAACACAAACTTTTGACAGATTTTGACAGACTCTATTCTACGTCCTATCCCACCCCCTTTCTCATAAAAAGTGTACTTCTGAACCTCGAAGTGGCTCCGAAGTGGTGTTGTGACTCCTCGCCCGCAGCGGATCCGGAGCTGGGAGTGTCTGCAGCGGGAGGACTTGGCGGCGGACCTCCGGTCACCCCGCAGGGACACAAGACGGGTCGGGTGAAAAAGATGGTTCGATTGGCGGCAGAACTGTTGTTGCTTTTAGGACTTCTACTTCTTACTTTACATATCACGGTGTTACGGAGCAGCCCGCTGCACCAAGGGAATTTAACTTTCAGCCAGGATATGCAGTATACAGTGATTGCAGAGGTGAGTGCTATTTATTATTCTATTCTGTCGTAACCTGCAGTGCAGTATAAGTTGCAGGGACTCTTTAGGCTATTGAGTTTGGGGTTAGGGCTCAATATCAAAATGGGGAATAAGCCTGTAACTTCTATTCTATGGGATCCCAACAGTTCTTTCTGGGAAATGCTTCTGTAACACATTGGGTCTGACATTTTAAAGTGACAAAATGGTCTATTTAACTGACCACAGAGTTGGATAACAGATGAACACATTCTCAGAGGGTCATTCTGAGTCCTTGGAGGTTTATGATATACAGCCCCCACCCATACTCAACTGGCTGATCGGATCCAGACCCAGAACGGGGTCAATAGGGACCACGGGTCCCAAAATAATAAACAATATCTATACACTACCAGTCAAAAGTTTTAGAACACCTACTCATTCAAGGGGTTTTCTTTATTATTTTTTTACTATTTTCTACATTGCCGAATAGTATGTGTTATTTCATAGTGATGTCTTCACTATTATTCTACAATGTAGAAAATAGTAAAAATAAAGAAAGACCCTGGAATGAAGAGGTGTATTCAAAATTTTGACATCATATTTTTTTTTGAACTTGGTCTTGCTTCGACCCCTGGTATCAGAAACGCACATAAGACATGGAAGAATGCGCATAATTGCGGGAAATTATCTTTAAAACGTTTCGATTTTCTCTCTGCCAACAAGAGGGTTTTGAACAGTTTGGGGTCGCATGGGTTGGGTGTTACTACAGTGGTAAATTACAGTGAGGGGAAAAAAGTATTTGATCCCCTGCTGATTTTGTACGTTTGCCCACTGACAAAGAAATGATCAGTCTATAATTGTAATGGTAGGTTTATTTGAACAGTGAGAGACAGAATAACAACAAAAAAATCCAGAAAAAACGCATGTGAGAAATGTTATAAAATGATTTGCATTTTAATGAGGGAAATAAGTATTTGACCCCTCTGCAAAACAGACATATATCAATCTGATGTAGCTAAGTGGTCCTCTATAGGGGGGGACAGAGATATATCAATCTGATGTAGCTAAGTGGTCCTCTATAGGGGGACAGAGATATATCAATCTGATGTAGCTAAGTGGTCCTCTATAGGGGGACAGAGATATATCAATCTGATGTAGCTAAGTGGTCCTCTATAGGGGGGGACAGAGATATATCAATCTGATGTAGCTAAGTGGTCCTCTATAGGGGACAGAGATATATCAATCTGATGTAGCTAAGTGGTCCTCTATAGGGGACAGAGATATATCAATCTGATGTAGCTAAGTGGTCCTCTATAGGGGGGGACAGAGATATATCAATCTGATGTAGCTAAGTGGTCCTCTATAGGGGGGGACAGAGGTATATCAATCTGATGTAGCTAAGTGGTCCTCTATAGGGGGACAGAGATATATCAATCTGATGTAGCTAAGTGGTCCTCTATAGGGGGACAGAGATATATCAATCTGATGTAGCTAAGTGGTCCTCTATAGGGGGGGACAGAGATATATCAATCTGATGTAGCTAAGTGGTCCTCTATAGGGGGACAGAGATATATCAATCTGATGTAGCTAAGTGGTCCTCTATAGGGGACAGAGATATATCAATCTGATGTAGCTAAGTGGTCCTCTATAGGGGGGGACAGAGATATATCAATCTGATGTAGCTAAGTGGTCCTCTATAGGGGGGGACAGAGATATATCAATCTGATGTAGCTAAGTGGTCCTCTATAGGGACAGAGATATATCAATCTGATGTAGCTAAGTGGTCCTCTATAGGGGACAGAGATATATCAATCTGATGTAGCTAAGTGGTCCTCTATAGGGGGGGACAGAGATATATCAATCTGATGTAGCTAAGTGGTCCTCTATAGGGGGACAGAGGTAATGATAGATATAAAGGGGGAGGCCAGGCCCTTCTCCACAAAGCGTTTCAGAGTGTTTAAATATTATTCATTCTGATCTAAAAGGCAGAAATGATCTACTTTGAGACACTTCATACAGGCCCTGGTCTCTATGGGGGGCCAGGTGTAGAGGTACAGACTGACCTCCATCCATCAAAAAGGCACAGAAATGAGAATAAGAGATATGGTTCTCCCTGTTGGTTTAAGGAAGGTTAAACGGACAGCTCTAAAAGTATTAGGACAGTGACATTTGTCTTGTTGTTTTGGCTCTGTACTCCAGCGTTTTGGATTTGAAATGGTACAATGACTATGAGGTTGAAGTGCAGACTGTCAGCTTTGATTTAATGGTATTTTCATCCACATCGGGTGAACTGTTTAGAAATTACTGCACTTGATGTACATAGTCCCCCCCATTTAGGGGACCAAAAGTATTGGGACAAATTCACTTGTGTATTAAAGTTAAATATTTGGTCCCATATTCCTAGCACACTATGCATAGTCACTTTGCCCCCACCTACAGATTACCTCAACTAGCCTGTACCGGTGCCCCCTGTATATAAAGCCTCTTTATTGTTATTGTGTTACTTTTTATTATTACTTTTTATTTTAGTCGACTTGGTAAATATTTTCTTCTTCTTGAACTGCACTGTTGGTTAAGGGCTTGTAAGTCAGCATTTCACGGTAATGTGTACAGTTGTTGTATTCGGCGCATGTGACAAATACAGTTTGATTTGATTACATTAATAATTTAAGTAGGATTCTTGAAATATTTTATTTTCACTGTGTTTCAAATATGAGTTTACCTAAAATAAAGACTACATCAAGCTTGTGACTTCAAAACTTGTTGGTTGCATTTGCTGTGTTTCAGATGATTTTGTGCCCGATTGAAATGTATGGTAAATAATGTCTTGTGTCATTTTGGAGGCACTTTTATTGTAAATAAGAATAAAATATGTTTCTAAGTACTGAATGAATCGTGAATAGTAATGAGTGTGAAAGTTACAAATATCATAATATTCAAATATCTCTTTCTCTCCCACCATCTAGAATAATGTCAGAGCAGAGAGCAGTTTGTTAGCCCAGCAGGGTCCAGGGAAGCGGAGAGGACCAGAGCCCCAGTCAGCCCAGCGGCCTGCTGCCCTCCCCTGGGCCCAGAGTCAAGCTACTGGAGGCAGCCTGCAGAGAGACAGGCCTGGGTCCTTCCTCCTGGACCTCCACAACTTCCCTGACCTCTCCAAGGCTGATATAAACAGACAGAACCCCAATATACAGGTAACACTGTCCCTCCTTGTAAACAGACAGGTAACACTGTCCCTCCTTGTAAACAGACAGGAAACACTGTCCCTCCTTGTAAACAGACAGGTAACACTGTCCCTCCTTGTAAACAGACAGGTAACACTGTCCCTCCTTGTAAACAGACAGGTAAAACTGTCCCTCCTTGTAAACAGACAGGTAACACTGTCCCTCCTTGTAAACAGACAGGTAAAACTGTCCCTCCTTGTAAACAGACAGGTAAAACTGTCTTTTCCACAAAACATTGGAAGAGGTGGGCTGCGACTGATTGGCTACATGAAGAGAACTAGGGCGTAGTTTTTTGTTCTCCTTAAAATGATCAGGAGTATTTTATCGTAGGCTGCATCATTTTAAAACATAAGTATTTTTATTTTTTCATGTTTTCTCATGAAAGTGTTTCTTGTTCTCTTGGCCATCGTCAGAGCTTTAAAACGAAATACTAAACCATCTTTTGATCTCTGAATGTGTCGACACCAGGGACTCGGGATGTGGCTTTGTTATTGATGCCATGTTAATCAGGCCTTTTGAATTGAACATATGAATTGTTTTGTAGGCTAGGCTACCTATTGAATTATTTTATGTATGAATCAAGCTTTAGCAGTCATTCTGTTCTTGTTCCCAATGATCAGTTCTTTAGTTAATTATGTTGCTGTCCAGGGGGTTCTGAATTTGCACCCGACAGTCCAAGTTTTTTTGTGCCTTTTGATTTGAACATTTGAAAGGTTTTGGTGTGTGTACAAGGCTGTTTGATTTAATGCTACATCACTTTGGTTTCACTAATACACTGCATGACCATAAGTATGTGGACAACTGCTCATCGAACATCTCATTCCAAAATCATGGGTATTAATATGGTCCCCCTTTTTCTTCTATAACACTCTTCTGGGAAGGATTCTGGGAAGAAAAAAAATCCAGAAAAACGCATGTGAAAAATGTTATAAATTGATTTGCATTTTAATGAGGGAAATAAGTATTTGACCCCCTCTCAATCAGAAAGATTTCTGGCTCCCAGGTATCTTTTATACAGGTAACGAGCTGAGATTAGGACCACACTCTTAAAGGGAGTGCTCCTAATCTCAGCTTGTTACCTGTATAAAAGACACCTGTCCACAGAAGCAATCAATCAATCAGATTCCAAACTCTCCACCATGGCCAAGACCAAAGGTCTCCAAGGATGTCAGGACAAGATTGTAGACCTACACAAGGCTGGAATGGGCTACAAGACCATCGCCAAGCAGCTTGGTTAGAAGGAGAATACAGTTGGTGTGATTATTCACAAATGGAAGAAACACAAAAGAACTGTCAATCTCCCTCAGCCTGGGGCTCCATGCAAGATCTCACCTCGTGGAGTTGCAATGATCATGAGAACGGTGAGGAATCAGCCCAGAACTACACGGGAGGATCTTGTCAATGATCTCAAGGCAGCTGGGACCATAGTCACCAAGAAAACAATTGGTAACACACTATGCCGTGAAGGACTGAAATCCTGCAGCGCCCGCAAGGTCCCCCTGCTCAAGAAAGCACATATACATGCCCGTCTGAAGTTTGCCAATGAACATCTGAATGATTCAGAGGACAACTGGGTGAAAGTGTTGTGGTCAGATGAGACCAAAATGGAGCTCCTTGGCATCAACTCAACTCGCCGTGTTTGGAGGAGGAGGAATGCTGCCTATGACCCCAAGAACACCATCCCCACCGTCCAAACATGGAGGTGGAAACGTTATGCTTTGGGGGTGTTTTTCTGCTAAGGGGACAGGACAACTTCACCGCATCAAAGGGACGATGGACGGGGCCATGTACCGTCAAATCTTGGGTGAGAACCTCCTTCCCTCCCTACAGTTCTAGATCATTGTACATTCTGGATAGAACCAAAAAGGGTTCTATTCCTTGCTTCATATATGCACCCCTAAAGGTTCTATATAGAATCGTTTTGTGGGGTTCTTCACGGAACCAAAATTGGTTCCATATACTGTGTGAATCAAGCATAGAACCCTTTTTTGGTTTCATACATAACCTTTTTTGGTTCCATACATAACCTTTTTTGGTAAGAGTATACCATATGTAGGTCATATAGACTTAATCCACAACGATTTCCGACGATTTTGGAGCTGTATAGGACTGAGGCCAACACATCTCTCCCGGTCTTCCTCAACCAGCTCTCCGGACTTCCGAAGACAAGGTCTCATGCACCCTCCCATATAGCGTTCTTGTCTTCCTTCACATCCGCCGCTCTGAGACCCAGGGCTGTTGCCTGGCGGATTTGGTCCTCCGTCCACCACAGCCTTTAGTGGGGACACGACTGGCAGAATTGGAGGTTGTTTTCCTAGCTTCTTGAAGACTAAAACTAGCTAGCTGGTATTTTGTGTCTGGAATATAACGGGCAGACTGGTGTTTTGTGTCTGGAATATAACAGGCTGGGCAGACTGGTGTTTTGTGTCTGGAATGTTACAGGCTGGGCAGACTGGTGTTTTGTGTCTGGAATATAACAGGCTGGGCAGACTGGTGTTTTGTGTCTGGAATATAACAGGCTGGGCAGACTGGTGTTTTGTGTCTGGAATGTAACAGGCAGACTGGTGTTTTGTGTCTGGAATATAACAGGCTGGGCAGACTGGTGTTTTGTGTCTGGAATGTAACAGGCAGACTGGTGTTTTGTGTCTGGAATGTAACAGGCAGACTGGTGTTTTGTGTCTGGAATATAACAGGCAGACTGGTGTCTTGTGTCTGGAATGTAACAGGCTGGGCAGACTGGTGTTTTGTGTCTGGAATGTAACAGGCTGGGCAGACTGGTGTTTTGTGTCTGGAATGTAACAGGCTGGGCAGACTGGTGTTTTGTGTCTGGAATGTAACAGGCTGGGCAGACTGGTGTTTTGTGTCTGGAATGTAACAGGCAGACTGGTGTTTTGTGTCTGGAATATAACAGGCAGACTGGTGTTTTGTGTCTGGAATGTAACAGGCTAGGCAGACTGGTGTTTTGTGTCTGGAATGTAACAGGCAGACTGGTGTTTTGTGTCTGGAATATAACAGGCAGACTGGTGTTTTGTGTCTGGAATGTAACAGGCTGGGCAGACTGGTGTTTTGTGTCTGGAATGTAACAGGCAGACTGGTGTTTTGTGTCTGGAATGTAACAGGCAGACTGGTGTTTTGTGTCTGGAATGTAACAGGCTGGATGGTGTTTTGTGTCTGGAATGTAACAGGCTGGATGGTGTTTTGTGTCTGGAATGTAACAGGCAGACTGGTGTTTTGTGTCTGGAATATAACAGGCAGACTGGTGTTTTGTGTCTGGAATGTAACAGGCTGGATGGTGTTTTGTGTCTGGAATGTAACAGGCAGACTGGTGTTTTGTGTCTGGAATGTAACAGGCTGGATGGTGTTTTGTGTCTGGAATGTAACAGGCTGGATGGTGTTTTGTGTCTGGAATGTAACAGGCTGGATGGTGTTTTGTGTCTGGAATGTAACAGGCAGACTGGTGTTTTGTGTCTGGAATGTAACAGGCAGACTGGTGTTTTGTGTCTGGAATATAACAGGCAGACTGGTGTTTTGTGTCTGGAATGTAACAGGCAGACTGGTGTTTTGTGTCTGGAATCTAACAGGCAGACTGGTGTTTTGTGTCTGGAATATAACAGGCAGACTGGTGTTTTGTGTCTGGAATATAACAGGCAGACTGGTGTTTTGTGTCTGGAATATAACAGGCAGACTGGTGTTCTGTGTCTGGAATGTAACAGGCTGGATGGTGTTTTGTGTCTGGAATATAACAAGCGGATTGGTGTTTTGTGTCTGGAATGTAACAGGCTGGATGGTGTTTTGTGTCTGGAATATAACAGGCTGGGCAGACTGGTGTTTTGTGTCTGGAATGTAACAGGCTGGATGGTGTTTTGTGTCTGGAATATAACAGGCTGGGCAGACTGGTGTTTTGTGTCTGGAATGTAACAGGCTGGATGGTGTTTTGTGTCTGGAATGTAACAGGCTGGATGGTGTTTTGTGTCTGGAATGTAACAGGCTGGATGGTGTTTTGTGTCTGGAATGTAACAGGCTGGATGGTGTTTTGTGTCTGGAATGTAACAGGCAGACTGGTGTTTTGTGTCTGGAATGTAACAGGCAGACTGGTGTTTTGTGTCTGGAATGTAACAGGCAGACTGGTATTTTGTGTCTGGAATGTAACAGGCTGGATGGTGTTTTGTGTCTGGAATGTAACAGGCTGGATGGTGTTTTGTGTCTGGAATGTAACAGGCTGGATTGTGTTTTGTGTCTGGAATGTAACAGGCAGACTGGTGTTTTGTGTCTGGAATGTAACAGGCTGGATGGTGTTTTGTTTCTGGAATGTAACAGGCAGACTGGTATTTTGTGTCTGGAATGTAACAGGCTGGATGGTGTTTTGTGTCTGGAATGTAACAGGCTGGATGGTGTTTTGTGTCTGGAATGTAACAGGCTGGATGGTGTTTTGTGTCTGGAATGTAACAGGCAGACTGGTGTTTTGTGTCTGGAATGTAACAGGCTGGATGGTGTTTTGTGTCTGGAATGTAACAGGCTGGATGGTGTTTTGTGTCTGGAATATAACAGGCTGGGCAGACTGGTGTTTTGTGTCTGGAATGTAACAGGCTGGATGGTGTTTTGTGTCTGGAATGTAACAGGCTGGATGGTGTTTTGTGTCTGGAATGTAACAGGCTGGATGGTGTTTTGTGTCTGGAATGTAACAGGCTGGATGGTGTTTTGTGTCTGGAATGTAACAGGCAGACTGGTGTTTTGTGTCTGGAATGTAACAGGCAGACTGGTGTTTTGTGTCTGGAATATAACAGGCAGACTGGTGTTTTGTGTCTGGAATGTAACAGGCTGGATGGTGTTTTGTGTCTGGAATGTAACAGGCAGACTGGTGTTTTGTGTCTGGAATGTAACAGGCTGGATGGTGTTTTGTGTCTGGAATGTAACAGGCTGGATGGTGTTTTGTCTCTGGAATGTAACAGGCTGGATGGTGTTTTGTGTCTGGAATGTAACAGGCAGACTGGTGTTTTGTGTCTGGAATGTAACAGGCAGACTGGTGTTTTGTGTCTGGAATATAACAGGCAGACTGGTGTTTTGTGTCTGGAATGTAACAGGCAGACTGGTGTTTTGTGTCTGGAATCTAACAGGCAGACTGGTGTTTTGTGTCTGGAATATAACAGGCAGACTGGTGTTTTGTGTCTGAAATATAACAGGCAGACTGGTGTTTTGTGTCTGGAATATAACAGGCAGACTGGTGTTCTGTGTCTGGAATGTAACAGGCTGGATGGTGTTTTGTGTCTGGAATATAACAAGCGGATGGTGTTTTGTGTCTGGAATGTAACAGGCTGGATGGTGTTTTTGTGTCTGGAATATAACAGGCTGGGCAGACTGGTGTTTTGTGTCTGGAATGTAACAGGCTGGATGGTGTTTTGTGTCTGGAATATAACAGGCTGGGCAGACTGGTGTTTTGTGTCTGGAATGTAACAGGCTGGATGGTGTTTTGTGTCTGGAATGTAACAGGCTGGATGGTGTTTTGTGTCTGGAATGTAACAGGCTGGATGGTGTTTTGTGTCTGGAATGTAACAGGCTGGATGGTGTTTTGTGTCTGGAATGTAACAGGCTGGATGGTGTTTTGTGTCTGGAATGTAACAGGCAGACTGGTGTTTTGTGTCTGGAATGTAACAGGCAGACTGGTGTTTTGTGTCTGGAATGTAACAGGCAGACTGGTATTTTGTGTCTGGAATGTAACAGGCTGGATGGTGTTTTGTGTCTGGAATGTAACAGGCTGGATGGTGTTTTGTGTCTGGAATGTAACAGGCTGGATTGTGTTTTGTGTCTGGAATGTAACAGGCAGACTGGTGTTTTGTGTCTGGAATGTAACAGGCTGGATGGTGTTTTGTTTCTGGAATGTAACAGGCAGACTGGTATTTTGTGTCTGGAATGTAACAGGCTGGATGGTGTTTTGTGTCTGGAATGTAACAGGCTGGATGGTGTTTTGTGTCTGGAATGTAACAGGCTGGATGGTGTTTTGTGTCTGGAATGTAACAGGCAGACTGGTGTTTTGTGTCTGGAATGTAACAGGCTGGATGGTGTTTTGTGTCTGGAATGTAACAGGCTGGATGGTGTTTTGTGTCTGGAATATAACAGGCTGGGCAGACTGGTGTTTTGTGTCTGGAATGTAACAGGCTGGATGGTGTTTTGTGTCTGGAATGTAACAGGCTGGATGGTGTTTTGTGTCTGGAATGTAACAGGCTGGATGGTGTTTTGTGTCTGGAATGTAACAGGCTGGATGGTGTTTTTGTGTCTGGAATGTAACAGGCAGACTGGTGTTTTGTGTCTGGAATGTAACAGGCAGACTGGTGTTTTGTGTCTGGAATATAACAGGCAGACTGGTGTTTTGTGTCTGGAATGTAACAGGCTGGATGGTGTTTTGTGTCTGGAATGTAACAGGCAGACTGGTGTTTTGTGTCTGGAATGTAACAGGCTGGATGGTGTTTTGTGTCTGGAATGTAACAGGCTGGATGGTGTTTTGTGTCTGGAATGTAACAGGCTGGATGGTGTTTTGTGTCTGGAATGTAACAGGCAGACTGGTGTTTTGTGTCTGGAATGTAACAGGCTGGATGGTGTTTTGTGTCTGGAATGTAACAGGCTGGATGGTGTTTTGTCTCTGGAATGTAACAGGCTGGATGGTGTTTTGTGTCTGGAATGTAACAGGCAGACTGGTGTTTTGTGTCTGGAATGTAACAGGCAGACTGGTGTTTTGTGTCTGGAATATAACAGGCAGACTGGTGTTTTGTGTCTGGAATGTAACAGGCAGACTGGTGTTTTGTGTCTGGAATCTAACAGGCAGACTGGTGTTTTGTGTCTGGAATATAACAGGCAGACTGGTGTTTTGTGTCTGAAATATAACAGGCAGACTGGTGTTTTGTGTCTGGAATATAACAGGCAGACTGGTGTTCTGTGTCTGGAATGTAACAGGCTGGATGGTGTTTTGTGTCTGGAATATAACAAGCGGATGGTGTTTTGTGTCTGGAATGTAACAGGCTGGATGGTGTTTTGTGTCTGGAATATAACAGGCTGGGCAGACTGGTGTTTTGTGTCTGGAATGTAACAGGCTGGATGGTGTTTTTGTGTCTGGAATATAACAGGCTGGGCAGACTGGTGTTTTGTGTCTGGAATGTAACAGGCTGGATGGTGTTTTGTGTCTGGAATGTAACAGGCTGGATGGTGTTTTGTGTCTGGAATGTAACAGGCTGGATGGTGTTTTGTGTCTGGAATGTAACAGGCTGGATGGTGTTTTTGTGTCTGGAATGTAACAGGCAGACTGGTGTTTTGTGTCTGGAATGTAACAGGCAGACTGGTGTTTTGTGTCTGGAATGTAACAGGCAGACTGGTATTTTGTGTCTGGAATGTAACAGGCTGGATGGTGTTTTTGTGTCTGGAATGTAACAGGCTGGATGGTGTTTTTGTGTCTGGAATGTAACAGGCTGGATTGTGTTTTGTGTCTGGAATGTAACAGGCAGACTGGTGTTTTGTGTCTGGAATGTAACAGGCTGGATGGTGTTTTTGTTTCTGGAATGTAACAGGCAGACTGGTATTTTGTGTCTGGAATGTAACAGGCTGGATGGTGTTTTGTGTCTGGAATGTAACAGGCTGGATGGTGTTTTGTGTCTGGAATGTAACAGGCTGGATGGTGTTTTGTGTCTGGAATGTAACAGGCAGACTGGTGTTTTGTGTCTGGAATGTAACAGGCTGGATGGTGTTTTGTGTCTGGAATGTAACAGGCTGGATGGTGTTTTGTGTCTGGAATATAACAGGCTGGGCAGACTGGTGTTTTGTGTCTGGAATGTAACAGGCTGGATGGTGTTTTGTGTCTGGAATGTAACAGGCTGGATGGTGTTTTGTGTCTGGAATGTAACAGGCTGGATGGTGTTTTGTGTCTGGAATGTAACAGGCTGGATGGTGTTTTGTGTCTGGAATGTAACAGGCAGACTGGTGTTTTGTGTCTGGAATGTAACAGGCAGACTGGTGTTTTGTGTCTGGAATGTAACAGGCAGACTGGTGTTTTGTGTCTGGAATGTAACAGGCAGACTGGTATTTTGTGTCTGGAATGTAACAGGCTGGATGGTGTTTTGTGTCTGGAATGTAACAGGCTGGATGGTGTTTTTGTGTCTGGAATGTAACAGGCTGGATTGTGTTTTGTGTCTGGAATGTAACAGGCAGACTGGTGTTTTGTGTCTGGAATGTAACAGGCTGGATGGTGTTTTGTTTCTGGAATGTAAACAGGCAGACTGGTATTTTGTGTCTGGAATGTAACAGGCTGGATGGTGTTTTGTGTCTGGAATGTAACAGGCTGGATGGTGTTTTGTGTCTGGAATGTAACAGGCTGGATGGTGTTTTGTGTCTGGAATGTAACAGGCAGACTGGTGTTTTGTGTCTGGAATGTAACAGGCTGGATGGTGTTTTGTGTCTGGAATGTAACAGGCTGGATGGTGTTTTGTGTCTGGAATATAACAGGCTGGGCAGACTGGTGTTTTGTGTCTGGAATGTAACAGGCTGGATGGTGTTTTTGTGTCTGGAATGTAACAGGCTGGATGGTGTTTTGTGTCTGGAATGTAACAGGCTGGATGGTGTTTTGTGTCTGGAATGTAACAGGCTGGATGGTGTTTTGTGTCTGGAATGTAACAGGCAGACTGGTGTTTTGTGTCTGGAATGTAACAGGCAGACTGGTGTTTTGTGTCTGGAATATAACAGGCAGACTGGTGTTTTGTGTCTGGAATGTAACAGGCTGGATGGTGTTTTGTGTCTGGAATGTAACAGGCAGACTGGTGTTTTGTGTCTGGAATGTAACAGGCTGGATGGTGTTTTGTGTCTGGAATGTAACAGGCTGGATGGTGTTTTGTCTCTGGAATGTAACAGGCTGGATGGTGTTTTGTGTCTGGAATGTAACAGGCAGACTGGTGTTTTGTGTCTGGAATGTAACAGGCAGACTGGTGTTTTGTGTCTGGAATATAACAGGCAGACTGGTGTTTTGTGTCTGGAATGTAACAGGCAGACTGGTGTTTTGTGTCTGGAATCTAACAGGCAGACTGGTGTTTTGTGTCTGGAATATAACAGGCAGACTGGTGTTTTGTGTCTGAAATATAACAGGCAGACTGGTGTTTTGTGTCTGGAATATAACAGGCAGACTGGTGTTCTGTGTCTGGAATGTAACAGGCTGGATGGTGTTTTGTGTCTGGAATATAACAAGCGGATGGTGTTTTGTGTCTGGAATGTAACAGGCTGGATGGTGTTTTGTGTCTGGAATATAACAGGCTGGGCAGACTGGTGTTTTGTGTCTGGAATGTAACAGGCTGGATGGTGTTTTGTGTCTGGAATATAACAGGCTGGGCAGACTGGTGTTTTGTGTCTGGAATGTAACAGGCTGGATGGTGTTTTGTGTCTGGAATGTAACAGGCTGGATGGTGTTTTGTGTCTGGAATGTAACAGGCTGGATGGTGTTTTTGTGTCTGGAATGTAACAGGCTGGATGGTGTTTTGTGTCTGGAATGTAACAGGCAGACTGGTGTTTTGTGTCTGGAATGTAACAGGCAGACTGGTGTTTTGTGTCTGGAATGTAACAGGCAGACTGGTATTTTGTGTCTGGAATGTAACAGGCTGGATGGTGTTTTGTGTCTGGAATGTAACAGGCTGGATGGTGTTTTGTGTCTGGAATGTAACAGGCTGGATTGTGTTTGTGTCTGGAATGTAACAGGCAGACTGGTGTTTTGTGTCTGGAATGTAACAGGCTGGATGGTGTTTTGTTTCTGGAATGTAAACAGGCAGACTGGTATTTTGTGTCTGGAATGTAACAGGCTGGATGGTGTTTTGTGTCTGGAATGTAACAGGCTGGATGGTGTTTTGTGTCTGGAATGTAACAGGCTGGATGGTGTTTTTGTGTCTGGAATGTAACAGGCAGACTGGTGTTTTGTGTCTGGAATGTAACAGGCTGGATGGTGTTTTGTGTCTGGAATGTAACAGGCTGGATGGTGTTTTGTGTCTGGAATATAACAGGCTGGGCAGACTGGTGTTTTGTGTCTGGAATGTAACAGGCTGGATGGTGTTTTGTGTCTGGAATGTAACAGGCTGGATGGTGTTTTTGTGTCTGGAATGTAACAGGCTGGATGGTGTTTTGTGTCTGGAATGTAACAGGCTGGATGGTGTTTTGTGTCTGGAATGTAACAGGCAGACTGGTGTTTTGTGTCTGGAATGTAACAGGCAGACTGGTGTTTTGTGTCTGGAATGTAACAGGCAGACTGGTGTTTTGTGTCTGGAATGTAACAGGCAGACTGGTATTTTGTGTCTGGAATGTAACAGGCTGGATGGTGTTTTGTGTCTGGAATGTAACAGGCTGGATGGTGTTTTGTGTCTGGAATGTAACAGGCTGGATTGTGTTTTGTGTCTGGAATGTAACAGGCAGACTGGTGTTTTGTGTCTGGAATGTAACAGGCTGGATGGTGTTTTGTTTCTGGAATGTAAACAGGCAGACTGGTATTTTGTGTCTGGAATGTAACAGGCTGGATGGTGTTTTGTGTCTGGAATGTAACAGGCTGGATGGTGTTTTGTGTCTGGAATGTAACAGGCTGGATGGTGTTTGTGTCTGGAATGTAACAGGCAGACTGGTTTTTTGTGTCTGGAATGTAACAGGCTGGATGGTGTTTTGTGTCTGGAATGTAACAGGCTGGATGGTGTTTTGTGTCTGGAATATAACAGGCTGGGCAGACTGGTGTTTTGTGTCTGGAATGTAACAGGCTGGATGGTGTTTTTGTGTCTGGAATGTAACAGGCTGGATGGTGTTTTTGTGTCTGGAATGTAACAGGCTGGATGGTGTTTTGTGTCTGGAATGTAACAGGCTGGATGGTGTTTTGTGTCTGGAATGTAACAGGCAGACTGGTGTTTGTGTCTGGAATGTAACAGGCAGACTGGTGTTTTGTGTCTGGAATATAACAGGCAGACTGGTGTTTTGTGTCTGGAATGTAACAGGCTGGATGGTGTTTTGTGTCTGGAATGTAACAGGCAGACTGGTGTTTTGTGTCTGGAATGTAACAGGCAGGATGGTGTTTTGTGTCTGGAATGTAACAGGCTGGATGGTGTTTTGTGTCTGGAATGTAACAGGCTGGATGGTGTTTTGTCTCTGGAATGTAACAGGCAGACTGGTGTTTTGTGTCTGGAATGTAACAGGCAGACTGGTGTTTTGTGTCTGGAATATAACAGGCAGACTGGTGTTTTGTGTCTGGAATATAACAGGTAGACTGGTGTTTTGTGTCTGGAATGTAACAGGCAGACTGGTGTTTTGTGTCTGGAATCTAACAGGCAGACTGGTGTTTTGTGTCTGGAATATAACAGGCAGACTGGTGTTTTGTGTCTGAAATATAACAGGCAGACTGGTGTTTTGTGTCTGGAATATAACAGGCAGACTGGTGTTCTGTGTCTGGAATGTAACAGGCTGGATGGTGTTTTGTGTCTGGAATATAACAAGCGGATGGTGTTTTGTGTCTGGAATGTAACAGGCTGGATGGTGTTTTGTGTCTGGAATATAACAGGCTGGGCAGACTGGTGTTTTGTGTCTGGAATGTAACAGGCTGGATGGTGTTTTGTGTCTGGAATATAACAGGCTGGGCAGACTGGTGTTTTGTGTCTGGAATGTAACAGGCTGGATGGTGTTTTGTGTCTGGAATGTAACAGGCTGGATGGTGTTTTGTGTCTGGAATGTAACAGGCTGGATGGTGTTTTGTGTCTGGAATGTAACAGGCTGGATGGTGTTTTGTGTCTGGAATGTAACAGGCAGACTGGTGTTTTGTGTCTGGAATGTAACAGGCAGACTGGTGTTTTGTGTCTGGAATGTAACAGGCAGACTGGTATTTTGTGTCTGGAATGTAACAGGCTGGATGGTGTTTTGTGTCTGGAATGTAACAGGCTGGATGGTGTTTTGTGTCTGGAATGTAACAGGCTGGATTGTGTTTTGTGTCTGGAATGTAACAGGCAGACTGGTGTTTTGTGTCTGGAATGTAACAGGCTGGATGGTGTTTTGTTTCTGGAATGTAACAGGCAGACTGGTATTTTGTGTCTGGAATGTAACAGGCTGGATGGTGTTTTGTGTCTGGAATGTAACAGGCTGGATGGTGTTTTGTGTCTGGAATGTAACAGGCTGGATGGTGTTTTGTGTCTGGAATGTAACAGGCAGACTGGTGTTTTGTGTCTGGAATGTAACAGGCTGGATGGTGTTTTGTGTCTGGAATGTAACAGGCTGGATGGTGTTTTGTGTCTGGAATGTAACAGGCAGACTGGTGTTTTGTGTCTGGAATGTAACAGGCAGACTGGTGTTTTGTGTCTGGAATGTAACAGGCAGACTGGTATTTTGTGTCTGGAATGTAACAGGCTGGATGGTGTTTTGTGTCTGGAATGTAACAGGCTGGATGGTGTTTTGTGTCTGGAATGTAACAGGCTGGATTGTGTTTTGTGTCTGGAATGTAACAGGCAGACTGGTGTTTTGTGTCTGGAATGTAACAGGCTGGATGGTGTTTTGTTTCTGGAATGTAACAGGCAGACTGGTATTTTGTGTCTGGAATGTAACAGGCTGGATGGTGTTTTGTGTCTGGAATGTAACAGGCTGGATGGTGTTTTGTGTCTGGAATGTAACAGGCTGGATGGTGTTTTGTGTCTGGAATGTAACAGGCTGGATGGTGTTTTGTGTCTGGAATGTAACAGGCTGGATGGTGTTTTGTGTCTGGAATGTAACAGGCTGGATGGTGTTTTGTTTCTGGAATGTAACAGGCTGGATGGTGTTTTGTGTCTGGAATGTAACAGGCTGGATGGTGTTTTGTGTCTGGAATGTAACAGGCTGGATGGTGTTTTGTTTCTGGAATGTAACAGGCTGGATGGTGTTTTGTGTCTGGAATGTAACAGGCTGGATGGTGTTTTGTGTCTGGAATGTAACAGGCTGGATGGTGTTTTGTTTCTGGAATGTAACAGGCTGGATGGTGTTTTGTGTCTGGAATGTAACAGGCTGGGCAGACTGGTGTTTTGTGTCTGGAATGTAACAGGCTGGATGGTGTTTTGTTTCTGGAATGTAACAGGCTGGATGGTGTTTTGTTTCTGGAATGTAACAGGCTGGATGGTATTTTGTGTCTGGAATGTAACAGGCTGGATGGTGTTTTGTGTTTGGAATGTAACAGGCTGGATGTTGTTTTGTTTCTGGAATGTAACAGGCTGGATGGTGTTTTGTTTCTGGAATGTAACAGGCTGGATGGTGTTTTGTTTCTGGAATGTAACAGGCTGGATGGTATTTTGTGTCTGGAATGTAACAGGCTGGATGGTGTTTTGTGTCTGGAATGTAACAGGCTGGATGGTGTTTTGTTTCTGGAATGTAACAGGCTGGATGGTGTTTTGTGTCTGGAATGTAACAGGCTGGATGGTGTTTTGTGTCTGGAATGTAACAGGCAGACTGGTGTTTTGTTTCTGGAATGTAACAGGCAGACTGGTGTTTTGTGTCTGGAATGTAACAGGCAGACTGGTGTTTTGTGTCTGGAATGTAACAGGCTGGATGGTGTTTTGTGTCTGGAATGTAACAGGCTGGATGGTGTTTGTTTCTGGAATGTAACAGGCTGGATGGTGTTTTGTGTCTGGAATGTAACAGGCTGGATGGTGTTTGTGTCTGGAATGTAACAGGCTGGATGGTGTTTTGTTTCTGGAATGTAACAGGCTGGATGGTGTTTTGTGTCTGGAATGTAACAGGCTGGACTGGTGTTTTGTGTCTGGAATGTAACAGGCTGGATGGTGTTTTGTGTCTGGAATGTAACAGGCTGGATGGTGTTTTGTGTCTGGAATGTAACAGGCTGGGCAGACTGGTGTTTGTGTCTGGAATGTAACAGGCTGGATGGTGTTTTGTGTCTGGAATGTAACAGGCTGGATGGTGTTTTTGTGTCTGGAATGTAACAGGCTGGATGGTGTTTTGTTTCTGGAATGTAACAGGCTGGATGGTGTTTTGTGTCTGGAATGTAACAGGCTGGATGGTGTTTTGTGTCTGGAATGTAACAGGCTGGATGGTGTTTTGTTTCTGGAATGTAACAGGCTGGATGGTGTTTTGTTTCTGGAATGTAACAGGCTGACTGGTATTTTGTGTCTGGAATGTAACAGGCTGGATGGTGTTTTTGTGTCTGGAATGTAACAGGCTGGATGGTGTTTTGTGTCTGGAATGTAACAGGCTGGATGGTGTTTTGTGTCTGGAATGTAACAGGCTGGATGGTGTTTTGTGTCTGGAATGTAACAGGCAGACTGGTGTTTTGTGTCTGGAATGTAACAGGCAGACTGGTGTTTTGTGTCTGGAATGTAACAGGCAGACTGGTATTTTGTGTCTGGAATGTAACAGGCTGGATGGTGTTTTGTGTCTGGAATGTAACAGGCTGGATGGTGTTTTGTGTCTGGAATGTAACAGGCTGGATTGTGTTTTGTGTCTGGAATGTAACAGGCAGACTGGTGTTTTGTGTCTGGAATGTAACAGGCTGGATGGTGTTTTGTTTCTGGAATGTAACAGGCAGACTGGTATTTTGTGTCTGGAATGTAACAGGCTGGATGGTGTTTTGTGTCTGGAATGTAACAGGCTGGATGGTGTTTTGTGTCTGGAATGTAACAGGCTGGATGGTGTTTTGTGTCTGGAATGTAACAGGCAGACTGGTGTTTTGTGTCTGGAATGTAACAGGCTGGATGGTGTGTTTTGTGTCTGGAATGTAACAGGCTGGACTGGTGTTTTGTGTCTGGAATATAACAGGCTGGGCAGACTGGTGTTTTGTGTCTGGAATGTAACAGGCTGGATGGTGTTTTGTGTCTGGAATGTAACAGGCTGGATGGTGTTTTGTGTCTGGAATGTAACAGGCTGGATGGTGTTTTTGTGTCTGGAATGTAACAGGCTGGATGGTGTTTTGTGTCTGGAATGTAACAGGCAGACTGGTGTTTTGTGTCTGGAATGTAACAGGCAGACTGGTGTTTTGTGTCTGGAATGTAACAGGCAGACTGGTATTTTGTGTCTGGAATGTAACAGGCTGGATGGTGTTTTGTGTCTGGAAATGTAACAGGCTGGATGGTGTTTTGTGTCTGGAATGTAACAGGCTGGATTGTGTTTTGTGTCTGGAATGTAACAGGCAGACTGGTGTTTTTGTGTCTGGAATGTAACAGGCTGGATGGTGTTTTGTTTCTGGAATGTAACAGGCAGACTGGTATTTTGTGTCTGGAATGTAACAGGCTGGATGGTGTTTTTGTGTCTGGAATGTAACAGGCTGGATGGTGTTTTGTGTCTGGAATGTAACAGGCTGGATGGTGTTTTGTGTCTGGAATGTAACAGGCTGGATGGTGTTTTGTGTCTGGAATGTAACAGGCTGGATGGTGTTTTTGTGTCTGGAATGTAACAGGCTGGATGGTGTTTGTGTCTGGAATGTAACAGGCTGGATGGTGTTTTTGTTTCTGGAATGTAACAGGCTGGATGGTGTTTTGTGTCTGGAATGTAACAGGCTGGATGGTGTTTTGTGTCTGGAATGTAACAGGCTGGATGGTGTTTTGTGTCTGGAATGTAACAGGCTGGATGGTGTTTTGTGTCTGGAATGTAACAGGCTGGATGGTGTTTGTGTCTGGAATGTAACAGGCTGGATGGTGTTTTGTGTCTGGAATGTAACAGGCTGGGCAGACTGGTGTTTTGTGTCTGGAATGTAACAGGCTGGGCAGACTGGTGTTTTGTGTCTGGAATGTAACAGGCTGGATGGTGTTTTGTTTCTGGAATGTAACAGGCTGGATGGTGTTTTGTTTCTGGAATGTAACAGGCTGGATGGTATTTTGTGTCTGGAATGTAACAGGCTGGATGGTGTTTTGTGTTTGGAATGTAACAGGCTGGATGTTGTTTTGTTTCTGGAATGTAACAGGCTGGATGGTGTTTTGTTTCTGGAATGTAACAGGCTGGATGGTGTTTTGTTTCTGGAATGTAACAGGCTGGATGGTATTTTGTGTCTGGAATGTAACAGGCTGGATGGTGTTTTGTGTCTGGAATGTAACAGGCTGGATGGTGTTTTGTTTCTGGAATGTAACAGGCTGGATGGTGTTTGTGTCTGGAATGTAACAGGCTGGATGGTGTTTTGTGTCTGGAATGTAACAGGCAGACTGGTGTTTTGTTTCTGGAATGTAACAGGCTGGATGGTGTTTTGTGTCTGGAATGTAACAGGCAGACTGGTGTTTTGTGTCTGGAATGTAACAGGCAGACTGGTGTTTTGTGTCTGGAATGTAACAGGCTGGATGGTGTTTTGTTTCTGGAATGTAACAGGCTGGATGGTGTTTTGTGTCTGGAATGTAACAGGCTGGATGGTGTTTTGTGTCTGGAATGTAACAGGCAGACTGGTGTTTTGTTTCTGGAATGTAACAGGCTGGATGGTGTTTTGTGTCTGGAATGTAACAGGCAGACTGGTGTTTTGTGTCTGGAATGTAACAGGCAGACTGGTGTTTTGTGTCTGGAATGTAACAGGCTGGATGGTGTTTTGTTTCTGGAATGTAACAGGCTGGATGGTGTTTTGTTTCTGGAATGTAACAGGCTGGATGGTGTTTTGTGTCTGGAATGTAACAGGCTGGATGGTGTTTTGTGTCTGGAATGTAACAGGCTGTATGGTGTTTTGTTTCTGGAATGTAACAGGCTGGATGGTGTTTTGTGTCTGGAATGTAACAGGCTGGATGGTGTTTTGTGTCTGGAATGTAACAGGCTGGATGGTGTTTTGTTTCTGGAATGTAACAGGCTGGATGGTGTTTTGTGTCTGGAATGTAACAGGCTGGGCAGACTGGTGTTTTGTGTCTGGAATGTAACAGGCTGGATGGTGTTTTGTTTCTGGAATGTAACAGGCTGGATGGTGTTTTGTTTCTGGAATGTAACAGGCTGGATGGTATTTTGTGTCTGGAATGTAACAGGCTGGATGGTGTTTTGTGTTTGGAATGTAACAGGCTGGATGTTGTTTTGTTTCTGGAATGTAACAGGCTGGATGGTGTTTTGTGTCTGGAATGTAACAGGCTGGATGGTGTTTTGTGTCTGGAATGTAACAGGCAGACTGGTGTTTTGTTTCTGGAATGTAACAGGCTGGATGGTGTTTTGTGTCTGGAATGTAACAGGCAGACTGGTGTTTTGTGTCTGGAATGTAACAGGCTGGATGGTGTTTTGTGTCTGGAATGTAACAGGCTGGATGGTGTTTTGTTTCTGGAATGTAACAGGCTGGATGGTGTTTTGTGTCTGGAATGTAACAGGCTGGATGGTGTTTTGTGTCTGGAATGTAACAGGCAGACTGGTGTTTTGTTTCTGGAATGTAACAGGCTGGATGGTGTTTTGTGTCTGGAATGTAACAGGCAGACTGGTGTTTTGTGTCTGGAATGTAACAGGCAGACTGGACTGGTGTTTTGTGTCTGGAATGTAACAGGCTGGATGGTGTTTTGTTTCTGGAATGTAACAGGCTGGATGGTGTTTTGTTTCTGGAATGTAACAGGCTGGATGGTGTTTTGTGTCTGGAATGTAACAGGCTGGATGGTGTTTTGTGTCTGGAATGTAACAGGCTGGATGGTGTTTTGTGTCTGGAATGTAACAGGCAGACTGGTGTTTTGTTTCTGGAATGTAACAGGCTGGATGGTGTTTTGTGTCTGGAATGTAACAGGCAGACTGGTGTTTTGTGTCTGGAATGTAACAGGCAGACTGGTGTTTTGTGTCTGGAATGTAACAGGCTGGATGGTGTTTTGTTTCTGGAATGTAACAGGCTGGATGGTGTTTTGTGTCTGGAATGTAACAGGCTGGATGGTGTTTTGTGTCTGGAATGTAACAGGCTGATGGTGTTTTGTGTCTGGAATGTAACAGGCTGGATGGTGTTTTGTGTCTGGAATGTAACAGGCTGGATGGTGTTTTTGTTTCTGGAATGTAACAGGCTGGATGGTGTTTTGTGTCTGGAATGTAACAGGCTGGATGGTGTTTTGTTTCTGGAATGTAACAGGCTGGATGGTGTTTTGTTTCTGGAATGTAACAGGCTGGGAGACTGGTGTTTTGTGTCTGGAATGTAACAGGCTGGATGGTGTTTTGTGTCTGGAATGTAACAGGCTGGATGGTGTTTTGTGTCTGGAATGTAACAGGCTGGATGGTGTTTTGTTTCTGGAATGTAACAGGCTGGATGGTGTTTTGTTTCTGGAATGTAACAGGCTGGATGGTGTTTTGTTTCTGGAATGTAACAGGCTGGATGGTGTTTGTGTCTGGAATGTAACAGGCTGGATGTTGTTTTGTTTCTGAATGTAACAGGCTGGATGGTGTTTTGTTTCTGGAATGTAACAGGCTGGATGGTGTTTTGTTTCTGGAATGTAACAGGCTGGATGGTATTTTGTGTCTGGAATGTAACAGGCTGGATGGTGTTTTGTGTCTGGAATGTAACAGGCTGGATGGTGTTGTTTTGTTTCTGGAATGTAACAGGCTGGATGGTGTTTTGTTTCTGGAATGTAACAGGCTGGATGGTGTTTTGTTTCTGGAATGTAACAGGCTGGATGGTATTTTGTGTCTGGAATGTAACAGGCTGGATGGTGTTTTGTGTCTGGAATGTAACAGGCTGGATGGTGTTTTGTTTCTGGAATGTAACAGGCTGGATGGTGTTTTGTGTCTGGAATGTAACAGGCTGGATGGTGTTTTGTGTCTGGAATGTAACAGGCAGACTGGTGTTTTGTTTCTGGAATGTAACAGGCTGGATGGTGTTTTGTGTCTGGAATGTAACAGGCTGGATGGTGTTTTGTTTCTGGAATGTAACAGGCTGGATGGTGTTTTGTTTCTGGAATGTAACAGGCTGGATGGTATTTTGTGTCTGGAATGTAACAGGCTGGATGGTGTTTTGTGTCTGGAATGTAACAGGCTGGATGGTGTTTTGTTTCTGGAATGTAACAGGCTGGATGGTGTTTTGTGTCTGGAATGTAACAGGCTGGATGGTGTTTTGTGTCTGGAATGTAACAGGCAGACTGGTGTTTTGTTTCTGGAATGTAACAGGCTGGATGGTGTTTTGTGTCTGGAATGTAACAGGCAGACTGGTGTTTTGTGTCTGGAATGTAACAGGCTGGATGGTGTTTTGTGTCTGGAATGTAACAGGCTGGATGGTGTTTTGTTTCTGGAATGTAACAGGCTGGATGGTGTTTTGTGTCTGGAATGTAACAGGCTTGATGGTGTTTTGTGTCTGGAATGTAACAGGCAGACTGCTGTTTTGTTTCTGGAATGTAACAGGCTTTATGGTGTTTTGTGTCTGGAATGTAACAGGCAGACTGGTGTTTTGTGTCTGGAATGTAACAGGCAGACTGGTGTTTTGTGTCTGGAATGTAACAGGCTGGATGGTGTTTTGTGTCTGGAATGTAACAGGCAGACTGGTGTTTTGTGTCTGGAATGTAACAGGCTGGATGGTGTTTTGTGTCTGGAATGTAACAGGCTGGATGGTGTTTTGTTTCTGGAATGTAACAGGCTGGATGGTGTTTTGTGTCTGGAATGTAACAGGCTGGATGGTGTTTTGTGTCTGGAATGTAACAGGCAGACTGGTGTTTTGTTTCTGGAATGTAACAGGCTGGATGGTGTTTTGTGTCTGGAAATGTAACAGGCAGACTGGTGTTTTGTGTCTGGAATGTAACAGGCAGACTGGTGTTTTGTGTCTGGAATGTAACAGGCTGGATGGTGTTTTGTTTCTGGAATGTAACAGGCTGGATGGTGTTTTGTTTCTGGAATGTAACAGGCTGGATGGTGTTTTGTGTCTGGAATGTAACAGGCTGGATGGTGTTTTGTGTCTGGAATGTAACAGGCTGGATGGTGTTTTGTGTCTGGAATGTAACAGGCAGACTGGTGTTTTGTTTCTGGAATGTAACAGGCTGGATGGTGTTTTGTGTCTGGAATGTAACAGGCAGACTGGTGTTTTGTGTCTGGAATGTAACAGGCAGACTGGTGTTTTGTGTCTGGAATGTAACAGGCTGGATGGTGTTTTGTTTCTGGAATGTAACAGGCTGGATGGTGTTTTGTTTCTGGAATGTAACAGGCTGGATGGTGTTTTGTGTCTGGAATGTAACAGGCTGGATGGTGTTTTGTGTCTGGAATGTAACAGGCTGGATGGTGTTTTGTGTCTGGAATGTAACAGGCTGGATGGTGTTTTGTTTCTGGAATGTAACAGGCTGGATGGTGTTTTGTGTCTGGAATGTAACAGGCTGGATGGTGTTTTGTTTCTGGAATGTAACAGGCTGGATGGTGTTTTGTGTCTGGAATGTAACAGGCTGGGCAGACTGGTGTTTTGTGTCTGGAATGTAACAGGCTGGATGGTGTTTTGTTTCTGGAATGTAACAGGCTGGATGGTGTTTTGTTTTTCTGGAATGTAACAGGCTGGATGGTATTTTTTGTGTCTGGAATGTAACAGGCTGGATGGTGTTTTGTGTTTGGAATGTAACAGGCTGGATGTTGTTTTGTTTCTGGAATGTAACAGGCTGGATGGTGTTTTGTTTCTGGAATGTAACAGGCTGGATGGTGTTTTGTTTCTGGAATGTAACAGGCTGGATGGTATTTTGTGTCTGGAATGTAACAGGCTGGATGGTGTTTTGTGTCTGGAATGTAACAGGCTGGATGGTGTTTTGTGTCTGGAATGTAACAGGCTGGATGGTTTTTTATTTCTGGAATGTAACAGGCTGGATGGTGTTTTGTGTCTGGAATGTAACAGGCTTGATGGTGTTTTGTGTCTGGAATGTAACAGGCAGACTGCTGTTTTGTTTCTGGAATGTAACAGGCTTTATGGTGTTTTGTGTCTGGAATGTAACAGGCAGACTGGTGTTTTGTGTCTGGAATGTAACAGGCAGACTGGTGTTTTGTGTCTGGAATGTAACAGGCTGGATGGTGTTTTGTTTCTGGAATGTAACAGGCTGGATGGTGTTTTGTTTCTGGAATGTAACAGGCTGGATGGTGTTTTGTTTCTGGAATGTAACAGGCTGGATGGTGTTTTGTGTCTGGAATGTAACAGGCTGGATGGTGTTTTGTTTCTGGAATGTAACAGGCTGGATGGTGTTTTGTGTCTGGAATGTAACAGGCTGGGCAGACTGGTGTTTTGTGTCTGGAATGTAACAGGCTGGATGGTGTTTTGTTTCTGGAATGTAACAGGCTGGATGGTGTTTTGTTTCTGGAATGTAACAGGCTGGATGGTATTTTGTGTCTGGAATGTAACAGGCTGGATGGTGTTTTGTGTTTGGAATGTAACAGGCTGGATGTTGTTTTGTTTCTGGAATGTAACAGGCTGGATGGTGTTTTGTTTCTGGAATGTAACAGGCTGGATGGTGTTTTGTTTCTGGAATGTAACAGGCTGGATGGTATTTTGTGTCTGGAATGTAACAGGCTGGATGGTGTTTTGTGTCTGGAATGTAACAGGCTGGATGGTGTTTTGTTTCTGGAATGTAACAGGCTGGATGGTGTTTTGTGTCTGGAATGTAACAGGCTGGATGGTGTTTTGTGTCTGGAATGTAACAGGCAGACTGGTGTTTTGTTTCTGGAATGTAACAGGCTGGATGGTGTTTTGTGTCTGGAATGTAACAGGCAGACTGGTGTTTTGTGTCTGGAATGTAACAGGCTGGATGGTGTTTTGTGTCTGGAATGTAACAGGCTGGATGGTGTTTTGTTTCTGGAATGTAACAGGCTGGATGGTGTTTTGTGTCTGGAATGTAACAGGCTTGATGGTGTTTTGTGTCTGGAATGTAACAGGCAGACTGCTGTTTTGTTTCTGGAATGTAACAGGCTTTATGGTGTTTTGTGTCTGGAATGTAACAGGCAGACTGGTGTTTTGTGTCTGGAATGTAACAGGCAGACTGGTGTTTTGTGTCTGGAATGTAACAGGCTGGATGGTGTTTTTGTTTCTGGAATGTAACAGGCTGGATGGTGTTTTTGTTTCTGGAATGTAACAGGCTGGATGGTGTTTGTGTCTGGAATGTAACAGGCTGGATGGTGTTTTGTGTCTGGAATGTAACAGGATGGATGGTGTTTTGTGTCTGGAATGTAACAGGCTGGATGGTGTTTTGTTTCTGGAATGTAACAGGCAGACTGGTGTTTTGTGTCTGGAATGTAACAGGCTGGATGGTGTTTTGTGTCTGGAATGTAACAGGCAGACTGGTGTTTTGTTTCTGGAATGTAACAGGCTGGATGGTGTTTTGTGTCTGGAATGTAACAGGCAGACTGGTGTTTTGTGTCTGGAATGTAACAGGCTGGATGGTGTTTTGTGTCTGGAATGTAACAGGCTGGATGGTGTTTTGTTTCTGGAATGTAACAGGCTGGATGGTGTTTTGTGTCTGGAATGTAACAGGCTGGATGGTGTTTTGTGTCTGGAATGTAACAGGCTGGATGGTGTTTTGTGTCTGGAATGTAACAGGATGGATGGTGTTTTGTGTCTGGAATGTAACAGGCTGGATGGTGTTTTGTTTCTGGAATGTAACAGGCAGACTGGTGTTTTGTGTCTGGAATGTAACAGGCTGGATGGTGTTTTGTGTCTGGAATGTAACAGGCTGGATGGTGTTTTGTGTCTGGAATGTAACAGGATGGATGGTGTTTTGTGTCTGGAATGTAACAGGCTGGATGGTAACACATGAGAAGTGAACAAGGGATCAAATTCTTGACAATATACAATTGTATCAAGACTGATTTCACGTCTAAATCATGTCGCAGCATGCTATAAAAGTTATTTTTATACAGACATACAGACACACACACACACACACATTCCAGACAGACACTTACCTTCAACCCTGCTCCTCCCTCCCTCCCCTCCCCTCCCCTCCCTCCCTCCCTCCTCCCTCCCCTCCCTCCCTCCCTCACTCTCCCTCCCCTCACTCTCCCTCCCCTCCCTCACTCTCCCTCCCTCCCTCCCCTCCCTCACTCTCCCTCCCCTCACTCTCCCTCCTCCTCCCTCCCCTCACTCTCCCTCCCCTCCAGGTGACCATAGAGGTGGTGGCCGGTCTAGAGGTGGTGGAGCATGAGAAAGGCCTGAAGAAGGAGAACAGACCAGGGTTGGCCGCTCCCAACTGGAGAAACTGGTGGCAAACCACCTCCTCCTCATCCTCCTCCTCCTCCTCTTCTTCTTTGGTCTTGACCCCACGTCGACCCAAGGAGCAGACTAGGGAGCAGCAGCCGGCCTACAGAGGAGGAGTAGCAAGTGGCAGTAGCACAGAGGACAGTAACTTCCTGAAACCACTAGGGGACTGGGAGAGGAGAGGAGGCGCAGGAGGAAGTGCCAGCAAGGCTCAGACTGAATATGGTGAGTGTGTTTAAGGCCTGTGTGTTTGTTAAAGGTTGTGTGTGTGTCTTTGTTTGTTTGTTAAAGGTTGTGTGTGTGTCTTTGTTTGTTAAAGGTTGTGTGTGTGTCTTTGTTTGTTTGTTAAGGGTTGTGTGTGTGTGTTTGTTAAGGGCTGTGTGTTTGTTAAAGGTTGTGTGTGTTTGTTTGTTTGTTTGTTAAGGGTTGTGTGTGTGTGTGTGTGTTTTTGTTAAGGGTTGTGTGTGTGTTTGTTAAGGGGTGTGTGTGTGTGTGTGTGTGTGTGCATGTATGTTCTAAGCGTGTTTGACACAGAAATCGGGTGTATGATTGAAGCCTTAAATCAATCAAATGTATTTATAAAGCCCTTTTTAGATCAGCTGATGTCACAGAGTGCTGTACAGAAATCCAGCCTAAAACCCCAAACAGCAAGCAATGCAGGTGTAGAAGCACGGTGGCTAGGAAAAACTCCCTAGAAAGGCAGGAACCTAGGAAGAAACCTAGAGAGGAACCAGGCTCTGAGGGGTGGCCAGTCCTCTTGTGGCTATGCCGGGTGGAGATTATAACAGAACATGGACAAGATGTTCAAATGTTCATAGATGACCAGCAGGGTCAAATGAAACACTCTTTAGTTTCATGAGATGGATTTGTCCATTGTGTGTGTGTGCGTGACAGATTAGACGCCTCTCGAACATCAAAGTCCCCCGACAGGAACAGGAGCAAATCAGGACTGCTTTCCAAATGGCACCCTATTCCCTATATAGTGCACTACCCAGCTAGCACATAATGTTCTGAGAACCATATGTTTCTTAGAGCGTGGTTTGTCCTATGGTTACTTTGCATACAACCTTCCCACAACGTTCGAGGGAATGGTGCAGGATAGTTTCTTGGTTTTTGGAACATTCTCAGCACATTTATTTTCTTAGCATTTTATTACTTTAACAGAACGTTTCCTGAAAGTTTGAAATAGTTCATTTTAATTTCAAATTTTGGTAATGTTCTAGGAACGTTCTCCAACTGGTTTGACATTGGGAATGTTCTCAAATAGTTCAGAGAACGTTAAGAAACAACTTTCTTCTGTGGGGAATATCAGTACTTCAGCAGAACGTTTCCTACAGGTTTCCTCACGGTTCTATTTAAAGTCATGTTCTCAAATTATTGCGAAGACGATAAGAAAACACTCCATAAAAAAATTAAAACACAACAAAAACTATAGTACACTAGCATTGAAACATTCACTGAAATTTTTAAGGAACCTAAAATGTCTGTTATCTGAATGTTAATACAATCTACAAGGAAAAGCTTTCAAGGAACCAGAGTAAAATGTTCTCAGAACCTCCCTGCAACCTAAAAATAAACGTTCCCAGAACATTTAATAAACTGTCTGTTTTACCGGGTCAGGAAACATATGGCTTCATTCCCACAACCAATGTGAAACCAAAATCATACATTCCCACAACTTCCAAGGAACCAAATGTGCTAGCTGGGTACTTTTCTGGTCAAACGTAGTGCACTACATGGGGGGAATAGCAGACCATATCATTCTCAATAACTGTTCACACACACACTCTCTCTCTCTCCACAGCTGGCCTGCTAGATAGATACAGTATCCATCCACATCGTGTCTCAGCTTGTCCACCAGCCCGTACATAACACTGTTACACAGGAATGTGGGTGCTATGGAGAGAGGGAAGAGAAATGTCATTTTATCCATCTTGGGTACGGCTGTCAGGAATGAATGGTACATTCTTATTCAAATCCTATGTTTACTGGCTGATCACTGTGGATGGACTGTTTGAGGTCACAGGACCTCATGTTACTGTATCAGCTGTACTGACTGTCACTCAGCAGTGGACTGAGCCAGGTCTGCGGTACTGACTGTCACTCAGCAGTGGACTGAGCCAGGTCTGCGGTACTGACTGTCACTCAGCAGTGGACTGAGCCAGGTCTGCGGTACTGACTGTCACTCAGCAGTGGACTGAGCCAGGTCTGCGGTACTGACTGTCACTCAGCAGTGGACTGAGCCAGGTCTGCGGTTGTTTATTTTTAGGTTGCAATGAGGTTGTGAGAACCTTTTACTTTGGTTCCCTGAAGGTTTTCCTGGGAGGTTTTATTCATGGGAATTATAGGTTATAACACTGCTAGTTTAGGTTAACTCTTTGGAACGCCACGCACACACAGATAGGACACTTTAATTAACTTTAATTAACTCTAACTACTGTACATACTACCTCAACTAACCGGTTCCCCCCACATTGACTCTGTACCGGCACACCCCTGTATATAATGTAATTTTACTGCTGCTCTGTAATTACTTGTTACTTTCATCTCTTATTCTTAATCATATTTTTTGGAAACTGCACTGCTGGTTAGGAGGTTGTCAGTAAGCATTTCACTGTAAGGTCTACACCTGTTGTATTCAGCATTTCACTGTAAGGTCTACACCTGTTGTATTCAGCATTTCACTGTGAGGTCTACACCTGTTGTATTCAGCATTTCACTGTAAGGTCTACACCTGTTGTATTCAGCATTTCAGTGTTAGGTCTACACCTGTTGTATTCAGCATTTCACTGTGAGGTCTACACCTGTTGTATTCAGCATTTCACTGTGAGGTCTACACCTGTTGTATTCAGCATTTCACTGTAAGGTCTACACCTGTTGTATTCAGCATTTCACTGTAAGGTCTACACCTGTTGTATTCAGCATTTCACTGTAAGGTCTACACCTGTTGTATTCAGCATTTCACTGTGAGGTCTACACCTGTTGTATTCAGCATTTCACTGTAAGGTCTACACCTGTTGTATTCAGCATTTCACTGTAAGGTCTACACCTGTTGTATTCAGCATTTCACTGTGAGGTCCACACTTGTTGTATTCAGCATTTCACTGTAAGGTCCACACCTGTTGTATTCAGCATTTCACTGTAAGGTCTACACCTGTTGTATTCGGCATTTCACTGTAAGGTCTACACCTGTTGTATTCAGCATTTCACTGTAACGTCTACACCTGTTGTATTCAGCATTTCACTGTAAGGTCTACACCTGTTGTATTCAGCATTTCACTGTGAGGTCTACACCTGTTGTATTCAGCATTTCACTGTGAGGTCTACACCTGTTGTATTCAGCATTTCACTGTAAGGTCTACACCTGTTGTATTCAGCATTTCACTGTAAGGTCTACACCTGTTGTATTCAGCATTTCACTGTGAGGTCCACACTTGTTGTATTCAGCATTTCACTGTAAGGTCCACACCTGTTGTATTCGGCATTTCACTGTAAGGTCTACACCTGTTGTATTCAGCATTTCACTGTAACGTCTACACCTGTTGTATTCAGCATTTCACTGTAAGGTCTACACCTGTTGTATTCAGCATTTCACTGTAAGGTCCACACCTGTTGTATTCAGCATTTCACTGTGAGGTCTACACCTGTTGTATTCAGCATTTCACTGTGAGGTCCACACCTGTTGTATTCAGCATTTCACTGTAAGGTCCACACCTGTTGTATTCAGCATTTCACTGTAAGGTCTACACCTGTTGTATTCAGCATTTCACTGTGAGGTCCACACCTGTTGTATTCAGCATTTCACTGTGAGGTCTACACCTGTTGTATTCAGCATTTCACTGTGAGGTCCACACCTGTTGTATTCAGCATTTCACTAAGGTCTACACCTGTTGTATTCAGCATTTCACTGTAAGGTCTACCCCTGTTGTATTCAGCATTTCACTGTATTCTGTTGTATTCGGCGCATGTGACTAATAAAATTAGATTCGATTTGATACATAGAAGTTCATTTTCTTAGGGATTAATAATGCGAACACATTCGTTTTTTTTATTGTGGCACAGCGTCAGTGAGATTTAAACCTCTGATCTTCGATTCTCTATTCATGGAATTTGTCCACTGCAACAACCAGGACGGAGCTGGTTAGTCTATTCAAACAGACCTCATTTCAAAGGAAACAAACACTACATTTACATTTTATTCATTCAGCAGACACTCTGACCCAGAGACACTTACATGAGCAATTAGGTTTAAGTGCCTTGCTCAAGGGCACATCGACAGAGTTTTTTTCACCTAGTCGGCTCAGAGATTCGAACCACCGACCTTTCAGTGACTGGCCCAATACTCTTAACTGCTAGGCTACCTGCCGCCCAGCACTCATAGAGATCAGGTGTTGCCAAATAGTGGGCGTGGCCAACACACCTGAACACACTTAACAAGATAGAGGATAGAGATTTGTTGACGCCGAGAACGTAATGTATATGCTTTTAAATAACATTCTTAGAATGTTCTTTGGACGTTACTAAAGTTTTCTTAATGTTCTGAGAAAATGACTTTTTAAATAGAACCATCAGGAAACCTGTAGGAAACGTTATGCTGTAGTACTGAAATCCCCACATCTGAAACATATGGTTCTCAGAACGTTATGTGCTAGCTGGGTATCCTGCACCTTTTCCTTAATGGGGAAGGTTTTATGGAAAATGACCATAGGACAACCACGCTCTCACTAAGCTCTAAGAAAATATGGTTCTGTTCTAGCTGGCTGCTGCTCTTCCTGCTGAGTGAGCTGTTCTGCGTTTCTGTAAGAGCTGCCACTAGTGCGGTTTGGGTGTAATTTGTGTATGGGGGTGTAGTGGCAGGGGGGTAGAGGAAGGGGCTACGCTGCTATCTAGACTTTTAATCTGTGAAATTAAGACAATGTGTGGCAGATGTTGGTGAGGTGGTGTGTGTGTGTGCGCGCCCTAGTGTGTGCCGTGAGTTTCATGTAATAGTTTTAGTACTCAGCTCAGCCAGAGGAAACGTTTCCATGTATTCTCATTAAACTGATCCCTTCAATGATCATTGGAACGAAAGGGGAATTTCTTGCCATTTCAGCCCCATTTCCAAACAACACGTTAACAGTCAGAAAGCAGCAAAAGCAGCCCGGACTCATTTCAATGTGTCTTGTGCCAAGACGAGTATTTGATTAGATTTTTTTACACCTCCTTTGAGAGTATTACAGAGAGTTAAGTGCCCAGGACCCACCAACCTCCCAAGCTAGAGCCTGGCTAGCAGCTAACTCATTAAGTTGTGTTGCGTCAGAAGCTTTCCTGGAAAATCTATTTCTTTGCCAAATACTTCCTGGTGTGTTTGTAATTGATAACACTGAAAACACTCCCTCACTCTGCCCTGGACTACAGTTAGACTATGACCAGGACCTAGGGATGGAGGTATGACCAGGTACTAGGGATGGAGGTATGACCAGGTACTAGGGATGGAGGTGTGACCAGGACCTAGGGATGGAGGTATGACCAGGTACTAGGGATGGAGGTATGACCAGGTACTAGGGATGGAGGTGTGACCAGGACCTAGGGATGGGGGTGTGACCAGGACCTAGGGATGGAGGTATGACCAGGTACTAGGGATGGAGGTGTGACCAGGTACTAGGGATGGAGGTGTGACCAGGTACTAGGGATGGAGGTGTGACCAGGTACTAGGGATGGAGGTGTGACCAGGTACTAGAGATGGAGGTGTGACCATGTACTAGGGATGGAGGTGTGACCAGGCACTAGGGATGGAGGTGTAACCAGGTACTAGGGATGGAGGTGTGACCAGGTACTAGGGATGGAGGTGTGACCAGGTACTAGGGATGGAGGTGTGACCAGGTACTAGGGATGGAGGTGTGACCAGGTACTGGGGATGGAGGTGTGACCAGGTACTGGGGATGGAGGTGTGACCAGGTACTAGGGATGGAGGTGTGACCAGGTACTAGGGGTGGAGGTGTGACCAGGTACTAGGGATGGAGGTGTGACCAGGTACTAGGGATGGAGGTGTGACCAGGTACTAGGGATGGAGGTGTGACCAGGTACTGGGGATGGAGGTGTGACCAGGTACTGGGGATGGAGGTGTGACCAGGTACTAGGGATGGAGGTGTGACCAGGTACTAGGGGTGGAGGTGTGACCAGGTACTAGGGATGGAGGTGTGACCAGGTACTAGGGATGGAGGTGTGACCAGGTACTAGGGATGGAGGTGTGACCAGGACCTAGGGGTGGAGGTGTGACCAGGTACTAGGGATGGAGGTGTGACCAGGTACTAGGGATGGAGGTGTGACCAGGTACTAGGGATGGAGGTGTGACCAGGTTCTAGGGATGGAGGTGTGACCAGGTACTAGGGGTGGAGGTGTGACCAGGTACTAGGGATGGAGGTGTGACCAGGTACTAGGGATGGAGGTGTGACCAGGTACTAGGGATGGAGGTGTGACCAGGTACTAGGGATGGAGGTGTGACCAGGTACTAGGGATGGAGGTGTGACCAGGTACTAGGGATGGAGGTGTGACCAGGTACTAGGGGTGGAGGTGTGACCAGGTACTAGGGGTGGAGGTGTGACCAGGTACTAGGGGTGGAGGTATGACCAGGTACTGGGGATGGAGGTGTGACCAGGCACTAGGGATGGAGGTGTGACCAGGTACTAGGGATGGAGGTGTGACCAGGTACTAGGGATGGAGGTGTGACCAGGTACTAGGGATGGAGGTGTGACCAGGTACTAGGGATGGAGGTGTGACCAGGTACTAGGGGTGGAGGTGTGACCAGGTACTAGGGGTGGAGGTGTGACCAGGTACTAGGGATGGAGGTATGACCAGGTACTGGGGATGGAGGTGTGACCAGGCACTAGGGATGGAGGTGTGACCAGGTACTAGGGATGGAGGTGTGACCAGGACCTAGGGGTGGAGGTGTGACCAGGACCTAGGGGTGGAGGTGTGACCAGGTACTAGGGGTGGGGGTGTGACCAGGTACTAGGGGTGGAGGTGTGACCAGGACCTAGGGGTGGAGGTGTGACCAGGACCTAGGGGTGGAGGTGTGACCAGGACCTAGGGGTGGAGGTGTGAGCAGGACCTAGGGGTGGAGGTGTGACCAGGTACTAGGGGTGGGGGTGTGACCAGGTACTAGGGGTGGAGGTGTGACCAGGACCTAGGGGTGGAGGTGTGACCAGGACCTAGGGGTGGAGGTGTGACCAGGACCTAGGGGTGGAGGTGTGACCAGGACCTAGGGGTGGAGGTGTGACCAGGACCTAGGGGTGGAGGTGTGAGCATGTGGGTCTGGACAGAGGAGATTTTTGTCTGTAAGTTGTTCATATGTGGTGTAAAAAAAACATATATATTATAAAAAAAGAACTACAAAAAGAACTACAAAAAGAAAGCCAGCTACATCGCGGTCACCAACACCACCAGACGAGCTAAACACCTTTTTCTCACAATTCAAGCACAACCACGACTCTGAGGGCTACGTACTTATGGTCTCCACGGAGGACGTATGGAAGTCATTCAAACGTGTTCAAAGGCTGCCGGGCCAGATGGCATCTCTAGCCGTGTCCTCAGAGCATGTACAGACCAGCTGGCTGTTGTGTTCTCTGACATTTTCAATCTCTCCCTAGCTCAGGCCTCTATCCCCACCTGCTTCGAGATGTCCGCTATCATCCCAGTGCCCAGGAAAAGGAAAGACACTGAACTGAATGACTACTGACCAGTAGCACTCACTTCCGTCATCATGAAGTGCTTCGAGAGGCTAGTCAAAGACCACATCACCTCCTCCCTTCCCGACACACTCGACCCTCTTCAATTCATCTACCGCCCTGACAGATCAACGGACGAAGCAATCGTCATATTACTGCACACTGCCCTTACCCACCTGTACAAGAGGAATGCATATGTGAGAATGCTGTTCATCGACTACAGCTCGGCTTTCAATACCACAGTGCCTTCTAAGCTCACCACAAATCTCACGGCCCTGGGTCTGAACCTCCCTATGCAACTGGGTCCTGGACTTCCTGACGGGCCGCCCCCCTTCCTGACGGGCCGCTACACTCGCATTAACATCTGCTAACCATGTGTATGTGACAAATAACATCTGATTTGATTTTAAATATATTGAAGGTTGTAAAAACGAATAATACTTAAATGGTATTGTTAAATATTGATATAGGCCAACTGATTAACAACTGCTGTTTACCTTCATTCTTCTGGAAGTTACTCTGTAGTTGCTAAACAATTACTTTTTGAATAAATGACATACTGCCATTCATGAAGAGATGTTTAATAATTCATAATTTAACTGACATAACTACAATTATTTAAAAAATGCATAATATGAAGACCAAATTGTGGCAATTCATATCTTGCAGTAAAACTGTAAATATGACTTTAATCTCAAGAGAAGATGAATTTTATGTTTAATTTAATAATTATAAATTATAATTATATATTATATTATATAAATTAAATTAATTTAATGGTGAAGGTTTAATGTTCTCTTACTTAGAAAATAGTCCTGATCCTAAAGATCCAGAACAACAATACATAAATGTTAAGTCATCTTTTCTGTAAAATCAATGCCACAACTAATTTCACCAATCTGGGAGGTAAACTCATTAAGGTATTTAATCATTTAGCTGTGCATTTAGGATGGAATCAAGGCATTAGCATGTATCGGTCGTGATGAGAGAGCTGAACCCCCTAGACAGCCCAGAACGCCCTGGTCACACCTCCAGCCCTAGGTCTTTTCTATTTGGCTGGCTACTCTGTGTACTGCCTTATACTGACAGTGTTTTCTCTCTGTTTCTCACTTTCTCCCTCTTTCACTCTCTCTTTCTCTCTCTTGCTCTCTTTCTCTGTTTGTGCTTCTCTTCTCCCCCTCCCTCTTCCTCCAGACTATATAGATGGAGAGGGTGGCTGGAGTAACTGGTCTCCATGCAGTGTGACCTGTGGGAACGGGAACCAGAAGAGGACCAGGTCATGTGGTTACGCCTGCAGCGCCACCGAGTCACGCACCTGTGACATGCCACCTTGCCCAGGTGAGGAGGGAGGGTGTGTGTGTGGATCCAGGGTTGTAATCATTAGTCCAAACCGTAGAAAACAGTTGCAATGAAAACAAGAGTTTGTATTGAACAAATTCAGGTAAGGCCCCTCCCCATTTTGTTGTTTGGTTCCTAGTGAATACACCCCTGGTCATCAGTTAAATGTTATTTTAAAGGTGTTTTCTACTTGAGTCGACATCTGCAGCATTTACAGCCAACGTGATCTTTGTGAACGTCGGGGAAATGGCCTTTTAAAATCTATCGCTATGCACAGGTCATTAATCTGTGTTTGAATCCTGGACGGATTAGTTTACCAGCAGCTACTCTTCCTGGGGTTTGTTATGGATCCCCATTAGTTCCTGCCAAGGCAGCGGCTACTCTTCCTGGGGTTTATTATGGATCCCCATTAGTTCCTGCCAAGGCAGCGGCTACTCTTCCTGGGGTTTATTATGGATCCCCATTAGTTCCTGCCAAGGCAGCGGCTACTCTTCCTGGGGTTTATTATGGATCCCCATTAGTTCCTGCCAAGGCAGCAGCTACTCTTCCTGGGGTTTATTATGGATCCCCATTAGTTCCTGCCAAGGCAGCGGCTACTCTTCCTGGGGTTTATTATGGATCCCCATTAGTTCCTGTCAAGGCAGCAGCTACTCTTCCTGGGGTTTGTTATGGATCCCCATTAGTTCCTGCCAAGGCAGCAGCTACTCTTCCTGGGGTTTATTATGGATCCCCCATTAGTTCCTGCCAAGGCAGCAGCTACTCTTCCTGGGGTTTATTATGGATCCCCATTAGTTCCTGCCAAGGCAGCAGCTACTCTTCCTGGGGTTTATTATGGATCCCATTTAGTTCCTACCAAGGCAGCAGCTACTCTTCCTGGGGTTTATTATGGATCCCCATTTAGTTCCTACCAAGGCAGCAGCTACTCTTCCTGGGGTTTATTATGGATCCCCATTAGTTCCTACCAAGGCAGCAGCTACTCTTCCTGGGGTTTATTATGGATCCCCATTAGTTCCTGCCAAGGCAGCAGCTACTCTTTCTGGGATTTATTATGGATCCCCATTAGTTCCTGCCAAGGCAGCAGCTACTCTTTCTGGGATTTATTATGGATCCCCATTAGTTCCTGCCAAGGCAGCAGCTACTCTTTCTGAGGTTTATTATGGATTCCCATTAGTTCCTACCAAGGCAGCAGCTACTCTGGTGTCCAGCAACACTAAGGCAGTTATATACAATTAAAATCATGACAATACATTTCACAATGAATTTCACAACTCATTGTGTTTCCTCAGGCCACTACTCTACAACAACATATCTACAACACAAAATCCATGTGTACGTGTGTGTATAGTGTGTATGTTATCGTGTGTGTATGTGCGTGTGAGTCTCTTCACAGTCCCCGTTGTTCCATAAGGTGAATTTGTATCTGTTTTTTAATCTGATTCTACTGCTTTCATCAGTCACCTGATGTGGAATAGAGTTCCATGTAGTCATGGCTCTATGTAGTACTGTACATAGTCTGTTCTGGACTTGGGGACTGTGAAGAGACCTCTGGTGGCATGTCTTGTGGGTTATGCATGGGTGTCTGAGCTTTGTGCTAGTAGTTTAAACAGACAGCTCACTGCATTCAACATGTCAATACTTCACACAAATACAAGTAGTGATGAAGTCAGTCTCTCCTCCACTTTGAGCCAGGAGAGATTGACATGCACATTATTAATGCTAGCTCTCTGTGTACATCCAAGGGCCAGCCGTGCTGCCCTGACTGAACAGTAGTCCAGGTGCGACAAAACTAGGGCCTGTAGGACCTGCCTTGTTGATAGGAAGAGCAGCGCTTTATTATAGATGTAAAGTGATACTCTCGTCTGTTGCATCATTCACTGACCGTGTCTCTGTGTGCAGGTATTGAAGATGCGTTCAAGACAGCCGCCACTGAGGTCAGTCTACTGGCTGGAACAGATGAGTTCAACGCCACAGAGCTCTTTGGTGTCGGTAAGATTCTTCTCTCATTACTCTTTCCTTTTTCATCAGATCATCCCTCTAGCTATGTGTCAGGTTCTTCAAACGTGATTCTATTTGGCGTTAGTATCCAGCTCAGGGTTGGGGTTCCATGTCTATTCAGTTCCGAATTTCAGTTTACTTCCTGAATCTACTGAATTGTAGTGGACTCCAAACCCTGGTCCAGTCTTCCCTGCACAGTCCATTGATTTTAGTGGGATATTCCTCTTCTAGTCATTCTATTGCTATGGTCGTCCCTGCACAGTTCAGCCTTCCAGGGCCTGCTTATCATTCCTCAGACATTCACTGGGCCACATTCCTTCACTGGGCCACATTCCTTCACTGGGCCCCATTCCTTCACTGGGCCCCATTCCTTCACTGGGCCACATTCCTTCACTGGGCCACATTCCTTCACAGGGATGGAGGAGGAGAAAGAGTAGAGGAAGAGCACAGCACACTCTGCTCTGTGATCTGGTCCCAATCTGGTCCCAATAACATGCTCTGCCATCTGGTCCCAATAGCACACTCTGCTCTGTGATCTGGCCCCAATCTGGTCCCAATAACATGCTCTGCCATCTGGTCCCAATAGCACACTCTGCTCTGTGATCTGGTCCCAATCTGGTCCCAATAACATGCTCTGCCATCTGGTCCCAATCTGGTCCCAATAGCACACTCTGCTCTGTGATCTGGTCCCAATCTGGTCCCAATAACATGCTCTGCCATCTGGACCCAATCTGGTCCCAAAAGCACACTCTGCTCTGTGATCTGGTTCCAATCTGGTCCCAATAACATGCTCTGCTCTGTGATCTGGTCCCAATAGCACAGCACACTCTGCTCTGTGATCTGGTCCCAATCTGGTCCCAATAACATGCTCTGCCATCTGGTCCCAATAGCACACTCTGTTCTGTGATTTGGTCCCAATCTGGTCACAATAACATCCTCTGCCATCTGGTCCCAATCTGGTCCCAATAACATGCTCTGCCATCTGGTCCCAATCTGGTCCCAATAGCACACTCTGCTCTGTGATCTGGTTCCAATCTAGTCCCAATAACATGCTCTGCGATCTGGTCCCAATAGCACACTCTGCTCTGTGATCTGGTCCCAATCTGGTCACAATAACATGCTCTGCCATCTGGTCCCAATCTGGTCCCAATAGCACACTCTGCTCTGCCATCTGGTCCCAATCTGGTCCCAATCTGGTCCCAAAATCACACTCTGCTCTGCCATCTGGTCCCAATCTGGACCCAATATCACACTCTGCTCTGCCATCTGGTCCCAATATCACACTCTGCTCTGCGATCTGGTCCCAATAACATGCTCTGCGATCTGGTCCCAATAGCACACTATGTTCTGTGATCTGGTCCCAATAACATGATCTGCCATCTGGTCCCAATCTGGTCCCAATAGCACACTCTGCTCTTCGATCTGGTTCCAATCTGGTCCCAAAAACCTCAGCCAGGAGAAAAACACACATCTTTATTATGCTACAACCTTAACATGCTGCACCTAGCGACTTAGCGATAACGCCTACAAAATATGTCTACGGGACCAATACTATTGGACCAATACAATATTTGGCAATATGTACATTGTTACGTCAGGCCAATAAAGCAATTTTTAAATTGAAATAAAACAAATGAAATAAAGGGACAGAGCGAGAGAGAAAGAGAGAGAGATCTTGATCCAGACTAACTAACTCTTTCTCTAATGTCTTCTAGACACAGACAGCTGTGAACGCTGGATGAACTGTAAGTCTGAGTTCCTGAAGAAATACATGACCAAGGTCTCCAACAATCTCCCCAGCTGCCCCTGCTCCTACCCCACTGAGGTGGCCTACAGCACGGCCGACGTCCCCGACCCCAGCACACGCCGGGACTTCCGTTGGAAAGACGCCAGTGGCCCCAAGGAGAAGCTAGAGATCTACAAACCCACGGCCCGGTACTGCATCCGCTCTATGTTAGCTCTAGAGTCCACTACTCTGGCCGCACAGCACTGCTGCTACAACGACAACATGAAGCTCATCACCCGGGGTAAAGGAGCAGGAACACCGAACCTCATCAGCAATGAGTTCTCTGCTGACCTCCACTACAAGGTAGACATTCTGCCCTGGATCATCTGTAAGGGGGACTGGAGCCGCTATAACCAGGCCAGGCCTCCTAACAACGGGCAGAAGTGTCCAGACAACCCCCTGGATGAGGATTACCTCAAACAAGTTGAGGAGGCATGGGAGTTTTAGAACTTGAGAGATGAACATATGAAGGGAAAAAAACGTATGAAATATTTGTATGAATCTGGTACTCCAATTGGTGCTTCAAACCATCCAAGGCTCCATATGAACAGGACTGTCTGTTGATATCAGCCAACGTGATAAAGAGACAATGTTTCGCTCACATTATTGTCCTCAACGGAGACTATGGACTCTATTTTAATAAAACCTAACTCAATGGTAAATCTAAGCACTGGCGGTAGCGCTATAGGTTCGGGGGCGTGTCAGAAATATTTTTGCTATTTTCATATCCAGAATTTGTATTGTCTCAGTAGCAGGCGGTGGTGCATAAGGGCTGGGTTTATTGTCTCAGTAGCAGGCGGTGGTGCATAAGGGCTGGGTTTATTGTCTCAGTAGCAGGCGGTGGTGCATAAGGGCTGGGTTTATTGTCTCAGTAGCAGGCGGTGGTGCATAAGGGCTGGGTTTATTGTCTCAGTAGCAGGCGGTGGTGAATAAGGGCTGGGTTTTGATAGCAGGCGGTGGTGAATAAGGGCTGGGTTTTGATAGCAGGCGGTGGTGCATAAGGGATGGGTTTTAATAGCAGGCGGTGGTGTATAAGGGATGGGTTTTAATAGCAGGCGGTGGTGAATAAGGGCTGGGCTTTGATAGCAGGCGGTGGTGCATAAGGGATGGGTTTTGATAGCAGGCGTTGGTGCATAAGGGATGGGTTTTGATAGCAGGCGTTGGTGCATAAGGGATGGGTTTTAATAGCAGGCGGTGGTGTATAAGGGATGGGTTTTAATAGCAGGCGGTGGTGCATAAGGGATGGGCTTTGATAGCAGGCGGTGGTGCATAAGGGATGGGCTTTGATAGCAGGCGGTGGTGCATAAGGGCTGGGTTTTGATAGCAGGCGGTGGTGCATAAGGGATGGGCTTTGATAGCAGGCGGTGGTGCATAAGGGATGGGTTTAATAGCAGGCGGTGGTGTATAAGGGATGGGTTTTAATAGCAGGCGGTGGTGCATAAGGGATGGGCTTTGATAGCAGGTGTTGGTGCATAAGGGATGGGCTTTGATAGCAGGCGGTGGTGCATAAGGGATGGGCTTTGATAGCAGGCGGTGGTGCATAAGGGCTGGGTTTTAATAGCAGGCGGTGGTGTATAAGGGATGGGTTTTAATAGCAGGCGGTGGTGCATAAGGGATGGGCTTTGATAGCAGGCGGTGGTGCATAAGGGCTGGGTTTTGATAGCAGGCGGTGGTGCATAAGGGATGGGCTTTGATAGCAGGCGGTGGTGCATAAGGGATGGGCTTTGATAGCAGGCGGTGGTGCATAAGGGCTGGGTTTTGATAGCAGGCAGTGGTGCATAAGGGATGGGCTTTGATAGCAGGCGGTGGTGCATAAGGGATGAGCTTTGATAGCAGGCGGTGGTGCATAAGGGATGGGCTTTGATAGCAGGCGGTGGTGCATAAGGGATGGGCTTTGATAGCAGGTGTTGGTGCATAAGGGATGGGCTTTGATAGCAGGCGGTGGTGCATAAGGGATGGGCTTTGATAGCAGGCAGTGGTGCATAAGGGATGGGCTTTGATAGCAGGCGGTGGTGCATAAGGGATGGGCTTTAATAGCAGGCGGTGGTGCATAAGGGCTGGGTTTTAATAGCAGGCGGTGGTGCATAAGGGATGGGCTTTGATGAATAAACAAGTTGATGGTACAGGATGTCGAAGGCTTGACCCTTCACTGGCCAAACAGAATGGGCTCCATGGCTAAATATGTGGTTTCTTCAAGTTGTGTATTTATGCTATTTTATGTATTGCGTTGTCATCAACTCCAATTCCAATGTTAGTCCGTTATAGTTTGTTAAAGAGCCTACAGAAACAAAATAACAATACGTAGACCTATCCTATATTTACTAAACAGGTTGAATATGTTTTTGAACAGTAACTGCTTCAATATGCAAATATATTGCTAACATAGCATTCACACTGATATACAGTGGCAAGACAAAGTATGTGAACCCTTTGGAATGACCTGGATTTCTGCATAAATTGATCATCAATTTCATTTGATCTTCATCTAGGTCACAACAATAGACAAACACAGTCTGCTTAAACTAATAAAACACAAACAATTATACGTTTTCATGTCTTTATTGAACACACTGTGTAAACATTCACAGTGTAGGATGGAAAAAGTATGTGAACACTTGGATTCAATAACTGGTTGACACTCCTTTGGCAGCAATAACCTCAACCAAATGTTTTCTGTAGTTGCGGATCAGACCTGCACAACGGTCAGGAGGAATTTTGGACCGTTCCTCTTTACAAAACTCTTTAACAACCTCCTTACTGCCAGCCAAACATAGTAGCATAACAACCTCCTTACCGCCAGCCAAACATAGTAGCATAGCAACCTCCTTACCGCCAGCCAAACACAGTAGCATAGCAACCTCCTTACCGCCAGCCAAACACAGTAGCATAACAACCTCCTTACCGCCAGCCAAACACAGTAGCATAGCAACCTCCTTACCGCCAGCCAAACATAGTAGCATAACAACCTCCTTACCGCCAGCCAAACACAGTAGCATAGCAACCTCCTTACCGCCAGCCAAACACAGTAGCATAGCAACCTCCTTACCGCCAGCCAAACATAGTAGCATAGCAACCTCCTTACCGCCAGCCAAACATAGTAGCATAGCAACCTCCTTACCGCCAGCCAAACACAGTAGCATAACAACCTCCTTACCGCCAGCCAAACATAGTAGCATAGCAACCTCCTTACCGCCAGCCAAACATAGTAGCATAGCAACCTCCTTACCGCCAGCCAAACATAGTAGCATAGCAACCTCCTTACCGCCAGCCAAACACAGTAGCATAACAACCTCCTTACCGCCAGCCAAACATAGTAGCATAGCAACCTCCTTACCGCCAGCCAAACATAGTAGCATAGCAACCTCCTTACCGCCAGCCAAACACAGTAGCATAACAACCTCCTTACCGCCAGCCAAACATAGTAGCATAGCAACCTCCTTACCGCCAGCCAAACATAGTAGCATAGCAACCACCTTACCGCCAGCCAAACATAGTAGCATAGCAACCTTCTTACCGCCAGCCAAACATAGTAGCATAGCAACCTCCTTACCGCCAGCCAAACATAGTAGCATAACAACCTCCTTACCGCCAGCCAAACATAGTAGCATAGCAACCACCTTACCGCCAGCCAAACATAGTAGCATAGCAACCTCCTTACCGCCAGCCAAACATAGTAGCATAACAACCTCCTTACCGCCAGCCAAACATAGTAGCATAGCAACCTCCTTACTGCCAGCCAAACATAGTAGCATAGCAACCTCCTTACCGCCAGCCAAACATAGTAGCATAGCAACCTCCTTACCGCCAGCCAAACATAGTAGCATAGCAACCTCCTTACCGCCAGCCAAACATAGTAGCATAGCAACCTCCTTACCGCCAGCCAAACATAGTAGCATAGCAACCTCCTTACCGCCAGCCAAACATAGTAGCATAACAACCTCCTTACCGCCAGCCAAACATAGTAGCATAGCAACCTCCTTACCGCCAGCCAAACATAGTAGCATAACAACCTCCTTACCGCCAGCCAAACACAGTAGCATAGCAACCTCCTTACACGGCTCCCTTCTAGAACCTCTCCTTAAGGTGACTTGGGTAGATATATGATATTCCAGTTCCCATGTGTGCGTATACGCTTGTTTATTTAGTTGTTGTTGGCGAACCCGATCTGCCCTCCACTCTACCGTATGGATTTCCTCCCTCCAGATCCTTATCTCGGATGTAAAAAGCCTGCATTATTTTCCTAAAGTATTTATTAAGCTGTACCTTCATTTCCCATGATTATGGTCGCTGATTAGTTAATGGCTGAGTGCTAACTTGAGATACACCTAGCAACACTCGGAAGTTAGATACACCTAGCAACACTCGGAAGTTAGATACACCTAGCAACACTCGGAAGTTAGATACACCTAGCAACACTCGGAAGTTAGATACACCTAGCAACACTCGGAAGTTAGATACACCTAGCAACACTCGGAAGTTAGAAACACCTAGCAACACTCGGAAGTTAGAAACTTCTAGCAACACTCGGAAGTTAGAAACACCTAGCAACACTCGGAAGTTAGATACACCTAGCAACACTCGGAAGTTAGATACACCTAGCAACACTCGGAAGTTAGATACACCTAGCAACACTCGGAAGTTAGATACACCTAGCAACACTCGGAAGTTAGATACGCCTAGCAACACTCGGAAGTTAGAAACACCCAGCAACACTCGGAAGTTAGATACACCTAGCAACACTCGGAAGTTAGATACACCCAGCAACACTCGGAAGTTAGATACACCTAGCAACACTCGGAAGTTAGATACACCTAGCAACACTCGGAAGTTAGATACACCTAGCAACACTCGGAAGTTAGATACACCTAGCAACACTCGGAAGTTAGATACACCTAGCAACACTCGGAAGTTAGATACACCTAGCAACACCGGAAGTTAGATACGCCTAGCAACACTCGGAAGTTAGAAACACCCAGCAACACTCGGAAGTTAGATACACCTAGCAACACTCGGAAGTTAGAAACACCCAGCAACACTCGGAAGTTAGAAACACCTAACAACACTCGGAAGTTAGATACACCCAGCAACACTCGGAAGTTAGATACACCTAGCAACACTCGGAAGTTAGATACACCTAGCAACACTCGGAAGTTAGATACACCCAGCAACACTCGGAAGTTAGATACACCTAGCAACACTCGGAAGTTAGATACACCTAGCAACACTCGGAAGTTAGATACACCCAGCAACACTCGGAAGTTAGATACACCTAGCAACACTCTGAAGTTAGATACACCTAGCAACACTCGGAAGTTAGATACACCTAGCAACACTCGGAAGTTAGATACACCTAGCAACACTCTGAAGTTAGATACACCTAGCAACACTCGGAAGTTAGATACACCTAGCAACACTCGGAAGTTAGATACACCTACTAGCAACACTCGGAAGTTAGATACACCTAGCAACACTCGGAAGTTAGATACTTCTAGCAACACTCGGAAGTTAGATACACCTAGCAACACTCGGAAGTTAGATACACCTAGCAACACTCGGAAGTTAGATACACCCAGCAACACTCGGAAGTTAGATACACCCAGCAACACTCGGAAGTTAGATACACCTAGCAACACTCTGAAGTTAGATACACCCAGCAACACTCGGAAGTTAGATACACCCAGCAACACTCGGAAGTTAGATACACCCAGCAACACTCGGAAGTTAGATACACCTAGCAACACTCGGAAGTTAGATACACCTAGCAACACTCGGAAGTTAGATACACCTAGCAACACTCGGAAGTTAGATACACCTAGCAACACTCGGAAGTTAGATACACCTAGCAACACTCGGAAGTTAGATACACCTAGCAACACTCGGAAGTTAGATACACCTAGCAACACTCGGAAGTTAGATACACCCAGCAACACTCGGAAGTTAGATACACCCAGCAACACTCGGAAGTTAGATACACCTAGCAACACTCGGAAGTTAGATACACCTAGCAACACTCGGAAGTTAGATACACCTAGCAACACTCGGAAGTTAGATACTTCTAGCAACACTCGGAAGTTAGATACACCCAGCAACACTCGGAAGTTAGATACACCCAGCAACACTCGGAAGTTAGATACACCCAGCAACACTCGGAAGTTAGATACACCTAGCAACACTCTGAAGTTAGATACACCTAGCAACACTCGGAAGTTAGATACACCTAGCAACACTCGGAAGTTAGAAACACCTAGCAACACTCGGAAGTTAGATACACCTAGCAACACTCGGAAGTTAGATACACCTACTAGCAACACTCGGAAGTTAGATACACCTAGCAACACTCGGAAGTTAGATACTTCTAGCAACACTCGGAAGTTAGATACACCTAGCAACACTCGGAAGTTAGATACACCCAGCAACACTCGGAAGTTAGATACACCCAGCAACACTGGAAGTTAGATACACCTAGCAACACTCGGAAGTTAGATACACCTAGCAACACTCGGAAGTTAGATACACCCAGCAACACTCGGAAGTTAGATACACCCAGCAACACTCGGAAGTTAGATACACCTAGCAACACTCGGAAGTTAGATACACCTAGCAACACTCGGAAGTTAGATACACCTAGCAACACTCGGAAGTTAGATACACCTAGCAACACTCGGAAGTTAGATACACCTAGCAACACTCGGAAGTTAGAAACACATAGCAACACTCGGAAGTTAGATACACCTAGCAACACTCGGAAGTTAGATACACCTAGCAACATTCGGAAGTTAGATACACCTAGCAACACTCGGAAGTTAGATACACCTAGCAACACTCGGAAGTTAGAAACACCTAGCAACACTCGGAAGTTAGATACACCCAGCAACACTCGGAAGTTAGATACACCTAGCAACACTCGGAAGTTAGAAACACCTAGCAACACTCGGAAGTTAGATACACCTAGCAACACTCGGAAGTTAGATACACCTAGCAACACTCGGAAGTTAGATACACCTAGCAACACTCGGATGTTAGAAACACCTAGCAACACTCGGAAGTTAGAAACACCTAGCAACACTCGGAAGTTAGAAACACCTAGCAACACTCGGAAGTTAGAAACACCTAGCAACACTCAGTTGAAGTTAGATACTCCTAGCAACACTCGGAAGTTAGATACACCTAGCAACACTCGGAAGTTAGAAACACCTAGCAACACTCGGAAGTTAGATACACCCAGCAACACTCGGAAGTTAGATACACCTAGCAACACTCGGAAGTTAGAAACACCTAGCAACACTCGGAAGTTAGATACACCTAGCAACACTCGGAAGTTAGATACACCTAGCAACACTCGGAAGTTAGAAACACCTAGCAACACTCGGAAGTTAGATACACCTAGCAACACTCGGAAGTTAGATACACCTAGCAACACTCGGAAGTTAGATACACCTAGCAACACTCGGATGTTAGAAACACCTAGCAACACTTGGAAGTTAGAAACACCTAGCAACACTCGGAAGTTAGAAACACCTAGCAACACTCGGAAGTTAGAAACACCTAGCAACACTCTGAAGTTAGATACACCTAGCAACACTCGGAAGTTAGATACACCTAGCAACACTCGGAAGTTAGATACACCCAGCAACACTCGGAAGTTAGATACACCCAGCAACACTCGGAAGTTAGATACACCTAGCAACACTCGGAAGTTAGATACACCTAGCAACACTCGGAAGTTAGATACACCTAGCAACACTCGGAAGTTAGATACACCTAGCAACACTCGGAAGTTAGATACACCTAGCAACACTCGGAAGTTAGATACACCTAGCAACACTCGGAAGTTAGATACACCTAGCAACACTCGGATATTAGAAACACCTAGCAACACTTGGAAGTTAGAAACACCCAGCAAAACTCAGTTGAAGTTAGAAGTTTACATACACCTTAGCCAAATACATTTAAACTCATTTTTTCACAATTTAATCCTAGTAAAGATTCCCTGTCTTAGGTCAGTTAGGATCACCACTTCATTTTAAGAATGTGTATTGTCAGAATAATATTAGAGAGAATTATTTATTTCAGCTTTTATTTCTTTCATCGCATTCCCAGTGGGTCAGAAGTTTACATACACTCAATTAGTATTTGGTAGCATTGCCTTTAAATTGTTTAACCTGGGTCAAACGTGCTTCACGGTTGGGATGGTGTTCTTCGGCTTGCAAACCTCCCCCTTTTTCCTCCAAACATAACAATGGTCATTATGGCCAAACAGTTCTATTTTTGTTTCATCAGACCAGAGGACAATTCCCCAAAAAGTACAATCTTTGTCCCCATGTGCAGTTGCAAACCGTAGTCTGGCTTTTGTATGGCGATTTTGGAGCAGTGTCTTCTTCCTTGCTGAGCGGCCTTTCAGGTTATGTCGATATAGGACTCGTTTTACTGTGGATATGGATACTTTTGTATCTGTTTCCTCCAGCATCTTCACAAGGTGCTGTTGTTCTGGGATTGATTTGCACTTTTCTCACCAAAGTACGTTCATCTTTGGAGACAGAACGCGTCTCCTTCCTGAGTGGTATGACGGCTGCGTGGTCCCATGGTGTTTATACTTGCGTACTATTGTTTGTACAGATGAACATGGTACCTTCAGGTGTTTGGAAATTGCTCCTAAGGATGAACCAGACTTGTGGAGGTCTAGAAATGTTTTTCTGAGATCTTGGCTGATTTCTTTTGATTTTCCCATGATGTCAAGCAAAGAGGCACTGAGATTGAAGGCCTTGAAATACATCCACAGGTACACCTCCAATTGACTCAAATGATGTCAGTTAGCCTATCAGAAGCTTCTAAAGCCATGACATACTTTTCTGGAATTTTCCAAGCTGTTTAAAGGCACAGTCAACTTAGTGTATGTAAACTTCTGACCAACTGGAATTGTGATACAGTGAATTATAAGTGAAATAATCTGTCTGTAAACAATTTTTGGAAAAATGACTTGTGTCATGCACGAGTCCTAACCGACTTGCCAAAACTAGAGTTTGTTAAAACTTCTTAGGGAGTGGCAGCAGTGGTGGGAGTTTTGGAGAGTCTGGCGTGCCCAAAGTAAAATGCCTGCCACTCAGGCCCAGAAACTAGGATATGCACATAATTAGTACTATTGGATAGAAAACACTCTGTCTGTGAGTATAACAGAACTGATATGGCAGGCGAAAACCCGAGGAATTTCTTTCCGGAAAAAATGTTTTTTTGTGACATGCCTTCTTTTTCAATAGTTGTCTATGGGATCTGCTGTAATCCAGGACCCAGGTTGCAGTACCTATGGCTTACACTAGATGTCAACAGTCTTTAGACAAGGTTTGATGAGTTTACCTTGAAAAACAACCGGATAGAAGAAGATTATGTGGATAGTGGATAGAGGAAGTGCCTTTTGTGTTTTGCGTGCGAGACCGTGAGAACGCGCCTCGGGATTTCCCTTTTCTATCGCTCAGGATATTATCCGTGTGAAATATTATAGTTAATATACATAAAAGTGTACCTAAGGATACATTATAAACAATGTTTGATTTGTTTGAACAAAGTTGATAGGTATATTTTGAACGCTAGCGCCCCAACGCTCCTTAATTATCCCCAAGAGGTTAACAAGACATTTGTGGAGTGGTTGAAAAAATTAGTTTTAATGACTCCAACCGAAGTGTATGTAAGAGGATATGCAACTCCTGGCATTATAATGTAGACAGGTATTTTACATCAGGATGTTTTGAATCACCTGCTGCTATTCACAACATAACATGGCTCACGTTCTTTATCTTTGGATTGTCTGAGTCATTTCTCTGAGAATATACACCACACACACACACACACACACACACACACACACACACACACACACACACACACACACACACACACACACACACACACACACACACACACACACACACACACACACACACACACACACACTCGTGTACATGTACGCTTGGAGCAGGTGTGGCCCTCTGACCATTCCCTGTGATGGAAGTGAACATACCCTGAGTGTATTGTCACACAGAAAGCCATTCAATGCTGGCCTCATTCCTTAGAGCCTGCCTGCCTTTTATTATTGTGTGTCTGAGCCTCAGCTCGGTTGCTGTATCAGGGTCCTGTCTCTCTGTCTCTGCCTTTCTACAGCGGCAGGTTGCAGCACGTTCCAGCTCTGCGTCAACACCCCTCAGGTACGTCTTCCTTACAGCCACTCACATACACACACTGAACGTCTTCCTTACAGCCACTCACATACACACACTGGACGTCTTCCTTACAGCCACTCACATACACACACTGAACGTCTTCCTTACAGCCACTCACATACACACACTGAACGTCTTCCTTACAGCCACTCACATACACACACTGAACGTCTTCCTTACAGCCACTCACATACACACACTGAACGTCTTCCTTACAGCCACTCACATACACACACTGGACGTCTTCCTTACAGCCACTCACATACACACACTGAACGTCTTCCTTACAGCCACTCACATACACACACTGAACGTCTTCCTTACAGCTATTTATATAGTGTTTTGGTGTCTCATTATGTAGTGTTGTGTTGTCTCTCTTTATATAGTGTTGTGGCGTCTCTTTATGTAGTGTTGTATCTCTTTATGTAGTGTTGTGGTGTCTCATTATGTAGTGTTGTATCTCTTTATGTAGTGTTGTATCTCTTTATGTAGTGTTGGGGTGTCTCATTATGTAGTGTTGTATCTCTTTATGTAGTGTTGTGGTGTCTCATTATGTAGTGTTGTATCTCTTTATGTAGTGTTGGGGTGTCTCATTATGTAGTGTTGTATCTCATTATGTAGTGTTGTATCTCATTATGTAATGTTGTATCTCTTTATGTAGTGTTGTGGTGTCTCATTATGTAGTGTTGTATCTCTTTATGTAGTGTTGTATCTCTTTATGTAGTGTTGGGGTGTCTCATTATGTAGTGTTGTATCTCTTTATGTAGTGTTGGGGTGTCTCATTATGTAGTGTTGTATCTCATTATGTAGTGTTGTATCTCATTATGTAGTGTTGTATCTCTTTATGTAGTGTTGTGGTGTCTCATTATGTAGTGTTGTATCTCTTTATGTAGTGTTGTATCTCTTTATGTAGTGTTGTGGTGTCTCTCTTTATGTAAAAAAATAAAAAAGCCAAACCTTGACCCAGAATTTTTGAAAAAGCTGTTGCGCAGCAACTCACTGCCTTCCTGAAGACAAACAATGTATACGAAACGCTTCAGTCTGGTTTTAGACCCCATCATAGCACTGAGACTGCACTTGTGAAGGTGGTAAATGACCTTTTAATGGCGTCAGACCGAGGCTCTGCAACTGTCCTCGAGCTCCTAGACCTTAGTGCTGCTTTTGATACCATCGATCACCACATTCTTTTGGAGAGATTGGAAACCCAAATTGGTCTACATGGACAAGTTCTGGCCTGGTTTAGATCTTATCTGTCGGAAAGATATCAGTTTGTCTCTGTGGATGGTTTGTCCTCTGAGAAATCAACTGTAATTCGGTGTTCCTCAAGGCTTTGTTTTGGGACCACTATTGTTTTCACTATATATTTTACCACTTGGTGATGTCATTCGGAAACATAATGTTAACTTTCACTGCTATGTGGATGACACACAGCTGTACATTTCGATGAAACATGGTGAAGCCCCAAAATTGCCCTCCCTGGAAGCCTGTGTTTCAGACATAAGGAAGTGGATGGCGGAAAATGTTCTACTTTTAAACTCTGACAAAACAGAGATGCTAGTTCTACGTCCCAAGAAACAAAGAGATCTTCTGTTGAATCTGACAATTAATCTTGATGGTTGTACAGTCGTCTCAAAATAAAACTGTGAAGGACCTCGGCGTTACTCTGGACCCTGATCTCTCTTTTGACAAACATATCAAGACTGTTTCAAGGACAGCTTTTTTCCATCTACGTAACATTGCAAAAATCAGGAACTTTCTGTCCAAAAATTATGCAGAAAAGTTAATCCATCCGTTTGTAACTTCTAGGTTAGACTACTGCAATGCTTTACTTTCCGGCTACCCGGATAAAGCACTAAATAAACTTCAGTTAGTGCTAAACACGGCTGCTAGAATCTTGACTAGAACCCCAAAATTTGATCATATTACTCCAGTACTAGCCTCTCTACACTGGCTTCCTGTTAAGGCAAGGGCTGATTTGAAGGTTTTACTGCTAACCTACAAAGCATTACATGGGCTTGCTCCTACCTATCTTTCCGATTTGGTCCTGCCGTACATACCTACAAGTGCGCTATGGTCACAAGACGCAGGCCTCCTTACTGTCCCTAGAATTTCTAAGCAAACAGCTGGAGGCAAGGCTTTTTCCTATAGAGCTTCATTTTTATGGAATAGTCTGCCTATCCATGTGAGAGACGCAGACTTGGTCTCAACCTTTAAGTCTTTATTGAAGACTCATCTCTTCAGTAGGTCCTATGATTGAATGTAGTCTGGCCCAGGAGTGTGAAGGTGAACGGAAAGGCACTGGAGCAACGAACCACTCTTGCTGTCTTTGCCTGGCCGGTTCCCCTCCACTGGGATTCTCTGCCTCTAACCCTATTACAGGGGCTGAGTCACTGGCTTACTGGTGCTCTTCCATGCCGTCCCTGGGAGATGTGTTGTATCTCTTTATGTAGTGTTGTATCTCTTTATGTAGTGTTGTATCTCTTTATGTAGTGTTGTATCTCTTTATATAGTGTTGTGGTGTCTCATTATGTAGTGTTGTATCTCTTTATGTAGTGTTGTATCTCTTTATGGAGTGTTGTGGTGTCTCTCTTTATGTAGTGTTGTGGTGTCTCATTATGTAGTGTTGTATCTCTTTATGTAGTGTTGTATCTCTTTATGTAGTGTTGTATCTCTTTATGTAGTGTTGTGGTGTCTCATTATGTAGTGTTGTGGTGTCTCTCTTTATGTAGTGTTGTGGTGTCTCATTATGTAGTGTTGTGTTGTCTCTCTTTATGTAGTGTTGTGGCGTCTATGTAGTGTTGTATCTCTTTATGTAGTGTTGTATCTCTTTATGTAGTGTTGTGGTGTCTCTCTTTATGTAGTGTTGTGGTGTCTCATTATGTAGTGTTGTGTTGTCTCTCTTTATGTAGTGTTGTGGCGTCTATGTAGTGTTGTGGTGTCTCATTATGTAGTGTTGTATCTCTTTATGTAGTGTTGTGGTGTCTCTCTTTATGTAGTGTTGTATCTCATTATGTAGTGTTGTATCTCTTTATGTAGTGTTGTATCTCTTTATGTAGTGTTGTGGTGTCTCATTATGTAGTGTTGTATCTCTTTATGTATTGTTGTGGTGTCTCTCTTTATGTAGTGTTGTATCTCTTTATGTAGTGTTGTATCTCTTTATGTAGTGTTGTGGTGTCTCTCTTTATGTAGTGTTGTGGTGTCTCTCTTTATGTAGTGTTGGGGTGTCTCATTATGTAGTGTTGTATCTCATTATGTAGTGTTGTGGTGTCTCTTTATGTAGTGTTGTATCTCTATGTAGTGTTGTGGTGTCTCTCTTTAAGTAGTGTTGTCGTGTCTCTATGTAGTGTTGTGACGTCTCTGGTCGTGATGTGTGTTTTGTACTACATTTTTAATCTCAGTCCCCGTCCCTGCAGGAGGCCTTTTGCCTCTTGTTAGGCCCTCATTGGTAATAAGAATGTGTTCTTAATTGACTTGCCTAGTTAAATAACAAAACATCAAGAAAAGGGCAACCAGTGAAGAACACCATTGTAAATACAACCCATATTTATCTCGATTTATTTTCCCTTTTGTACTTTAACTATTTGCACATTGTTACAACACTGTATATAGCCATAATATAACTCTTGAAATGTCTCTCTTCTTTTGAAACTGTTGCGAGTGTAATGTTTAATGTTAATTTCAGATTCTTCTGTTTATTTCACTTGCTTAAGTAATGTAAACAAATGTTTCCCATGCAAATAAATCCCTTTTGAATTTATTTGAGAGCGAGAGAGAGAGAGAGAGCGAGAGAGAGAGAGAGAGAGAGAGAGAGTGTGTTACCAAAATACCGCAACATCATCTTCAAATTAAATGTCACCAAAATATGCATGTGGCCTGAAAATAACTGCAGTTGTCTGCCAAATATGAATTTGAACAGATGTAAGCCATCTATAAATCACAAAGCTTTCTGCTTGGATCTCTTTGTTCCTACACTGTTTCCAGATCATTTCTGCTTTTCGCTTAACTTTTATATTCTGTATTGTAATTTCCTCCTCCATGCCAAACTGAGACGTGTCTCTCTGTACACAAGATGCATGGCTGGAACTGACAGTATGGCTGGAACTGACTCTGTGTGTTACTTACTAATTAACTTGTTCACCAGGCACTGCTGGAGGATTCAGAACATCTCCAGACTGCATCCTCCAGCTGTGCCTGGTGAACATCTTCAGGCTGCATCCTCCAGCTGTGCCTGGTGAACATCTCCAGACTGCATCCTCCAGCAGTGCCTGGTGAACATCTCCAGACTGCATCCTCCAGCAGTGCCTGGTGAACATCTTCAGGCTGCATCCTCCAGCTGTGCCTGGTGAACATCTTCAGGCTGCATCCTCCAGCAGTGCCTGGTGAACATCTTCAAGGCTGCATCCTCCAGCAGTGCCTGGTGAACATCTTCAAGGCTGCATCCTGCAGCAGTGCCTGGTGAACATCTTCAGACTGCATCCTCCAGCAGTGCCTGGTGAACATCTTCAAGGCTGCATCCTCCAGCAGTGCCTGGTGAACATCTTCAAGGCTGCATCCTGCAGCAGTGCCTGGTGAACATCTTCAGACTGCATCCTCCAGCAGTGCCTGGTGAACATCTTCAGACTGCATCCTCCAGCTCAACATATATCAACACACCTCAACACATCTCAACATATATCAACACACCTCAACACATCTCAACATATATCAACACACCTCAACACATCTCAACATATATCAACACATCTCAACATATATCAACACACCTCAACATATATCAACACATCTCAATATATATCAACACACCTCAACACATCTCAACATATATCAACACATCTCAACATATATCAACACACCTCAACATATATCAACACACCTCAACACACCTCAACATATATCAACACACATCAACACACCTCAACAAATCTCAACATATATCAACACACCTCAACACATCTCAACATATATGAACACACCTCAACATATATCAACACACATCAACATATATCAACACACCTCAACACATCTCAACATATATGAACACACCTCAACATATATCAACACACATCAACATATATCAACACACCTCAACACATCTCAACATATATCAACACATCTCAACAAATCTCAACATATATCAACACATCTCAACAAATCTCAACATATATGAACACACCTCAACATATATCAACACACATCAACAAATCTCAACATATATCAACACACCTCATCACATGTCAACACATCTCAACATATATCAACACACCTCATCACATGTCAACACATCTCAACATATATCAACACACCTCAAAACACCTCAAAATATATCAACACAAATCAAATCAAATTGTATTTGTCACATACACATGGTTAGCAGATGTTAATGCGAGTGTAGCGAAATGCTTGTGCTTCTAGTTCTGACCATGCAGTAGTATCTAACAAGTAATCTAACAAATTCACAACTACCACCATATACACACATCAACACACCTCAAAATATATGATGTGCGCCGGAGGGTAGGGCTGCGTTCTTATTGGCTCTCAACCAATCATGCAATTTGTATTTTTTTTTCGCATTGTTCGTAAATTGTTTTGTACATAATGTTGCTGCTACCGTCTCTCTTATGACCGAAAAGCAGAGGAAAAAAAAACACTGGACCACCTATACTCCACACACAGAATACAAAGCTCTCCCTCGCCCTCCATTTTGCAAATCTGACCATAATTCCATCCTCCTGATTCCTGCTTACAAGCAAAAATTAAAGCAGGAAGCACCAGTGACTCGGTCTATATACAGTTGAAGTCAGAAGTTTACATACACTTACAGTGGGGAAAAAAAGTATTTAGTCAGCCACCAATTGTGCAAGTTCTCCCACTTAAAAAGATGAGAGAGGCCTGTGATTTTCATCATAGGTACACTTCAACTATGACAGACAAAATGAGGAAAAAAAATCCAGAAAATCACATTGTAGGATTTTTTATGAATTTATTTGCAAATTATGGTGGAAAATAAGTATTTGGTCAATAACAAAAGTTTATCTCAATACTTTGTTATATACCCTTTGTTGGAAATGACAGAGGTCAAATGTTTTCTGTAAGTCTTCACAAGGTTTTCACACACTGTTGCTGGTATTTTGGCCCATTCCTCCATGCAGATCTCCTCTAGAGCAGTGATGTTTTGGGGCTGTCGCTGGGCAACACGGACTTTCAACTCCCTCCAAAGATTTTCTATGGGGTTGAGATCTGGAGACTGGCTAGGCCACTCCAGGACCTTGAAATGCTTCTTCTGAAGCCACTCCTTCATTGCCCGGGTGGTGTGTTTGGGATCATTGTCATGCTGAAAGACCCAGCCACGTTTCATCTTCAATGCCCTTGCTGATGGAAGGAGGTTTTCACTCAAAATCTCACGATACATGGCCCCATTCATTCTTTCCTTTACACGGATCAGTTGTCCTGGTCCCTTTGCAGAAAAACAGCCCCAAAGCATGATGTTTCCACCCCATGCTTCACAGTAGGTATGGTGTTCTTTGGATGCAACTCAGCATTCTTTGTCCTCCAAACACGACGAGTTGAGTTTTTACCAAAAAGTTCTATTTTGGTTTCATCTGACATTCTCCCAATCCTCATCTGGATCATCCAAATGCTCTCTAGCAAACTTTAGACGGGCCTGAACATGTACTGGCTTAAGCAGGGGGACACGTCTGGCACTGCAGGATTTGAGTTCCTGGCGGCGTAGTGTGTTACTGATGGTAGGTTTTGTTACTTTGGTCCCAGCTCTCTGCTGGTCATTCACTAGGTCCCCCCGTGTGGTTCTTGGATTTTTGCTCACCGTTCTTGTGATCATTTTGACCCCACGGGGTGAGATCTTGCGTGGAGCCCCAGATCGAGGACGATTATCAGTGGTCTTGTATGTCTTCCATTTCCTAATAATTGCTCCCACAGTTGATTTCTTCAAACCAAGCTGCTTACCTATTGCAGATTCAGTCTTCCCAACCTGGTGCAGGTCTACAATTTTGTTTCTGGTGTCCGTTGACAGCTCTTTGGTCTTGGCCATAGTGGAGTTTGGAGTGTGACTGTATGAGGTTGTGGACAGGTGTCTTTTATACTGATAACAAGTTCAAACAGGTGCCATTAATACAGGTAATGAGTGGAGGACAGAGGAGCCTCTTAAAGAAGAAGTTACAGGTCTGTGAGAGCCAGAAATCTTGCTTGTTTGTATGTGACCAAATACTTATTTTCCACCATAATTTGAAAATAAATTCATAAAAAATCCTACAATGTGATTTTCTGGATTTTTTTCCCTCATTTTGTCTGTCATAGTTGAAGTGTACCTATGATGAAAATTACAGGCCTCTCTCATCTTTTTAAGTGAGAGAACTTGCACAATTGGTGGCTGACTAAATACTTTTTTTCCCCACTGTAGTTTGGAGTCATTAAAACTAGTTTTTCAACCACTCCACAAATGTCTTGTTAACAAACTATAGTTTGGTTAGGACATCTACTTTGTGCATGACACAAGTAATATTTCCAACAATTGTTTACAGACAGATTATTTCACTTCTAATTCACTGTATCACAATTCCAGTGGGTCAGAAGTTAACATACACTAAGTTGACTGTGCCTTTAAACAGCTTGGAAAATTCCAGAAAATGATGTCATGGCTTTAGAAGCTTCTGATAGGCTAACTGACATCATTTGAGTCAATTGGAGGTGCACCTGTGGATGTATTTCAAGACCTACCTTCAAACTCAGTGCCTCTTTGCTTGACATCATGGGAAAATCAAAAGAAATCATCCAAGACCTCAGAAAAAAATTCTAGACCTCCACAAGTCTGGTTCATCATTAGGAGCAATTTCCAAACGCCTGAAGGTACCACGTCCATCTGTATAAACAATAGTACGCAAGTATAAACACCATGGGACCACGCAGCCGTCATACCGCTCAGGAAGGAGACGCGTTCTGTCTCCTAGAGATGAACGTACTTTGGTGCGAAAAGTGCAAATCAATCCCAGAACAACAGCAAAGGACCTTGTGAAGATGCTGGAGGAAACAGGTACAAAAGTATCTACAGTGAGGGAAAAAAGTATTTGATCCCCTGCTGATTTTGTACGTTTGCCCACTGACAAAGAAATGATCGGTCTATAATTTTAATGGTAGGTTTATTTGAACAGTGAGAGACAGAATAACAACAAAAAAATCCAGAAAAACGCATGTGAAAAATGTTATAAATTGATTAGCATTTTAATGAGGTGTTAAGGGCTTGTAAGTAAGCATTTCACTGTGAGGTCTACACCTGTTGTATTCAGCATTTCACTGTGAGGTCTACACCTGTTGTATTCAGCATTTCACTGTAAGGTCCACACCTGTTGTATTCAGCATTTCACTGTAAGGTCCACACCTGTTGTATTCAGCATTTCACTGTAAGGTCCACACCTGTTGTATTCAGCATTTCACTGTAAGGTCCACACCTGTTGTATTCAGCATTTCACTGTAAGGTCCACACCTGTTGTATTCAGCATTTCACTGTAAGGTCTACACCTGTTGTATTCAGCATTTCACTGTAAGGTCTACACCTGTTGTATTCAGCATTTCACTGTAAGGTCTACACCTGTTGTATTCAGCATTTCACTGTAAGGTCCACACCTGTTGTATTCAGCATTTCACTGTAAGGTCTACACCTGTTGTATTCAGCATTTCACTGTAAGGTCTACACCTGTTGTATTCAGCATTTCACTGTAAGGTCTACACCTGTTGTATTCAGCATTTCACTGTAAGGTCCACACCTGTTGTATTCAGCATTTCACTGTAAGGTCTACACCTGTTGTATTCGGCGCATGTTACAAATAAACTTATAAATAAGGAGATACATTGAGAACAAGGACGACGGGACTATATAGTGTAATGTTAATAACCAGGCTAATACCAGAGCACCCACTGCAGGTTTGGAGGAATAGAATAAACCAAGCCTTGAGGAGGGAGGAGGAAATGGCTCCCTATTCCCTATATAGTGCACTACTTTAGACCAGAGCCCAATGGCACCCTATTCCCTATATAGTGCACTACTTTAGACCAGAGCCCAATGGCACCCTATTCCCTATATAAGGCACTACTTTAGACCAGGGCCCTATGGCACCCTATTCCCTATATAAGGCACTACTTTAGACCAGGGCCCTATGGCACCCTATTCCCTATATAAGGCACTACTTTAGACCAGGGCCCTATGGCACCCTATTCCCTATATAGTGCACTACTTTAGTAGTCTCTACCTCCCTCTCTCCCCACCTCTCTACCTCCCTCCACCCCTCCCTCCCTATCCACATACAGCAGGTGTCACGTATTAAGCTACACTTCAGACCCACTCAGCCCTGCAGTACACCTGGTCTGCAGCTGACTAACAGAAGGAAACTCCACAATGAACTAATCAAGTAGGGAAGTGACTGATGTAGAAAAGGGAAACAGTCACTAGGAGACTAATGATCATCCCCTACTGCTGTAGAGCAAGGGTGGAGGATGCTGATCATCCATGGGAAGAGACGGAGGGGTGGAGAGAGGAGAGTGAGGGAGGGAAGGGAGGAGAGAGGAGAGCGAGGGAGGAGAGAGGAGAGCGAGCGAGGGAGGAGAGAGGAGAGCGAGGGAGGAGAGAGGAGAGCGAGGGAGGGAAGGGAGGAGAGAGGAGAACGAGGGAAGGAGAGGCGAGGGAGGGAAGGAGAGAGGAGAGCGAGGGAGGGGAGGAGAGCGAGGGAGGGAAGGAGAGAGGAGAGCGAGAAATTCTGCTCCTACAGAAAGTAAAAATTAGTTGAAAAAGTTGTTCATGTCATGGACGTGGAAGTTTAAATGGAAGTTTAAAAAACACATAATTGCGACCAATAGACAGACGGATACATTCGTTAACGTAACATTTATTTAAATCAGATACATTAACGTAACATTAATTTAAATCAGATACATTCATTAATGTAACATTAATTTAAATCAGATACATTCATTAATTTAAATCACGCCAACCAGTTAACAAAACATTCGTATTTCCAATGACAGCCTGGAATTATTGGTTGTCTTGTATAATGATAAGAAATGTATATGATCTCTTAAATGATATTGTAATGTAAAGACATACTGCTATATACAGCATGGAGCAGCAGCTGCCACACCTTTGGCACAGGACTTTCCTTATGGTTGTATAAGGTGTAGATGAGACCCCACTCTCTCAGTGTATTGGACTGGTGTAGATGAGACCCCACTCTCTCAGTGTATTGGACTGGTGTAGATGAGACCCCACTCTCTCAGTGTATTGGACTGGTGTAGATGAGACCCCACTCTCTCTGTGTATTGGACTGGTGTAGATGAGACCCCACTCTCTCTGTGTATTGGACTGGTGTAGATGAGACCCCACTCTCTCTGTGTATTGGACTGGTGTAGATGAGACGCCACTCTCTCAGTGTATTGGACTGGTGTAGATGAGACCCCACTCTCTCTGTGTATTGGACTGGTGTAGATGAGACCCCACTCTCTCTGTGTATTGGACTGGTGTAGATGAGACCCCACTCTCTCTGTGTATTGGACTGGTGTAGATGAGACCCCACTCTCTCAGTGTATTGGACTGGTGTAGATGAGACCCCACTCTCTTAGTGTATTGGACTGGTGTAGATGAGACCCCACTCTCTCAGTGTATTGGACTGGTGTAGATGAGACCCCACTCTCTCAGTGTATTGGACTGGTGTAGATGAGACCCCACTCTCTCAGTGTATTGGACTGGTGTAGATGAGACCCCACTCTCTCAGTGTATTGGACTGGTGTAGATGAGACCCCACTCTCTCAGTGTATTGGACTGGTGTAGATGAGACCCCACTCTCTCAGTGTATTGGACTGGTGTAGATGAGACCCCACTCTCTCAGTGTATTGGACTGGTGTAGATGAGACCCCACTCTCTCAGTGTATTGGACTGGTGTAGATGAGACCCCACTCTCTCTGTGTTTTGGACTGGTGTAGATGAGACCCCACTCTCTCTGTGTATTGGACTGGTGTAGATGAGACCCCACTCTCTCAGTGTATTGGACTGGTGTAGATGAGACCCCACTCTCTCAGTGTATTGGACTGGTGTAGATGAGACCCCACTCTCTCAGTGTATTGGACTGGTAGAGATGAGACCCCACTCTCTCAGTGTATTGGACTGGTGTAGATGAGACCCCACTCTCTCAGTGTATTGGACTGGTAGAGATGAGACCCCACTCTCTCAGTGTATTGGACTGGTGTAGATGAGACCCCACTCTCTCTGTGTATTGGACTGGTGTAGATGAGACCCCACTCTCTCAGTGTATTGGACTGGTGTAGATGAGACCCCACTCTCTCAGTGTATTGGACTGGTAGAGATGAGACCCCACTCTCTGTGTATTGGACTGGTGTAGATGAGACCCCACTCTCTCAGTGTATTGGACTGGTAGAGATGAGACACCACTCTCTCAGTGTATTGGACTGGTGTAGCGGAGGAGTGCGCACTTTGTGGTGAAGGACAAATTATTGGGCCGTATGGCTATTCTCCGTTGCCATGGAAGCACCATAACATTCTCTCAGAGCAGAGGTCAGGGGACATCCTATCAGTCTTTTAGCCGACTGTCCTGCTCAAAGTCTGTGTCGTCGTCGTTGTTGTTGTGTTGTTGTTGTTGTGTCGTCGTCGTTGTTGTGTTGTGGACGAGGAGAATATTTCCTCCGGGAGAACTTCAGACACAAATCATCTCCTAACTGGTTCAGATCAAACAACACCTGGGGGGAGAGAAAATATACTGTGAGGGAGAGAGGGGGAGGGAGGGGGGGAGGGGAGAGAGAGCGAGGGAGGGGGGATGTTTGCATCTCTGTGTTTGTGTGTGTGTGTGTCTCTCTCTCTCTCTCTCTCTGTGTGTTTGCGACAGTGTGTGTGTGTGTGTGTCTCTCTCTCTCTCTCTCTGTGTGTGTCTGCGTGTGCTCACCTGGTCGAGCATGGCCTTGGTGTGCGTAGCAGACAGACAGAAGCGTGCCCGTGCCTCTGTGATGGGCGTAGCAGGGAACCCCACCACCACCACTCCAATCTTCCTCTTCAGCATGGCACGGGAGAAAGCCCTGCAGCAGCACAACACAGAAAGGCCCCATTGAAAAAGATGAATGAATCTATCAACCACACGTATTTAAAGCCTCTTTACGTTAACAGCTTCATAAAGGGCTGATCAGTAAGTCACCTAGACCCCCATGAGTAAACACAACCAGCTTTACACTATGACCCTGTACATACAGTATGACCCTGAACATACAGTATGACCCTGAACATACACCGTGACCCTGAACATACACCGTGACCCTGAACATACAGTATGACCCTGAACATACAGTATGACCCTGAACATTTGGTCTGTGTAGTGTTGTGTTGTTTACTACTGGTCCACATGGCAACATTTGGTCAGCAAACGCTTCTCAGTAATTTGTCATTGGTGCCTTGTAATGGGTGGACTGGATGTCCACGAGGTGGACTGGACGTCCACGGGGTGGACTGGACGTCCACGGTAGTAAGAAAGCAGGCCATGTTCAGCATGGAGAAAAACAGGCTCTGTGAAGTCAGCAGGTGTGACAGAAATCAAGCGAGAGTGACAGGGAGGAAAATATAGAAAGCCAGAGAGTAAAATGAGATGGTTTATTAGTCACAGTGAACCCTGCAGCCCACTCAGATCCTCTGGAACAGGCCAGATTTCTCCTGGGGTTGAAGAGGCGCTGTCCTGCCTTCTTCACCACAGTGTGGTTTGACCATTCAGTTCCTCTGAGATGTGTACACAGAGGAACTTGACGTTTTTGACCGTCTCCACGGCGACCCCCGTTGTTTAAATGTGTTAACCCTCGCAAGGCTGCCGGCCCAGATGGCATCCCTGGCCGTGTCCTCAGAGCATGCGCAGACCAGCTGGCTGGTGTGTTTACGGACATATTCAATCATTCCCTATCCCAGTCTGCTGTTCCCACATGCTTCAAGAGAGCCACCATTGTTCCTGTTCCCAAGAAAGCTAAGGTAACTGAGCTAAATGACTATCGCCCCGTAGCACTCACTTCCGTCATCATGAAGTGCTTTGAGAGACTAGTCAAGGATCATATCACCTCCATCCTGCCAGACACCCTGGACCCACTCCAATTTGCTTACCGTCCCAATAGGTCCACAGACGACGCAATCGCAATCACACTGCATACTGCCCTAACCCATCTGGACAAGAGGAATACTTATGTAAGAATGCTGTTCATCGACTACAGCTCAGCATTTAACACCATAGTTCCCTCCAAGCTCGTCATTAAGCTCGAGACCCTAGGTCTCGACCCCAGCCCTGTGCAACTGGGTCCTGGACTTCCTGACGGGCCGGTCCCAGGTGGTGAGGGTAGGAAAAAACATCTCCACCCCGCTGATCCTCAACACTGGGGCCCCACAAGGGTGCGTTCTCAGCCCTCTCCTGTACTCCCTATTCACCCATGACTGTGTGGCCAAGCACACCTCCAACTCAATCATCAAGTTTGCTGACGACACTACAGTGGTAGGCTTGATTACCAACAACACCGAGACGGCCTACAGGGAGGAGGTGAGGGCCCTCGGAGTGTGGTGTCAGGAAAATAACCTCTCACTCAACGTCAACAAAACAAAGGAGATGATCGTGGACTTCAGGAAACAGGAGAGGGAGCACCCCCCTATCCACATTGAGGGGACAGTTGTGGAGAAGGTGGAAAGTTTTAAGTTCCTCGGCGTACACATCACGGACAAACTGAATTGGTCCACCCACACAGACAGTGTGGTGAAGAAGGCACAACAGCACCTCTTCAACCTCAGGAGGCTGAAGAAATTTGTCTTGTCACCAAAAACACTCACAAACTTCTACAGATGCACAATCGAGAGCATCCTGTCGGGCTGTATCACCGCCTGGTACGGCAACGGCTCCGCCCACAACCATAAGGCTCTCCAGAGGGTAGTGAGGACTGCACAACGCATCACCGGGGGTAAACTACCTGCCCTCCAGGACACCTACACCACCCGATGTCACAGGAAGGCCAAAAAGATCATCAAGGACAACAACCACCCGAGCCACTGCCTGTTCACCCCACTATCATCCAGATGGCGAGGTCAGTACAGGTGCATCAAAGCTGGGACCGAGAGACTGAAAAACAGCTTCTACCTCAAGGCCATCAGACTGTTAAACAGCCATCACTAAATTGAGTGGCTGCTGCCAACATACTGACTTAAATCTCTAGCCACTTTAAATAATAGGAATTGGATGTAACAATGTATCACTAGCCACTTTAAACAATTTTGTATATAATGTTTACGTATCCAACATACTCATATCAAATGTATACACTGTACTCTAAACCGTCTACTGAATCTTGCCTATGCCGTTCGGCCATCGACCCAAATCTCTAGCCACTTTAATAATTATAATTGGATGAAATAATCACTAGCCACTTTAAACAATGCCATTTATATAATGTTTACATATCCTACATTACTCATCTCATATATATATATAATGAAATAATGTATCACTAGCCACTTTAAACAATGCCATTTATATAATGTTTACATATCCTACATTACTCATCTCATATGTATATACTGTACTCCATACCATCTACAGCATCTTGCCTATGCCGGTCAGCAATCGCTCATCCATATATTTATATGTACATACTCGTATTCATTCCTTTACTCTTGTGTGTATAAGGTAGTTGTTGTGAAATTGTTAGATTACTTGTTAGATACTACTGCATGGTCGGAACTAGAAGCACAAGCATTTCGCTACACTCGCATTAACATCTGCTAACCATGTGTATGTGACAAATAACATTTGATTTGATTTGAGGAAGAAGGAGACTGGGAGGAACTGAAGACATTATCCTTAGTCTTCCACCAGGGTCTAGAGAAGACATTAACCCTAGTCTTCCACCAGGGTCTAGAGAAGACATTAACCCTAGTCTTCCACCAGGATCTAGAGAAGACATTAACCCTAGTCTTCCACCAGGGTCTAGAGAAGACATTAACCCTAGTCTTCCACCAGGGTCTAGAGAAGACATTAACCCTAGTCTTCCACCAGGGTCTAGAGAATACATTAACCTAGTCTTCCACCAGGGTCTAGAGAATACATTAACCCTAGTCTTCCACCAGGGTCTAGAGAAGACATTAACCCTAGTCTTCCACCAGGGTCTAGAGAAGACATTAACCCTAGTCTTCCACCAGGGTCTAGAGAAGACATTAACCCTAGTCTTCCACCAGGGTCTAGAGAAGACATTAACCCTAGTCTTCCACCAGGGTCTAGGACCCGGGTTCATTCCTGCCAGAAGGCACCCGAAAGTATCTGTACTGAGTGAATATCGAGCCTGGCACTGTGTCTAACCCAAAATAAAGGAAATCTTTGACTATGTACAGACTCAGTGAGCATAGCCTTCCTATTGAGAAAGGCCACCGTAGGCAGACCTGGCTCTCAAGAGAAGACAGGCTATGTGCACACTGCCCACACAATGAGGTGGAAACTGAGCTGCACTTCCTAACTTCCTGCCAAATGTATGACCATATTAGAGACACATATTTCCCTCAGATTACACAGACTCCAAAAGAATTTGAAAACAAATCCAATTTTGATAATCTACTGGGTGAAATACCACAGTGTTCCATCACAGCAGCAAGATGTGTGACCTGTTGCCACAAGAAAAGGGCAACCAGTGAAGAACAAACACCATTGTAAATACAACCCATATTTATGTTTATTTATTTTCCCTTTTATACTTGAACTATTTGCACATCATTACAACACTCTATATAGACATAAAAGGACATTTTAAATGTCTTTATTCTTTTGGAACTTCTGTGAGTGTTTTTGACACATTGCCTCATTTTGAACCCCTCCCTATTGAAAATGACCATATAAGGGAGTAAGATTGCAGTACCTATTGCTTCCACTGGATGTCAACAGTCTCTAGACAGAAGAAGAAGATTTTCGGAAGTGGTCACCAGATGTAAACAGAAGAGGATGCTCATTCACCGGCTTGCGCACACTGTGGTTTTTTCCTTTCCTATCGTCCAGTTTATAATCCGGTTGAAATTTTATAGTAAATATACATAAGTGTTCCTAAGGATACATTATCAATGATGTTTGATTGTTCTTGGACAAGTGTATAGGTATAGGTTGAACGAGTTCTCTTCACGATTCAATGGGCGAGTGGACGCTGTATTTTATGAACATAATGCGCCAACCAAACGGAGATTTATGGATATAATAGCAGAAGTTCTTCAAAAGGTAAGGGATTTGTTTTTGCTGTGAAATGTGTTTTGTGTGAACCGCGATGGTTTATGAATTTATGCTAATGGTAAAATATTGGAGGTGCTACCCTCAAACAATCAAATGTTGTGCTTTCGCCGTAAAGCCTTTTAGAAATCTGACAACGCTGTGATATTGCCAAGAAGCAGAGCTTTTGATGACTATGAAACACTTGTATATTGATGCATGTTTAATAATTCAACTTTTGGATTTTGAATTTGGCGCCTTGCATTTCACCGGGTAGTGTCGGGAGCGGGGCGCTAGCGCACCACCACTCCGTAAGAAGTTAAAGAGTAACTCGATCAATTTAAACCGTGTGGAAAGATTTTCAGGGTTACAATCTATCACCTCCATTCATTCCTTCACAATAAAACCTACACAAATATGAAAGGTGCCTTCTGATACTTATACTTTCCCGTCATGTAGAGCAGAAGGGTTAGAATCATTGTCCCTGTCAAATAAACGTAACAAAGTAAAGTCACTTACACAACTTTTCCTGGCATGTAGAGCAGAATTGGGACCACAGGAGAATCATCGTTACCATAGATGATGAAGCCCATCTCCTGAAGACGAGACCTGAAGTAGTGTGTGTTCTCTGCTAGCTGCTGCACCCTGGCCTGACCTAGAGAGAGACAGAGAGAGAGAAAGAGTATGGGGCAAAGGGTGAGTTGGTGAACCCTGGAGCTAGGACTAGTGATGAGGGGTCCAACCCAGGCCTGGAGACAGAGTTAGTATGGTGGCTAGGTGTACTACACACTCACACCTTGCCAAGATCAGAGACTCTCCATCACAATGCAATGTATGTCACAGTTCCTGGTCCCTGGAGCTACCTCTCTGTCTGTCACAGTTCCTGGAGCTACCTCTCTGTCTGTCACAGTTCCTGGACCCTGGAGCTACCTCTCTGTCTGTCACAGTTCCTGGTCCCTGGAGCTACCTCTCTGTATGTCACAGTTCCTGGACCCACCTCTCTGTCTGTCACAGTTCCTGGACCCTGGAGCTACCTCTCTGTCTGTCACAGTTCCTGGACCCTGGAGCTACCTCTCTGTCTGTCACAGTTCCTGGACCCTGGAGCTACCTCTCTGTCTGTCACAGTTCCTGGACCCTGGAGCTACCTCTCTGTCTGTCACAGTTCCTGGACCCTGGAGCTACCTCTCTGTCTGTCACAGTTCCTGGAGCTACCTCTCTGTATGTCACAGTTCCTGGAGCTACCTCTCTGTATGTCACAGTTCCTGGAGCTACCTCTCTGTATGTCACAGTTCCTGGACCCACCTCTCTGTCTGTCACAGTTCCTGGACCCTGGAGCTACCTCTCTGTCTGTCACAGTTCCTGCACCCTGGAGCTACCTCTCTGTCTGTCACAGTTCCTGCACCCTGGAGCTACCTCTCTGTCTGTCACAGTTCCTGGACCCTGGAGCTACCTCTCTGTCTGTCACAGTTCCTGGAGCTACCTCTCTGTCTGTCACAGTTCCTGGAGCTACCTCTCTGTATGTCACAGTTCCTGGAGCTACCTCTCTGTCTGTCACAGTTCCTTCCTCTCTGGAGTAGAAGACATGTTGCTCACCCACGGTGGTTCCATCCAGTCCCATGATGCATTTCATGGCTCTGAGGATCTGCTCTGTGACGGGCGGAGACATAGCAGAGGCGTAGACCGCACTGTGGGAGTGGCTACGCAGGTAGTCAACCAATTCCTGCAGAGAGAGAGAGGGATAGACAGAGAGAGAGAGAGGGATGGATAGATGGAGAGAGAGAGTGAGAGATAGATATATATATATAGAGAGAGAGAGGGTGGAGAGCGAGAATTCCCGCTAATTATACAAATCCAGAAAAGAGCTGTTAAACTCTACAACCACCTAAAAGGAAGCGGTTCCCAAACCTTCCATAACAAAGCCATCACCTACAGAGAGATGAACCTGGAGAAGAGTCCCCTAAGCAAGCTGGTCCTGGGGCTCTGTTCACAAACACAAACAGACCCCACAGAGCCCCAGGACAGCAACACAATTAGACCCAACCAAATCATGAGAAAACAAAAAGATCAATACTTGACACATTGGAAAGAATTAACAAAAAAACTGAGCAAACTGGAATGCTATTTGGCCCTAAACAGAGAGTACACAGTGGCAGAATACAAACATTTGAAGAAGAATTTGAAAACAAATCCAATTTTGATAAACTCCCATATCTACTGAGTGAAATATGTTCTAGATGTTCTTTACCATTCGATTTGCCACCAATGCTCCTTATAGGACACATCACTGCACTCTATACTCCTCTGTAATCTGGTCATCTCTGTATACCCGTCGCAAGACCCACTGGTTGATGCTTATTTATAAAACCCTCTTAGGCCTCACTCCCCCCTATCTGAGATACCTACTGCAGCCCTCATCCTCCACATACAACACCCGTTCTGCCAGTCACAAAGCACACACATCCCTGGGTCGCTCCTCTTTTCAGTTCGCTGCAGTTAGCGACTGGAACGAGCTGCAAGAAACACTCAAACTGGACAGTTTTATCTCAATCTCTTCATCACAAGACTAGGATATGTTCCGGGTAGCCTCTGAGAATACACTGACACGGTGACTGAGTTCATCAGTCAGGTTAGGGCTCCCGAGTGCCGCAGTGGTTTAAGGCACTGCATCTCAGTGTAAGAGGCATCACTACAGTCCCTGGTTCGAATCCAGGCTGTATCACATCCGGCCGAGATTGGGAGTTCCTGAGGGAGGCGCACAATTGGCCCAGCGTCGTCCGGGTTTGGCCGGGGTAGGGTGTCATTGTAAATAAGAATTTGTTCTTAACTGTCTTGCCTAGTTAAATATGTTTTTACAATTTTTATTTAAAATCAGGAAATGTATAGCGGATGTTGTTCACACTGTGACTATTAAAACCTACCCATATCAGAAACTGTGGATAGTTGGCAGCATTCGTGCAAAACTGAAAGCACGAACCACCGCAGTTAACCATGGCAAGGTGACTGGGAATATGGTTGAATACAAACAGTTAGTTATTCCCTCCGTAAGGCAATCGAACAGGCAAAAAGTCAGTATAGAGACAAAGTGGAGTAGCAATTCAACGGCTCAGACACGAGACGTACGTGGCAGGGTCTACAGACAATCACAGATTACAAATGGAAAACCAGCCACGTCGCGGACACAGACATATTGCTCCCGGACAAGCTAAACACCTTTGCCCACTTTGAGGATACTACAGTGCCAACGACGCAGCCCGCTCCCAAGGACTGTGGGCTCTTGTTCTCCGTGGCCAAGGTGAGTAAGACATTTAAATGTGTTAACCCTCGCAAGGCTGCCGGACAAGACCGCATCCCTAGCCACGTCCTCAGAGCATGTGCAGACAAGCTGGCTGGAGTGTTTACGGACATATTCAATCTCTCCATATCCCAGTCTGCTGTCCCCACATGCTTCAAGATGGCCACCATTGTTCCTGTTCCCAAGAAAGCAAAGGTAACTGAACTAAATGACTATCGCTCCGTAGTGCTCACTTCTGTCATCATGAAGTGCTTTGAGAGACTAGTCAAGGATCATATCACCTCCACCCTACCTGTCACCATAGACCCACTTCGATTTGCATCCCGCGCCAATAGATCTACAGACGATGTAATCGCCATCGCACTGCCCTAACCCATCTGGACAAGAGGAATACCTACGTAAGAATGCTGTTCACTGACTACAGCTCAACACCATGGTGTCTCTCACCATCTGTCTCTCTCCAAGCTCATCATTAAGCTCGAGGCCCTGGGTCTGAACCCCGCCCTGTGCAACTGGGTCCTGGATTTCGTGACGGGCCGCCCCCCAGGTGGTGAAGGTAGGAAACAACACCTCCACTTCGCTGATCTTCAACACTGGGGCCCCACAAGGGTGCGTGCTCAGCCCCCTCCTGTACTCCCCGTTCACCCACGACTGCATGGTGAAGAGAACCCTAAGACCCTCACAGATGGAGAGCATCCTGTCGGGCTGTATCACCGCCTGGTACGGCAACTGCACCGCCTGCAACAGTAGGGCTCTCCAGAGGGTGGTGCGGCCTGCCCAACGCTTCACCAGGGGCACACTGCCCGCCCTCCAGGACACCTACACCACCCGATATCACAGGAAGGCCAAAAAGATAATCGAGGACAACAACCACCCGAGCCACGGCCTGTTCACCCCGCTATCATCCAGAAGGCGAGGTCAGTACAGGTGCATCAAAGCTGGAACCGAGAGACTGAAAAACAGCTTCTATCTCAAGGCCATCAGACTGTTAAACAGCCATCACTAGCCAGCTACCACCCGGTTACTCAACCCTGCACCTTAGAGGCTGCTGCCCTATATACATAGACATGGAATTACTGGTCACTTTAATAATGTTTACATACTGCTTTAATCATTTCATATGTATATACTGTATTCTAGTCTGTTGTTAATTTGTTTACAGTGAAGTAGCATTATATTTCGTCACACAACATTTAAAATAAATGCTGTTAGAACCAGTATAGGCTGCTTTACCACTCGGCTTCGGACAGATTAAAGAGATGACAGATAGGAGTGGCTGTAGAGTCAGCAACCATCCTCAGTAGCTTTCCATCAATGTTATCAATGCCGGGAGGTTTGTCATTACGGATCAATAACAATACTTTTTCCACCTCTCCCACACTAACTTTACAACATTCAAACTTGCAATGCCTTTCTTTTTAAGCATGGGTACGATGGCTCACTGTTCGTTGTTGGCATTTTCCTGCCTAAGTTTTCCCACTCTGACAATGAAGTAATCATTAAAATAATTGGCAATATCAAATGGTTTTGTGATGAATAAGCCTTCTGATTCAGTGAAAGAATCTTTCTGCTCATAATTTCATTTAAAGTACTCAAGTTATTTTCCATCATTCTTAATATCATTGATCTTGGCTTCATAATAAATGTTATTTTTGTTGATTTTAGTCACATCATTTCTCAGTTTGCAGTAAGTCAGCCAGTCAGATGTGCAGCCAGACTTATTAGCCACTCCTTCTGCCCCGTCTCTTTCAACCAGACAGTTTTTCAATTCCTCATCAATCCATGGAGCCTTAACAGTTCTAACAGTCCGTTTCGTAACAGGTGCATGTTTATCAATAATTGGAAGAAGCAATTTCATAAATTCATCAAGTGCAGCGTCTGGATGCTCCTCATTAATCACATCAGACCAACAAATATGTTTAACATCATCCACATAAGAGTCACAGCAAAATCTTTTGTATGATACACTATATACACTATTTTAGGCCCAGCTGTTGGAACTTTGGCTTTCCTGTATATAGCCACTATATTGTGATCACTGCATCCAATGGGTACGGATACAGCTTGATTAATAACCTGAACCAGATTATAGGCCAGATTACAGGCACTGGTTACAGTGAGAAGCTTCCTCTTGCGCGGACAGCTTGATGAAAACCAGTCAATATTCGGGTCCCCAAGAAAGCAGACCTCTCTGTTTACATCACATACACTATCAAGCATTTCACACATTATATTTAGATACTGACTGTTAGCACTTGGTGGCCCATAGCAACACCCCAAAACAACAGGCTTTAGATGTGCCAGGTGAACTTGCAACCACAACACTTCAATAACACTTGACATAAGATCTTCTCTGAGCATTACAGGGATATGGCTCTGAATATATACAGCAACACCTCCCCCATAAGCATTCCTGTTTCTTCTATAGATGTTATATCCTTGTATTGATACTGCTGTATCATCAAATCTCAACATAAATCCCTTCACTACTTCCTCTTCCTATCTGTTCTGCTTAGTGCTAGAGCCTCCAGACATTGTATAAAGACTGTTGACATCTAGTGGAAGCCATAGGTACTGCAGTCTCAGTCCTGGATAACATAGAAATCAATAGGCAGCCTTGACAAAAAGGTCATGTATAAAACAAACTGCAAATCCGGATGGATTTTCCTCGGGTTTTCGCCTGCTATATATGTTCTGTTATACTCACAGAATTATTTTAACACTTTTAGAAACTTCAGAGTGTTTCCTATCCAATAGTACTAATTATGTGCATATCCTATTTTCTGGGCCTGAGTGGTAGGCATTTTACTTTGGGCACGCCAGACTCTCCAAAACCATCACCTCTGCTGCTGCTCCCTAAGAAGTTAAACAGGTCAACAGTTGGTCCTGCTTGCCAGCATGCCTGGACCAACTGGCAAGTGTCTTTACTGACTTCAACCTCTCCCTGACCGAGTCTGTAATACCTACATGTTTCAAGCAGACCACCATAGTCCCTGTGGACAAGGAAGCGAAGGTAACCTGTCTAAATGATTACTGCCCCGTAGCACCGTAGAGCTATTTGTCACTAGTTCCTTTGATAAATCACGTAATTCTTGTGTAGTAGGCATTCTTAATAAAGCCATTGATAAACAATACAGTTGTGGTAGTGTTTTTCATTCCCTCCTTCCCCCCCTCTCTCTCCCTCCTTCCTGCCCTCTCTCCCTCTTTCCTCCCTTCTCTCTCCCTCCTTCCCCCCTCTATCCATCCTTCCCCCCCTCTCTCTCCCTCCCTCCCCTCTCCCTCCCTCCTTCCCACTCTCTCTCCCTCCTTCCCCCTCTCTCTCTCCCTCCCTCCTTCCCCCCTCTCTCCCTCCTTCTCTCCATATTTTCCGCCTCCCTCCTTCCCACCTCTTCCTCCTTCCCCCACTCCCCCTCCCTCTCTCTCCCTCCTTCCCCCCCTCTTTATGAAATACTATTAAAGGACAGGGCCAACTATTAGAGGACAGGACCAACTATTAGAGGACAGGACCAACTATTAGAGGACAGAACCAACTATTAGAGGACAGGACCAACTATTAGAGGACAGGGCCAACTATTAGAGGACAGGACCAACTATTAGAGGACAGAACCAACTATTAGAGGACAGGACCAACTATTAGAGGACAGGGCCAACTATTAGAGGACAGGGCCAACTATTAGAGGACAGGGCCAACTATTATAAGACAGGGCCAACTATTATAAGACAGGACCAACTATTAGAGGACAGGACCAACTATTAGAGGACAGGACCAACTATTAGAGGACAGGACCAACTATTAGAGGACAGGACCAACTATTAGAGGACAGGACCAAATATTATAAGACAGGACCAACTATTAGAGGACAGGACCAACTATTAGAGGACAGGGCCAACTATTAGAGGACAGGGCCAACTATTAGAGGACAGGACCAACTATTAGAGGACAGGACCAACTATTAGAGGACAGGGCCAACTATTAGAGGACAAGACCAACTATTAGAGGACAGGGCCAACTATTAGAGGACAGGACCAACTATTAGAGGACAGGACCAACTATTAGGGGACAGGTCAACTATTAGAGGACATAACCAACTATTATAGGACAGGTCAACTATTAAAGGACAGGTCAACTATTAAGAGGACAGGCCCACTATTAGAGGACAGGCCCAACTGTTAGAGGACAGGCCCAACTGTTAGAGGACAGGGCCACCTGTTAGAGGACAGGGCCACCTGTTAGAGGACAGGACCAACTATTAGAGGACAGGGCCAACTATTAGAGGACAGGGCCAACTATTAGAGGACAGGGCCAACTATTAGAGGACAGGGCCAACTATTAGAGGACAGGACCAACTATTAGAGGACAGGACCAACTATTAGGGGACAGGTCAACTATTAGAGGACATAACCAACTATTATAGGACAGGTCAACTATTAAAGGACAGGTCAACTATTAAGAGGACAGGCCCAACTGTTAGAGGACAGGGCCACCTGTTAGAGGACAGGACCAACTATTAGAGGACAGGGCCAACTATTAGAGGACAGGGCCAACTATTAGAGGACAGGACCAACTTATTACTGAGGACAGGACCAACTTATTACTGAGGACAGGGCCAACTATTAGAGGACAGGGCCAACTATTAGAGGACAGGACCAACTATTAGAGGACAGGGCCAACTATTAGAGGACAGGACCAACTTATTACTGAGGACAGGACCAACTATTAGAGGACAGGGCCAACTATTAGAGGACAGGACCAACTATTAGAGGACAGGGCCAACTATTAGAGGACAGGGCCAACTATTAGAGGACAGGGCCAACTATTAGAGGACAGGACCAACTTATTACTGAGGACAGGACCAACTATTAGAGGACAGGGCCAACTATTAGAGGACAGGGCCAACTATTAGAGGACAGGACCAACTTATTACTGAGGACAGGACCAACTATTAGAGGACAGGACCAACTTATTACTGAGGACAGGACCAACTATTAGAGGACAGGACCAACTTATTACTGAGGACAGGACCAACTATTAGAGGACAGGACCAACTTATTAATGAGGACAGGACCAACTATTAGAGGACAGGACCAACTTATTACTGAGGACAGGACCAACTATTAGAGGACAGGACCAACTTATTACTGAGGACAGGACCAACTATTAGAGGACAGGACCAACTATTAGAGGACAGGACCAACTATTAGAGGACAGGACCAACTTATTACTGAGGACAGGACCAACTTATTACTGAGGACAGGACCAACTTATTACTGAGGACAGGACCAACTATTAGAGGACAGGACCAACTTATTACTGAGGACAGGACCAACTATTAGAGGACAGGACCAACTTATTAATGAGGACAGGACCAACTATTAGAGGACAGGACCAACTTATTACTGAGGACAGGACCAACTATTAGAGGACAGGACCAACTTATTACTGAGGACAGGACCAACTATTAGAGGACAGGACCAACTATTAGAGGACAGGACCAACTTATTACTGAGGACAGGACCAACTTATTACTGAGGACAGGACCAACTATTAGAGGACAGGACCAACTTATTACTGAGGACAGGACCAACTTATTACTGAGGACAGGACCAACTATTAGAGGACAGGACCAACTATTAGAGGACAGGACCAACTTATTACTGAGGACAGGACCAACTATTAGAGGACAGGACCAACTTATTACTGAGGACAGGACCAACTATTAGAGGACAGGACCAACTTATTACTGAGGACAGGACCAACTTATTACTGAGGACAGGACCAACTTATTACTGAGGACAGGACCAACTTATTACTGAGGAGGAATGAATGGGGCTAACATGAAGCAGCATCAGCAGGAAAGAAGGGTCGGTCTGTCTGTCTGTCTGTCTGTCTGTCTGTCTGTCTCTCTCTCTCTCTCATTGAAACAGCATGGCTTCCTTCGTTACGTTCCTCTAAACAACTGCCGACTGCCACTCAGATGTGGTTATGGGGACTGGCGTGGGGAGAAAAGGGACTGGCGTGGGGAGAAAAGGGACTGGCGTGGGGAAGCAAGGTCTACACAGGGACATCTGAAAGCAGACTGAGGAGTTCCCTCCATACAGGATAAGCCTGTTGTGCAGGACTAATGGCAAGTTCATCTACCTGACGGTGTGAGACTGTCAGTTCGAACCCAGGCCTCCTGTGTGCACAGGTGTGTGAGAAAAAGTGTTAGCAGGAAGCGGTACACCTGCATTTGACTAAAGTGTGTGTGTGTGTGTGGGGGCAGCAGAAATACATATCTGGGGTAAGGAAAAAGCACCCGGAGAGGAGACACGGGGTTAAAGAACGTACCTTCTTCCCAGCGATGTATCCTCCTGCAGCCCCGAAGCTCTTGGTGAATGTTCCCATCATGACGTCGATGTCCGAGGGGTCTAGCCCAAACAGTTCTGTCACACCCCTCCCTGTCGGGCCCACCGCCCCGATGCTGTGAGCCTCGTCCAGGTACAGGTAGGCCTTGTACTTCTTCTTCAGGGCTACGACGTCCCGAAGACACACCACAGACCCCTCCATACTGTGGTAGCCAGAGGAGGGAGAAGAATACAGCGATTTAATTACAATTCAAGGCACACTTAACCAGCATGGCTACCACTGCATTCTGCAGCGATACACCATCCCATCTGGTTTGAGCTTAGTGGGACTATCATTTGTTTTTCAACAGGACAATGACCCAACACACCTCCAGGCTGTGTAAGAGCTATTTGACCAAGAAGGAGAGATGTAGTGCTGCATCAGATGACCTTGCCTCCACAATGACCTGACCTCAACCCAATTGAGATGGTTTGGGATGAGTTGGACCGCAGAGGGAAGGAAAAGCAGTGCTCAGCATATGTGGGAACTCCTTCAAGACTGTTGGAAAATTACCCCTATACATATCTACCTCCATCACTCCAGTATCCCTGCACATTGTTAATATGGTACTGGAACTGACCCTGTATATAGTCACCTTACCCCTATACATATCTACCTCCATCACTCCAGTATCCCTGCACATTGTTCATATGGTACTGGAACTGACCCTGTATATAGTCACCTTACCCCTATACATATCTACCTCCATCACTCCAGTATCCCTGCACATTGTTAATATGGTACTGGAACTGACCCTGTATATAGTATGATTACCCCTATACATATCTACCTCCATCACTCCAGTATCCCTGCACACTGTTAATATGGTACTGGAACTGACCCTGTATATAGTCACCTTACCCCTATACATATCTACCTCCATCACTCCAGTATCCCTGCACATTGTTAATATGGTACTGGAACTGACCCTGTATATAGTCACCTTACCCCTATACATATCTACCTCCATCACTCCAGAAGCTTGAAGCAAAACACGAGAAAAAAGCTCATGACATGAGGATGGTTCTGTTCTGTCTGAGTATCAGCTCCTATAATGACATGAGGATGGTTCTGTTCTGTCTGAATCTCAGCTCCTATAATGACATGAGGATGGTTCTGTTTTTAGATGTGTGTGTGTGTGTGTGTACTCACCTGTAGATTCCTTCCACCATGATCATGATCTTCTTCCAGGGACGGTGGGTCTGAGGCTGGCCACTACACACCGCCTCCTGCAACAGACGCTCCAGGCTCTGCATGTCTGACACATTTGGAATAGATCTGTGTCAATATACTGTACGTTTATAGCACACACACAGACAGACAGGTTTTAAGCAGTACACCACTAACCCACAACAGCAGGAACACATTCTACTAACCCACAACAGCAGGAACACATTCTACTAACCCACAACAGCAGGAACACCTTCTACTAACCCACAACAGCAGGAACACCTTCTACTAACCCACAACAGCAGGAACACCTTCTACTAACCCACAACAGCAGGAACACCTTCTACTAACCCACAACAGCAGGAACACCTTCTACTAACCCACAACAGCAGGAACACCTTCTACTAACCCACAACAGCAGGAACACCTTCTACTAACCCACAACAGCAGGAACACCTTCAACTAACCCACAACAGCAGGAACACCTTCAACTAATCCACAACAGCAGGAACACCTTCTACTAACCCACAACAGCAGGAACACCTTCTACTAACCCACAACAGCAAGAACACCTTCTACTAACCCACAACAGCAGGAACACCTTCTACTAACCCACAACAGCAAGAACACCTTCTACTAACCCACAACAGCAGGAACACCTTCTACTAACCCACAACAGCAGGAACACCTTCTACTAAACCACAACAGCAGGAACACCTTCTACTAACCCACAACAGCAGGAACACCTTCTACTAACCCACAACAGCAGGAACACCTTCTACTAACCCACAACAGCAGGAACACCTTCTACTAACCCACAACAGCAGGAACACCTTCTACTAAACCACAACAGCAGGAACACCTTCTACTAACCCACAACAGCAGGAACACCTTCAACTAACCCACAACAGCAGGAACACCTTCTACTAACCCACAACAGCAAGAACACCTTCTACTAACCCACAACAGCAGGAACACCTTCTACTAACCCACAACAGCAGGAACACCTTCTACTAACCCACAACAGCAGGAACACCTTCTACTAACCCACAACAGCAAGAACACATTATACTAACCCACAACAACAGGAACACCTTCTACTAACCCACAACAGCAAGAACACATTATACTAACCCACAACAGCAAGAACACATTATACTAACCCACAACAACAGGAACACCTTCTACTAACCCACAACAGCAAGAACACATTATACTAACCCACAACAGCAAGAACACATTATACTAACCCACAACAGCAGGAACACCTTCTACTAACCCACAACAGCAAGAACACCTTCTACTAACCCACAACAGCAAGAACACCTTCTACTAACCCACAACAGCAGGAGCACCTTCTACTAACCCACAACAGCAGGAACACCTTCTACTAACCCACAACAGCAGGAACACCTTCTACTAACCCACAACAGGAACCCCTTCTACTAACCCACAACAGCAGGAACACCTTCTACTAACCCACAACAGCAGGAACACCTTCAACTAACCCACAACACAGGAACACATTCTACTAACCCACAACACAGGAACACCTCAACTAACCCACAACAGCAGGAACACCTTCAACTAACCCACAACAGGAAATACATTATACTAACCCACAACAAGAAATACATTCTACTAAGGAAATACCAAATAAGGCAGAATGTGTCTATAATCTGCAGCAGATAGTGTTGGGAGGCAGACACAGTTTCCTGACTAAGCCATTTGGGAGGCAGACACAGTTTCCTGACTGAGCCATTTGGGAGGCAGACACAGCTTCCTGACTGAGCCATTTGGGAGGCAGACACAGTTTCCTGACTGAGCCATTTGGGAGGCAGACACAGCTTCCTGACTGAGCCATTTGGGAGGCAGACACAGTTTCCTGACTGAGCCATTTGGGAGGCAGACACAGCTTCTTGACTGAGCCATTTGGGAGGCAGACACAGCTTCCTGACTGAGCCATTTGGGAGGCAGACACAGTTTCCTGACTGAGCCATTTGGGAGGCAGACACAGCTTCTTGACTGAGCCATTTGGGAGGCAGACACAGCTTCCTGACTGAGCCATTTGGGAGGCAGACAGTTTCCTGACTGAGCCTAATTGTATTTATTTTACCAGGTAAGTTGACTGAGAACACATTCTCATTTACAGCAAAGACCTGCGGAATAGTTACAGGGGAGAGGAGGGGGATGAATGAGCCAATTGTAACCTGGGGATGTTTAGGTGACCATATGAGGGACAGCTTGGGAATTTAGCCAGGACACCCAGGTTAACACCCCTACTCTTACAAGTGCCCTTGGGATCTTTAATGACCTCAGAGAGTCAGGACACCCATTTAACGTCCCATCCGAAAGACAGCACCCTACACAGGGCAATGTCCCCAATCACTGCCCTGGGGCGTTGGGAACTTTTTTTTTTTAGACCAGAGGAAAGAGTGCCTCCTACTGTCCCTCCAACACCACTTCCAGCAGCATCTGGTCTCCCATCCAGGGACTGACCAGGACCAACCCTGCTTAGCTTCAGAAGCAAGCCAGCAGCATCTGGTCTCCCATCCAGGGACCAACCCTGCTTAGCTTCAGAAGCAAGACCAGCAGCATCTGGTCTCCCATCCAGGGACCAGCCCTGCTTAGCTTCAGAAGCAAGCCAGCCGTGGGATGCAGGGTGGTACCAGAGGAGAGGTCTCTGGAGAGGGGATAAGGACATGTATATCATTGGTGTGTGTTGGTAAGAGAAAAGTTGTGGGTTTAGTTCCTGCAGGCATCATACACATAAAAAATATACACTCACTGAACTGTAAAGAGGTTTTGGATAAATATACGGTTTCTATGTTTTGATACTGCAGTTACCATGGTTTTACCACTAGATGACAGAATCGATCAACTAGTTTGTAAGGAGGTAAAACTCACACGGACTACATGTATTGTATAAGCTACTCTACCACAACGTACAAACACCCACAGCCAGTCATAGATGATATTAACATCATGTATGTTTGCGTAATTATATCCATTTTACAAAACCTTTTTGGGGAAATAAATGGGATGTATATTCTGTACTCAGCATTCACTATCTGATACATAAACATATATGGTAACTAGAGTACGGAATGTAACATTACAGGACCAGAAATGTAGATGAGAGTCTCTGGTTCATTTAAAGCAGTGCTTCATCTCCCAGTGTCTGGTGGAAAGCAGACTGAACCAGGTTTCCCTCTAGGATTTAGCCTGTGCTTAGCTCCATTCCGTTTCTTTTTTATCCTGAAACTCTCCAGTCCTTAACGAGTATTCAGGACAAAAAAGTGAATTGCTTTGACACATTTTTTGCAGTTTTACATTAGAGCCTTGTTGTAAACAGGATGCATGTTATGGAATATGTTTTATTCTGTACAGGCTTACTTCTTTTCACTCTGTCATTTAGGTTAGTATTGTGGAGGAACTACAATGTTGTTTATCCATCCTCAGTTCCCTCCTATAATAGCCAATAAACTTTGTTTTAGAGTAACCATTGGCCTCATGGTAGGTTACATATTAACATATATACACACACCACATGGGATTCCTCTCTTAACACTACGAACAGATACAACACAGCCTAGTTGTCCATCTCAGTAATACATCCTACAGACAGACAGGCTGGTCAGGTGTCAGTGTGGTCTAACCTGTTCAGGAACGCTCTGCACTGGAATGACATCTCCACCCACACACAGTTAATATACACAGTTACCTATACAGACCACCTCCAGGTTCCTACAACACACAGTTACCTATACAGACCACCTCCAGGTTCCTACAACACACAGTTAACTATACAGACCACCTCCAGGTTCCTACAACACACCGTTAACTATACAGACCACCTCCAGGTTCCTACAACACACAGTTAAATATACAGACCACCTCCAGGTTCCTACAACACACAGTTAACTATACAGACCACCTCCAGGTTCCTACAACACACAGTTACCTATACAGACCACCTCCAGGTTCCTACAACACACAGTTAACTATACAGACCACCTCCAGGTTCCTACAACACACAGTTAACTATACAGACCACCTCCAGGTTCCTACAACACACCGTTAACTATACAGACCACCTCCAGGTTCCTACAACACACAGTTAAATATACAGACCACCTCCAGGTTCCTACAACACACAGTTACCTATACAGACCACCTCCAGGTTCCTACAACACACAGTTACCTATACAGACCACCTCCAGGTTCCTACAACACACAGTTAACTATACAGACCACCTCCAGGTTCCTACAACACACCGTTAACTATACAGACCACCTCCAGGTTCCTAAAACACACAGTTAACTATACAGACCACCTCCAGGTTCCTACAACACACAGTTAACTATACAGACCACCTCCAGGTTCCTACAACACACAGTTAACTATACAGACCACCTCCAGGTTCCTACAACACACAGTTAACTATACAGACCACCTCCAGGTTCCTACAACACACAGTTAACTATACAGACCACCTCCAGGTTCCTACAACACACAGTTAACTATACAGATCACCTCCAGGTTCCTACAACACACAGTTAACTATACAGACCACCTCCAGGTTCCTACAACACACACAGACACACTTTACAGGCCGCTGAAAGCCACACGTCTCAGACTAAGTGATGGGGGACACAAACACAATCAAACGTGGTATTGTGGAACACATCTTGTGGCACGTATTTAAAATGTAATTCAAAACATCACATCCTGTGTCTCACTCAGACAGGCTAGTGTTGGAGACAGGGACATGGAGAACTGGGGTCAACTGGTGGGAGTGCATGAGGCATGAGCTCAGTCAGACTCTTGGGTCCGGAGTTGAGCCGTGAGACTACCGTGGAGGGAGGGAGGATTGGGGGTCCTTTAACTGGCTCTGCTTGTCCCCGTCAATGACACATTACAGACGTTAACAGCAGCATCAGATAATGCTCTCCTGCCTACTGTACTGAGAGGGAGGGCCAGGGAGAATGTTTCTGACTGACGCCAAGGCACTCGGCTTTGTTGTCTTTTAGGTGTTTTTTTGTCATCTTTTTTAGTCAACCAGGTTTCTAGCCAACAATGTCACACAGCCAGTGAAAGAAGAGACACAGAGAAATAATTGATAGACACCTAGAGAGAGAGAGAACACACACACTAGATAGACACCTAGAGAGAGAGAGAACACACACTAGATAGACACCTAGAGAGAGAGAACACACACTAGATAGACACCTAGAGAGAGAGAGAACACACACTAGATAGACACCTAGAGAGAGAGAACACACACTAGATAGACACCTAGAGAGAGAGAGAACACACACTAGATAGACACCTAGAGAGAGAGAGAACACACACTAGATAGACACCTAGAGAGAGAGAACACACACTAGATAGACACCTAGAGAGAAAGAACACACACTAGATAGACACCTAGAGAGAGAGAACACACACTAGATAGACACCTAGAGAGAGAGAACACACACTAGATAGACACCTAGAGAGAAAGAACACACACTAGATAGACACCTAGAGAGAGAGAGAACACACACTAGATAGACACCTAGAGAGAGAGAACACACACTAGATAGACACCTAGAGAGAAAGAACACACACTAGATAGACACCTAGAGAGAGAGAGAACACACACTAGATAGACACCTAGAGAGAGAGAGAACACACACTAGATAGACACCTAGAGAGAGAGAACACACACTAGATAGACACCTAGAGAGAGAGAACACACACTAGATAGACACCTAGAGAGAGAGAACACACACTAGATAGACACCTAGAGAGAGAGAGAACACACACTAGATAGACACCTAGAGAGAGAGAGAACACACACTAGATAGACACCTAGAGAGAGAGAACACACACTAGATAGACACCTGCTAGGTTTAGGGTTACCAGTCTTATGTCACATACTGTACATATTATTGTTACCACAAGCAGATGGGAAAAACCGGTTGGAACGACGCAGATCAAAACCGGGTTGGAACGACGCAGATTAAAACCGGATTGGAACGGCGCAGATCAAAACCGGATTGGAGCAGCGCAGATCAAAACCGGGTTGGAGCAGCGCAGATCAAAACCGGATTGGAACGACGCAGATCAAAACCGGGTTGGAACGACGCAGATCAAAACCGGATTGGAACGACGCAGATCAAAACCGGATTGGAACGACGCAGATCAAAACCGGATTGGAACGACGCAGATCAAAACCGGATTGGAACGACGCAGATCAAAACCGGGTTGGAACGACGTACGTGGTTGAAAAAAGGTAGGAATTACATCATTTCAACCAGCTTTGGCCGTTGGGAATGAGTGTATCTCCATAGGACATCTACCTGTTATAGTGGTATGAGGATATACCTGACAGGGTTAGATCCATAGCTGTTAGGACATCTACCTGTTATAGTGGTATGAGGATATACCTGACAGGGTTAGATCCATAGCTGTTAGGACATCTACCTGTTATAGTGGTATGAGGATATACCTGACAGGGTTAGATCCATAGCTGTTAGGACATCTACCTGTTATAGTGGTATGAGGATATACCTGACAGGTTAGATCCATAGCTGTTAGGACATCTACCTGTTATAGTGGTATGAGGATATACCTGACAGGTTAGATCCATAGCTGTTAGGACATCTACCTGTTATAGTGGTATGAGGATATACCTGACAGGTTAGATCCATAGCTGTTAGGACATCTACCTGTTATAGTGGTATGAGGATATACCTGACAGGTTAGATCCATAGCTGTTAGGACATCTACCTGTTATAGTGGTATGAGGATATACCTGACAGGTTAGATCCATAGCTGTTAGGACATCTACCTGTTATAGTGGTATGAGGATATACCTGACAGGTTAGATCCATAGCTGTTAGGACATCTACCTGTTATAGTGGTATGAGGATATACCTGACAGGTTAGATCCATAGCTGTTAGGACATCTACCTGTTATAGTGGTATGAGGATATACCTGACAGGTTAGATCCATAGCTGTTAGGACATCTACCTGTTATAGTGGTATGAGGATATACCTGACAGGGTTAGATCCATAGCTGTTAGGACATCTACCTGTTATAGTGGTATGAGGATATACCTGACAGGTTAGATCCATAGCTGTTAGGACATCTACCTGTTATAGTGGTATGAGGATATACCTGACAGGATTAGATCCATAGCTGTTAGGACATCTACCTGTTATAGTGGTATGAGGATATACCTAACAGGTTAGATCCATAGCTGTTAGGACATCTACCTGTTATAGTGGTATGAGGATATACCTGACAGGTTAGATCCATAGCTGTTAGGACATCTACCTGTTATAGTGGTATGAGGATATACCTGACAGGTTAGATCCATAGCTGTTAGGACATCTACCTGTTATAGTGGTATGAGGATATACCTGACAGGTTAGATCCATAGCTGTTAGGACATCTACCTGTTATAGTGGTATGAGGATATACCTGCCAGGTTAGATCCATAGCTGTTAGGACATCTACCTGTTATAGTGGTATGAGGATATACCTGCCAGGTTAGATCCATAGCTGTTAGGACATCTACCTGTTATAGTAGTATGAGGATATACCTGACAGGTTAGATCCATAGCTGTTAGGACATCTACCTGTTATAGTGGTATGAGGATATACCTGACAGGTTAGATCCATAGCTGTTAGGACATCTACCTGTTATAGTGGTATGAGGATATACCTGACAGGTTAGATCCATAGCTGTTAGGACATCTACCTGTTATAGTGGTATGAGGATATACCTGACAGGGTTAGATCCATAGCTGTTAGGACATCTACCTGTTATAGTGGTATGAGGATATACCTGCCAGGTTAGATCCATAGCTGTTAGGACATCTACCTGTTATAGTGGTATGAGGATATACCTGCCAGGTTAGATCCATAGCTGTTAGGACATCTACCTGTTATAGTGGTATGAGGATATACCTGACAGGTTAGATCCATAGCTGTTAGGACATCTACCTGTTATAGTGGTATGAGGATATACCTGACAGGTTAGATCCATAGCTGTTAGGACATCTACCTGTTATAGTGGTATGAGGATATACCTGACAGGTTAGATCCATAGCTGTTAGGACATCTACCTGTTATAGTGGTATGAGGATATACCTGACAGGTTAGATCCATAGCTGTTAGGACATCTACCTGTTATAGTGGTATGAGGATATACCTGACAGGTTAGATCCATAGCTGTTAGGACATCTACCTGTTATAGTGGTATGAGGATATACCTGACAGGATTAGATGCATAGCTGTTAGGACATCTACCTGTTATAGTGGTATGAGGATATACCTGACAGGGTTAGATCCATAGCTGTTAGGACATCTACCTGTTATAGTGGTATGAGGATATACCTGACAGGTTAGATCCATAGCTGTTAGGACATCTACCTGTTATAGTGGTATGAGGATATACCTGACAGGTTAGATCCATAGCTGTTAGGACATCTACCTGTTATAGTGGTATGAGGATATACCTGACAGGTTAGATCCATAGCTGTTAGGACATCTACCTGTTATAGTGGTATGAGGATATACCTGACAGGTTAGATCCATAGCTGTTAGGACATCTACCTGTTATAGTGGTATGAGGATATACCTGACAGGTTAGATCCATAGCTGTTAGGACATCTACCTGTTATAGTGGTATGAGGATATACCTGACAGGATTAGATCCATAGCTGTTAGGACATCTACCTGTTATAGTGGTATGAGGATATACCTGACAGGGTTAGATCCATAGCTGTTAGGACATCTACCTGTTATAGTGGTATGAGGATATACCTGCCAGGTTAGATCCATAGCTGTTAGGACATCTACCTGTTATAGTGGTATGAGGATATACCTGACAGGGTTAGATCCATAGCTGTTAGGACATCTACCTGTTATAGTGGTATGAGGATATACCTGCCAGGTTAGATCCATAGCTGGGTTTTCAACAGAGGGGGAGAGTAAAGCAGTAGCCCAGAGAAGCCACCACTGCTAAACTGGATCGTAGGCTGACAGTATTAGTCCCTCCGTTATGCGATTACCTTGAGAAAACACAGACTGTCTTCCGACTATGAGTATCTGCACAGCACATGAACCTGTTGTCTCACGTCAGCCAGTGACAGTGGCAACACATCGTGTCATAATGGCAGAGCGGCCAGAAGATGGTCATGCCAGTTTGAGTTTATCCCACAGAGCTGTCAGAGACCACACATGTGTTGGGGTTTGGGTACTTTAGTTTGAGAGTCTACTTACTGTTGTGCTTGAACACCCGAATGGTTGCCCCTGACAACCTGGCCCCCAAGATCAGAGAGGTGTGGTTCAGCACATCACTCAGAATCAGGCAGCCCTGGAAACAAGAACAGGATAGATTAGGTGTAGTCTGGTGGTGCTGTATAGATTAGGTGTAGTCTGGTGGTGATGTATAGATTAGGTGTAGTCTGGTGGTGCTGTATAGATTAGGTGTAGTCTGGTGGTGCTGTATAGATTAGGTGTAGTCTGGTGGTGATGTATAGATTAGGTGTAGTCTGGTGGTGATGTATAGATTAGGTGTAGTCTGGTGGTGATGTATAGATTAGGTGTAGTCTGGTGGTGCTGTATAGATTAGGTGTAGTCTGGTGGTGCTCTATAGATTAGGTGTAGTCTGGTGGTGCTGTATAGATTAGGTGTAGTCTGATGGTGATGTATAGATTAGGTGTAGTCTGGTGGTGATGTATAGATTAGGTGTAGTCTGGTGGTGCTGTATAGATTAGGTGTAGTCTGGTGGTGCTGTATAGATTAGGTGTAGTCTGGTGGTGCTGTATAGATTAGGTGTCTGAACAGAGACCTAGCCTGGTAATATATCCAGTCCCTGTGGACAGAGACCTAGCCTGGTGATATAGCCAGTCCCTGTGGACAGAGACCTAGCCTGGTAATATAGCCAGTCCCTGTGGACAGAGACCTAGCCTGGTGATATAGCCAGTCCCTGTGGACAGAGACCTAGCCTGGTAATATAGCCAGTCCCTGTGGACAGAGACCTAGCCTGGTAATATAGCCAGTCCCTGTGGACAGAGACCTAGCCTGGTGATATAGCCAGTCCCTGTGGACAGAGACCTAGCCTGGTGATATAGCCAGTCCCTGCAGGGGGAAGCCATGGTCTTCTATGCCTGCCTGGTGGGGCAAATCCACCACTTGAGATGCATGAACCACCACTGTGGCCTGGTCCTTGACACAAATACCCCCAACCCCCCCAGGCCGCCTCCCTTTCCTCCCATCCAGTCCAATCAGTGACAGCTGTACTGCTGAGTTTCACGGCGGTAACCCCTGGCCGTTCCGTGTGAGCCGGGGCTGGTGAAGCAATACATTTCTGAATGAATAAATTAGCTGTGTTCGGCAGCAGAGCATGGGGGTAATGAAGCCCTGGAGTGGTGACCTGCTCTCCTCCACTATGTACTGCCCTCTCCTGTCTGTCCTTCAACTAAGGCTGTGTGTGTGTGTCTAGACTGCCCTCAGCCTCCATGCTCTACTGTTATGTTTAATGAAGCTGGCACCCTATTCCCTACATAGTACACCACTGTTGACCAGGGTCCATAGGACACCCTATTCCCTACATAGTACACCACTGTTGACCAGGGTCCATAGGACACCCTATTCCCTACATAGTACACCACTGTTGACCAGGGTCCATAGGACACCCTATTCCCTACATAGTACACCACTGTTGACCAGGGTCCATAGGACACCCTATTCCCTACATAGTACACCACTGTTGACCAGGGTCCATAGGACACCCTATTCCCTACATAGTACACCACTGTTGACCAGGGTCCATAGGACACCCTATTCCCTACATAGTACACCACTGTTGACCAGGGTCCATAGGACACCCTATTCCCTCAGGGTCCATAGGACACCCTATTCCCTACATAGTGCACTACTTTGACCAGGGCCCATAGGAACACAGACTAGGTATTGAGTTTAATTGATATTTATTATCATGTGGATGGAATTCTCTTTAAATTTAGGCCATGTTATCTTTAGAGTACAGACACAAACATTAATTCAGACATTCTGAACAGCCCATGTAGAAGCAAAGCTAATTTAGGTTAATAGGTTCATTTGATTCAGTAGAGACTAAAAACACAGAGCTCTCTGTGGATGAACACTGTTTCAATCTGGTTAGATGACAAAGAGAGAGAGTGTGCGTGCGTGTGTGTGAGAGAGAGACCCACCTTGCCAACCAGTGCTGGTATGTTCATGGAATTGGTAGCGAAGCCCATACCCATAGCCATGCTGGCCTCCACCCCCAGGAAGGTGGCAACAAGCTGCTCCAACTCCTCATGGATAGACAGGTTCCCTGATGGACAGACAACAGGACAGGAGTTAAGAATGAGGAGATCCATTTCAGTGATCACTTTGATACTGTTAAAGTCTGTTAAGAGCGCTTTACCAATCAATGGTTTCTAGGGGAATGCGTGCTGCTTGTCTAAGTAAAGTAAACATTGAAGGTTTTCTGCCTTCCAAAGAAGCTTGTAGTCATTTTTAAATTTTTTGGAAGGTTAAGAATCAACAGTCTTTCCAGCATGTTGGTCTTTGTCAGTGGTCAGTGACGGACCCAGGAAGATCAGCCATGTTTTGGACAAGGTGAGTTGGTCAGTGACGGACACAGGAAGATCAGCCATGTTTTGGACAAGGTGAGTTGATCAGTGACGGACCCAGGAAGATCAGCCATGTTTTGGACAAGGTGAGTTGGTCAGTGACGGACCCAGGAAGATCAGCCATGTTTTGGACAAGGTGAGTTGGTCAGTGACGGACACAGGAAGATCAGCCATGTTTTGGACAAGGTGAGTTGGTTAGTGACGGACCCAGGAAGATCAGCCATGTTTTGGACAAGGTGAGTTGGTTAGTGACGGACCCAGGAAGATCAGCCATGTTTTGGACAAGGGGAGTTGGTCAAAGTCACCATTATTAGTCAGTTGTACAACCGAATGCCATCAACCGAAATGTGTCTTCCGCATTTAACCCAACCCCTCTGAATCAGAGAGGTGCGGGGGGCTGCCTTTAATCGACATCCACGTCTTCGGCGCCCGGGGAACAGTGGGTTAACTGCCTTGTTCAGGGGCAGAACGACAGATTTTTACCTTGTCAGCTCGGGGATTTGAACTTGCAGCCCTCCGGTTACAAGTCCAACGCTCTAACCACTAGGCTACCTGCCGCCCCAAAAAAAAAGTCAAAGTCACCATTATTAGTCAGTTGTACAACCGAATGCCTTCAACCGAAATGTGTCTTCCGCATTTAACCCAACCCCTCTGAATCAGAGAGGTGCGGGGGCTGCCTTTTAATCGACATCCACGTCTTGGCGCCGGGAACAGTGGGTTAACTGCCTTGTTCAGGGCAGAACGACAGATTTTTACCTTGTCAGCTCGGGGATTTGAACTTGCAGCCCTCCGGTTACAAGTCCAACGCTCTAACCACTAGGCTACCTGCCGCCCCAGTGACGGACCCAGGAAGAGTAGCTGCTGCTTTAGAGGTAGCTAATGGGGATACTAATAAAATAAATTCAATTAGGATGCTGAGTCCTGCATAAAGTTAGTAGTCAATTAGAGTGACGTATCCCTTTAAATCCCAGGTAATATCAGATCCAGAACCAAGGTAAACGCATCGTAACAGCTCTAGGTCTGCCATTGGTTTTGGACAGTTCAATAAAATGCTGGAGACAGTTCTAGGTGAGTCCCAGATGATATCCTTTCTATAGTTGATGCATCATGCACAGATGTAGGATCTTAATTTGATCACTCTTGTTGCTGAGAATTTTCCTGCACAGCAGAAAAATGCAAAACTTGTAGAGTATTTGTGTAAAAAAAGAAAAAGAAAAAAAAAAAAAAAAGAAATGGCTTCTAAAGTGTGTAATTTCCATTTATAAAATGTCCGACTTGATTTGCCATAAAGATACATTTAGCAAACCATACAAAAAATGCCCATTAATTATAATCCACATAATAATTCACATCCTGTTACTGCAGGATTACTGAAAAAAAAATGCAACATGCAACAATTTGAAAGATTTTACTGAGTTACAGGTTATAATCAGTCAGTTTAATAAATGCATCAATCCCTAATCTATGTATTTCACATGACTGGGAGTACAGATATGTATATGTTGGTCACAGATACCTTAAACATGGGTAAGGGCATGGAACTGAAAACCAGTCAGTATCTGGTGTGACCACCGTTTGCCTCATGCAGCGCAACACATCTCCTTCACATAGAGTTGATCAGCCTGTTGATTGTGGCCGGTGGAATGTTGTCCCCACTCCTCTTCAATGGCTGTGCAAAAAAATTAGAGCCAAGCTTTATAGCAAAACCTCATTCTCATTTTTTTGTTTATTAGGATCTTCATTAGCATTTGCAGAAGAGGCAACTACTCTTCCTGGGGTCCACATCTCAGTGGTTAAAAGTTGTTCAATAATGAGGGCCTTAATAACACCGCTCTTTTTCCACAGCCCATCTGCCTCCGATACTGGGCTTACCGGGAGTAGAATTCCTAACTCAAAAAAAAGCAGTCTTCTTGTCAGGGATGCTGGTTTAACAATGAGCTATTTTTATATACGCCATCTAGCCGACACTTTTATCCAGAATGACTTACAGTCAGAAGGTGAGTTCATACATTGTACCATACAGTACTCAGACCCTTTGACTTTTCCCACATTTTGTTAGGTTACAGCCTTATTTTAGAATGGATTTAAAAATAATAATAATCCTCACCCATCTACACACAGTACCCCAAATGACAAAGCAAAAACAGGTTTTTATTTTGTATTACCATATCATTTTTGAATGTTCTCTATAGTTATGTACTTAAATGTATTAATTGACCAATTCAGCACATTTGGGCAGACTTGATAAAACATTTTGAACAGTAATGCAATGGTTCATTGGATCAGTCTAAAACTTTGCACATACACTAGTGGCCAAAATCTATATGGCACTTAGACTCCTAAGTGATATAATGGCTTTTCTCTTGAATTTCAAAGATGGAACAAAAAAAAAAATATATATATATTCTCCTAAATTAATTTCACATTTCCACAAACTTCAAAGTGTTTCCTTTCAAATGGTTTCAAGAATATGCATATCCTTGCTTCAGGTCCGGAGCTATAGGCAGTTAGATTTGGGAATGTCATTTTAGGCAGAAATTGATCCTTAAGAGTCTGGAGAGCGTTTCATGATGGTACACCATAACATCTAATAGCATTTCCTCTCTGCTCACACACACAGTGGATGGGCCCCATAGGTAATGATCCAGGCTTATGCTACGTACTATACATATTTTAACATATTTTAATAATTCATTCAACGCTGCAGCCGCCACCAAGTTAATTAAAGACTCTGCCGGTATAATTCCTGAGAAATATAATAAATGATGTGAGATAAAAGAGATGGGCCAAGACACAAATGACACCCTATTCCCAATATAGAACACTACTTTACACCAGAGCCCAATGACACCCTATTCCCTATATAAGGCACTATTTTAGACCAGAGCCCAATGACACCCTATTCCCTATATAGAACACTACTTTAGACCAGAGCCCAATGACACCCTATTCCCTATGTAGAGCACTACTTTAGACCAGAGCCCAATGACACCCTATTCCCAATATAGAACACTACTTTAGACCAGAGCCCAATGACACCCTATTCCCTATATAAGGCACTATTTTAGACCAGAGCCCAATGACACCCTATTCCCTATATAGAACACTACTTTAGACCAGAGCCCAATGACACCCTATTCCCTATATAGAACACTACTTTAGACCAGAGCCCAATGACACCATATTCCCTATGTAGACCAGAGCCCAATGACACCCTATTCCCTATGTAGAGCAATACTTTAGACCAGAGCCCAAATGACACCCTATTCCCTATGTAGAGCACTACTTTAGATCAGAGCCCAAATGACACCCTATTCCCTATGTAGAACACTACTTTAGACCAGAGCCCAATGACACCCTATTCCCTATATAGAACACTACTTTAGACCAGAGCCCAATGACACCCTATTCCCTATATAGAACACTACTTTAGACCAGAGCCCAATGACACCCTATTCCCTATATAGAACACTACTTTAGACCAGAGCCCAATGACACCCTATTCCCTATATAAGGCACTATTTTAGACCAGAGCCCAATGACACCCTATTCCCTATATAGAACACTACTTTAGACCAGAGCCCAATGACACCCTATTCCCTATGTAGAGCACTACTTTAGACCAGAGCCCAATGACACCCTATTCCCAATATAGAACACTACTTTAGACCAGAGCCCAATGACACCCTATTCCCTATATAAGGCACTACTTTAGACCAGAGCCCAATGACACCCTATTCCCTATATAGAACACTACTTTAGACCAGAGCCCAATGACACCCTATTCCCTATGTAGAGCACTACTTTAGACCAGAGCCCAATGACACCCTATTCCCTATATAGAACATTACTTTAGACCAGAGCCCAATGACACCCTATTCCCTATATAGAACACTACTTTAGACCAGAGCCCAATGACACCATATTCCCTATGTAGACCAGAGCCCAATGACACCCTATTCCCTATGTAGAGCAATACTTTAGACCAGAGCCCAAATGACACCCTATTCCCTATGTAGAGCACTACTTTAGATCAGAGCCCAAATGACACCCTATTCCCTATGTAGAACACTACTTTAGACCAGAGCCCATGTAAAGTGTTGTTCCCATGTTTCATGAGCTGAAATAAAATATCCCAGAAATGTTCCATACACACAAAAAGCGTATTTATCTCAAATGTTGTGCACAAATGTGTTGCCAAGATAATCCATCCACCTGACAGGTTTGACATATCAAGAAGCTGATTAAACAGCATGACAATTACACAGGTGCACCTTGTGCTGGGGGCAATAAAAAGGCTACTCTAAAAAGTGCAGTTTTTTTCACACAACACAATGCCACAGATGTCTCACGTTTTGAGGGAGCGTGCAATTGACATGCTGACTTCAGGAATGTCCACCAGAGCTATTGCCAGAACATTTCATGATCATTTCTCTACCATTGTTTCAGAGAATTTGGCAGTACGTCCAACTGGCCTCACAACCACAGACCACGTATAACCACACCAGCCCAGGACCTCCACATCTGGCTTCTTCACCTGCGGGATCGTCTGAGACCAGCCACACGGACAGCTGATGAAACTGAGGAGTATGTAATGAATCCCTTTTGTGGGGAAAAAGTCAGTATTAGCGAGAACCAATCTACTAGTCAGTCTGATCAGTCTGTCTACGTCTCAAATGGACCCTATTCTCCTCAAACAGACTGGGACTACGTCTCAAATGGACCCTATTCTCATCAAACACAGACTGAGTCTCAAATGTGCATAACGTAAAAAATATTTGTTGGTCTAATGTGATTAATGAGGAATGTAAAAACTGTCTGGTTGAAAGAGATGGGGCAGAAGGAGTGGCTAATAAGTCTGGCTGCATATCTGACTGGCTGACAAATTGAGAAATGAATGTGACTAAACTCAACAAAAATAAAATGTATTATGAAGCCAAGATCAATGATATTAAGAATGATGGAAAATAACTTGAGTACTTTAAATGAAATTATGGGTAGAAAGACAAACTCAACTCCTTTCTTCATCAAATCAGATGGCTTATTCATCACAAAACCATTTGATGTTGCCAATTATTTTAATGATTATTTCATTGGCAAAGTGGGAAAACTTAGGCAGTAAATGCCCACGACAGACAGTGAGCAATTATATTAATGTATAAAAAAATTAATAATGAAAGAAAAGCAGTGCAAGTTTGAATTGGGTTAGTGTGGGAGAGGTGGAAAAACTATTGTTTATGATCAATAATGACAAACCTCCTGGCATTGACAACTTAGATGGAAAGCTACTGAGGATGGTGGCTGACTCTATAGCCACTCCTATCTGTCATATTTTTAATCTGAGCCTAGAGGAAAGTCTTTGTCCTCAGGCCTGGAAGAAAGCCAAAGAAATTCTGCTACCCAAGAGTGGTAAAGCGGCCTTTACTGGTTCTAACAGACCTATAAGCTTGCTGCCAGCTGTTTGACCAAATACAATGTTATTTCTCTGTAAACAAATTAACAACAGACTCAGCATGCTTATAGAGAAGGGCACTCAACATGTACTGCAGTGGCACAAATGACCGGTTGAAAGAAATTGATAATAAGAAGATTGTGGGAGCTGTAATGTTAGATTTCAGTGCAGCCTTTGATATTATTGACCATAACCGTTTGCGTTATGGCTTTTCAACCTCCCCATATCGTGGATTCAGAGCTATCTATCTAATAGAACTCAAAGGGTTTTCTTTAATGGAAGCGTCTCGAATGTCAAACATGTAAAGTGTGATGTACCGCAGGGCAGCTCTCTAGGCCCTCCTTTCTATTTTTACCAATGACCTGACACTGGCATTAAACAAAGCATGTGTGTCCATGTCTGCTGATGGTTCAACCATATACACATCAGCAACCACAGCTAATGAACTCACTGAAACCCTTAACAAAGAGTTACGGTCTGTTTTGGAATGGGTGGCCAGTAATAAACTGGTCCTGAACATCTCGAAAACTAAGAGCAGAACAGAGAGGCACGTTTTGCTCTTAATTGTAATCAGAGGGCTGATAGAAATAATATGCTGCCAGTCTCTTTTGGCTAAGAGTTGAGGAGAGACTGACTGCATCACTTCTTATTATAAGAAACAATGTGTTGAATATGCAAACAATTTGGGATTGTCAACACACACTCAAACTCACCCACCCACCCACCCCACACACACACTCACCCCCCACACACACTCACCCCCCACACTCACCCCCACACACACTCACTCACCCACCCCACTCACCCACCCACCCACCCCACCCCCACACACTCAAACTCACCCACCCACCCCACACACTCACTCACTCACTCACCCACCCACCCCACACACTCACACACTCAACCACCCCACTCACCCACCCACCCCACACACTCAACAACACACACCCACCCACCCACCCACCCCACACACCCACCCCACCCCCACACACTCAAACTCACCCACCCACCCCCCACACACACTCACCCACCCACCCCACACACTCACTCACTCACCCACCCACCCCACACACTCACTCACCCACCCCACCCACCCCACACGCACTCCACCCACCCCACACTCACCCACCCACCCCACACGCACACTCACCCACCCCACGCACGCACGCACTCACCCCCACACACTCACACTCACCCACCCACCCCCACACACACTCACCCACCCCCACACACACTCACACACATACACATTACCCCCCACACACACATTACCCCACACACACACACACTCACCCACCCCACACACACACTCACACACATACACATTACCCCCCACACACACATTACCCCACACACACACACACTCACCCACCCCACACACACTCACTCACTCACTCACTCACTCACTCACTCACCCACCCACCCTCACCCACCCAAAACACACTCACTCACCCACCCTCACCCACCCCACGCACACACTCACCCATCCCACACACTCACCCACCCCACACACTCACCCATTTCCTGTCGTGTGCTGCAGACCCCGAGGCCATACTGCTGCGTTCTGTCTGCTACAGTCTTCAGGAAATCCGCGCCGTTCTCAGCGAAACCCAGGTAGTTATAGGAACCCATGTTGATCACGTTGTCTATGGTCTTCCCTGTTAACCTGAAAACACACACAGATCGTTTCATCATGTTAAACCCATGTTGATCACGTTGTCTATGGGTTTCCCTGTTAACCACACAGATAAAAGGATGAACATGCACTAATCACTTTCTATCCTGTTTCTAGCAATTTTGTTCCACACAATGCATGTCTGAGATACACTCACCAAACAACCTAACTGAATTACACAGTATTAGCGAGAACCAATCTACTACATAATACAATAAGCTATTATTCACCCAGTCTACCAGTAAACCCCAATAAGTTATTATTCACCCAGTCTACCAGTAAACCACAATAAGTTATTATTCACCCAGAGTCTACCAGTAAACCCCAATAAGTTATTATTCACCCGGAGTCTACCAGTAAACCCCAATAAGTTATTATTCACCCAGAGTCTACCAGTAAACCCCAATAAGTTATTATTCACCCGGAGTCTACCAGTAAACCCCAATAAGTTATTATTCACCCGGAGTCTACCAGTAAACCCCAATAAGTTATTATTCACCCGAGTCTACCAGTAAACCCCAATAAGTTATTATTCACCCGGAGTCTACCAGTAAACCCCAATAAGTTATTATTCACCCGGAGTCTACCAGTAAACCCCAATAAGTTATTATTCACCCGGAGTCTACCAGTAAACCCCAATAAGTTGTTATTAACCCTAATATAGCTACCACCATATAGCTACCACCATGTAGCTACCACCATGTAGCTAATATAGCTACCACCATATAGCTACCACCATGTAGCTACCACCATATAGCTAAAATAGCTACCACCATGTGGCTACCACCATATAGCTAAAATAGCTACCACCATATAGCTACCACCATATAGCTACCACCATGTAGCTAATATAGCTACCACCATATAGCTACCACCATGTAGCTAATATAGCTACCACCATGTAGCTACCACCATATAGCTACCACCATGTAGCTAATATAGCTACCACCATGTAGCTACCACCATATAGCTAGAATAGCTACAGCCATATAGCTAACACAATGTAGCTACCACCATGTAGCTAATATAGCTACCATCATGTAGCTACCACCATATACATCTTTCAGAAGGCACCATGTAGCTACCACCATATTGCTGCCACGTATACATCATCTCAGATCTACACGTGCCTATGCAGCAGGGGTTGATTTGGGATTCAAGGTGAATAAGTGTCAGTACCTGAATGTCCAGTTGTAATCTGGGGACACCCTCTCCATCACATCAAACACTGGGCCAGGTAGACTGCAGATCGGTCTGTTCCAGTTGTCTCTTACTCTCATGTACAGGTTACGGGTGTAGAAGTTCTCAAAGTCTTGATACAGGGGGACAAAATCCTGAGGACATATTGAAAACAGGTTAATTATCACAGCACAGCATACAATAATAATATAATACAATAATATGATAATACATACTACATGGTTTTTATACCTTCAAGTTTGATTGAATACTTAGAGTGGAGGTGCAGTGCACTACTCAAATACAATACAATTTTATTTGACAACAATGCAGAGGGGCCGCTTGCCGTGTAGTAGCAGAGAGAATAGTCTATGACTTGGGTGGTTGGAGTCTTTTTTTAGGGCCTTCCTCTGACACCACCTGATATAGAGGTCCTGGGTGGCAAGGGAGTAGAGGAAGGGACTAAGCACTGTGTTGAGGGTCAGTGTGGCGGATGTGTTGTTGCCTACCCTCTAGGGCTGGGAATTATTATTGGTATATTTTCCATGATGGAGATCATTAGTTCTACCTCTGAGGAGCAGAGCACACCACAGTTCATTAACTTCTTAGGGCTAGGGTCCCATTTTACGAATTTTCGCCTGTCTGACATGCCCAAAGTAAAATGCCTGCCACTCAGGCCCAGTAACTAGGATATGCACATAATTAGTACTATTGGATATGAAACACTCTGAAGTTTCTAAAACTGTTAAAATAATGTCTGTGCGTATAACAGAACTGATATAGCAGGCAAAAACCCGAGAAAGTTCTGTCCGGAAATCATTTTTCTTTTGACTTTTCCTTACTTTGAATGCCTGTTTATTGAATTTTTAGGGAAATAGGACTCAGGTTGCAGTACCTATGGCGTCCACTAGATGTCAAGTCTTTAGACAGCGTTCTATGAGTTTGTCTTGAGAAACAACAACATACAGGATGTTTATATCAGTGGAGCCACGAAGACATTTCTGTCTAGTGCGTGAGAGACCCGGGAGCGCGCAGCTCGGTGTTGACCTTTTCTATCGTGTAGGTTATTATCCGAGTGAAATATAATAGCCAATATAGATAAATGAATGCCTAAAGATAAATTATAAATGTTTGATTTGTTTGGGCAAAGTTGATAGGTATAATTTTAACGCATTTTCTTCACTGTACAACGGGCGAGTAGACTGGAAATGCTTGGTGGACTACCTGAACATAACGCACCAACCAAACGGAGATTTATGGATATAATAAATGACTTTTTCTAACAAAAGAACCATGGATTCTCTTGTTTGGACACTTGGGAAGCCCTCAGCAGAAGTTCTTCAAAAGGTAAGCGATTTATTTGAGCTCTTATATGGGTTTTGTGAGACCCGCGCTGGATATGAATTTATGCTAATGTGGAAAATATGTAAGGTGCTATCCTCAAACAATCAAATGTTGTGCTTTCGCCGTAAAGCCTTTTGGAAATCAACGCTGTGATATTAACAAGACTCTAATCTTTGCAACCATATGCAACACTTGTATATCCATGAATGTTAAATATTACTAATTTTTATTTTGAATTTGCCGCGCTTTGTTTGCTCCGAAAACGAACCCACTCACGGGATCGGATTCGTAAGAGGTTAACACCAGATCAGATCAACCACAGCAGGTATCCTAGCGGTTAGAATGTTGGGCAGGAAGCCTAGCGGTTGGAGCGTTGGGGAGGAAGCCTAGCGGTTGGAGCGTTGGGCAGGAAGCCTAGTGGTTGGAGCGTTGGGCATGTAGCCTAGCGGTTAAAGCGTTGGGCAGGTAGCCTAGTGGTTAGAGCGTTGGGCAGGTAGCCTAGTGGTTGGAGCGTTGGGCATGTAGCCTAGTGGTTAGAGCGTTGGGCATGTAGCCTAGCGGTTAGAGCGTTGGGCAGGTAGCCTAGCGGTTGGAGCGTTGGGCATGTAGCCTAGCGGTTGGAGCGTTGGGCAGGTAGCCTAGCGGTTGGAGCGTTGGGCAGGTAGCCTAGCGGTTGGAGCGTTGGGCATGTAGCCTAGCGGTTGGAGCGTTGGGCATGTAGCCTAGCGGTTGGAGCGTTAGGCATGTAGCCTAGCGGTTAGAGCATTGGGCAGGAAGCCTATCGGTTGGAGCATGGGCCAGTAATCCAAATGTTGCTAATTCGAATCCCAGAGCCGACAAGGTGAAAAGTCTGGTCATCTGCCCTTGAGCAAAGCACTTAACTCAAATTTCTTCAGGTTCACCGTCAATAATGGCTGATCCCTGGCTCTCCTGTGACGATCTGAAGGATCAGGCTACAGTGGGCTCTACAGTGAGCTCTCGCTCAGAGGGGAGAGAGGGAAGTCTACTGTTTTATGGTCGGTCATAAAATACGCTGCGCATATGCTCTGTAGTGTTCGAGGTTGGAATGTAAACTGTGGAACACAGAGAGACCCTTGGACATCAAAAGTTTGAATAATGAAACAATATTTATATATTTTTGAGAATGTGGGAGTGGTCTGTGGACCACAAGGGACAGTCATGACAAGTGTGTTTCATTTGGTAATCTCATGAAAGACAGGAAACCCACATTACTGTATCTCTGTTTGTGTACACTTTTCAATTATCAGATTCACATCTAGATTAAATATGAAACTATTTGTGAAAAGATGTAATGTGACGTTGGCCTTCTAAACAAGATACTTGTTAAGATGTAAAGTTTTAACTAGTCAGTGGCCACTCACCCGTGAGGCCAGACATTACATCAGGCGTCATAGAATCGCCCCTTTGTCCACAGAGTATAAAACCACTTCCTACAAAATGTACATTAAGTCAGAACGTCGGGAATGAGTGCCCACGTTGGAATGGCTACAATTCTCTTGGCCATTAGACCAGACAGCATGCAGCTGACGCTACATGTGAAATGGTTAAGAACTACAACTCTATAGGCCACGGAGACCAGACAGCGTGTAACGTTGGCTACACGGCTAGAAATGGTTCAACTCTAAAACATTTCCACAGAAGGAACAAATCTTAGACGAGGCCTTTTTAGTCTGCAGCTGTAAATGTACGTAGCCTAGGACGAAGAATACCGACAACCGCAACCAGAGACTTTTCTGTCATCTCTCTCCAGCAGATGGACCGGCGACCACAGAGAGAGACAAGACATACACGCGTAAATATGTAAATAGGTCTGTTTGTGGCATATTGTCAACTCCATTGGTCATTCCCTACATGGGCCCCCTGTTCCCTACATAGGCCCCCTGTTCCCTACATGGGCCCCCTGTTCCCTACATGGGCCCCCTGTTCCCTACATGGGCCCCCTGTTCCCTACATGGGCCCCCTGTTCCCTACATAGGCCCCCTGTTCCCTACATAGGCCCCCTGTTCCCTACATAGGCCCCCTGTTCCCTACATGGGCCCCCTGTTCCCTACATGGGCCCCCTGTTCCCTACATGGGCCCCCTGTTCCCTACATGGGCCCCCTGTTCCCTACATGGGCCCCCTGTTCCTACATAGGCCCCCTGTTCCCTACATAGGCCCCCTGTTCCCTACATAGGCCCCCTGTTCCCTACATGGGCCCCCTGTTCCCTACATGGGCCCCCTGTTCCCTACATGGGCCCCTGTGAAGTGAACCTTCACCCAAGGAAAGATTGATCGCCTCAGTAGTGATGCAAATCCTAACTATGCCGAGGGGCTGAAAATGTAAGTGAAAAGAATGCAGACATTGCAACAGACTCTCCAAAAATGGACCATCAGGCGCAGGCCTTGTGAAGGTTCTCTCCAGTTTAGCCCTCAACTATGCCCACCAGCAGAGATGGACATTGGTCCAATACCTCAGCGCCCAGCATAGGCACGGGCAGGAAGCTGTGGAGGTCAAGGGACAGGTGGAGAGAACCAGGAAGTTGGCGTTGAAAGCCGAAAAAAGACAAGCTACTGCTAGCCGAGGAACTGTGTGTAAGAACAGATCAATTGGAAGATCTTACACTTATGAGAAAGAATGCGAGCAAACTCTTGACAAAGTCCGTATTCTAAAGGAACAACTCATTTTAGCCAAAACTAAATACGATGAAGTCCACGCAAAACTAGATGAATCTGGCGAGCAACTTGATGCAAATGGTTTTGAACGAAACCACTCAAAGCAATAATGTTCTAGTCCAAAAGCTGCAGACCAAAGACAATCAGTTAATGAACACAAAGACCAAGTTGGATGACAAAACAGCAGAACTCCTCAAAGTCGTTAACTTAATGAAGGACGAGAAAGACTAAGTGAGAAAGTTGGAAAACGTAACCTCCAAGCAAAAGGAGGACATCTCATCACTGGATCTCTCGCTCCACACCTACATGTCTAAAATAAAAACCCTCAACTCCCAGGTTGACTCTGTGATGCAGCAGAATACCACCCTCATATCATCTGGAAGAACTCAAGAACAGTCACTCGCTATCGCGGGACGACCGAACCAAGCAACCTCTCTCTCATCCGGAGCTCAGGGAACGAGGGAATGTAGACGGCAGGAGATGTCAGTCTTTTCCTCTTGGCCTTTCGGCCCACAATTCCCGGATGCTCCCCGTGCACTTGGCGGGGATCGCCTTGACAAAATTGTCAAAAACTTCCGCCTCTTTGACCCCGTTCCAGGAGCCAAACGACACTGAGACATTCTTAGCAGACATAGAGGATGCCTTGGGTGGCTACCCAAACACTGCAAATGCTGACAGGCCCTACCTGTTGAAGCGAACATCCAACAGACACATGACAAGGTTCATCCGTATAGAAGAGCAACACGTGCAAAACGACTACGCTAAACTTGCCACCCTTTTGAAAATAGAATTCAGACTCGCAAACATGATAGCTCGTTGGCTAACAATATCAAACAAGCTCGAAATGAACACCCACAAGCCTACTATCATAGGCTTCGTTCAGCTTACTTTGGCATGCTCACTGAAACAGGAATGGAAGACCTATTACCATTCAAACAACTGTTTCTGTCAAGCATATCTCCCAACTTCATCAACGACTTGGACCCTACTGCCCACGTTGGTTTGTCGATCTCGAGAGCTTGCAAGCACCGCTTTTAAGAGCCCGGACAGCTCGATTTTAGAGCTTGGGCGGTGTGTCAACGCTGGGGTCAACGCTGACAAACTTGGCAACGACCATACCGACAGAATGGCGAAATCTGGTGCAATTCATGGCACCCCTTGGGTGTTCGATGCTCGAGACGCAAAAAACACAGAGGCCGGCTATGGTGTCCGCGGTAACGTGTAGCCAAGTAGCACCGAGGGGAACGGCCTCACGCGAACATAACGTGTTGCTAACTCATTCATTCCTGGTAGCAACCCAACACCAAGACAAGTCCTCACCACTTTGATGGCTTTCCTGTCTGATCTAGTCAATCACCCAGTGTCCGAACTGGCTTTCCAACCAATGCCTGACTTGAGGCATTGGTTGGATGTTTCATTGCATTGCTATACACGCACAGACAGATTTTCAACAGGTGTAAGCAAGACACACCTACTGCACCCTACCAGGTCAGACAGGTCTGGGTAGCTGGAGACCTGTGGGAAACAGTGAATGGATATATTAACATGTCTACTATTCTCACCTTCATTCCAGATAGTTATATGTGCAACCATTGACTAACTATAGCTGGGCCTTACCTCTAGTCTAGCAATAGATACTGTTGTTTTGGCTGTATAGCATCATGTAATAAGATGCCCAGCGGTTAGCTAGGTAGCTAGGCTATATCAGGCAGCTAACCAGCGGTTAGCTAGGCTATATCAGGCAGCTAACCAACGGTTAGCTAGGTAGCTAGGCTATATCAGGCAGCTAACCATTTACAGCAGGGATCATCGACTAGATTCAGCCATGGGACGATTTTCTTCTGGAGCGGATGATAGGGGGGCCAGAACATGAATTCACTAGCAATCTACTCATATTTCAGAGCGCTCTCGTCTGAGTGTGCCAGAGAAAGCAGAATAACAAAAACGTGATAAAATTTTTAGCAGCACAGTTAGACACCAACATGAAACAAGCCTAACCAGCTCTGCTAGGGGGAGTAAAATGGTCAGAGTGAGGTGTTCTCTCATTTGTGTCTGGAAGGTGCTAGCTAGCCAACTTTAGCCAGTTAGCTTGGGCACTTGATTGCCGTTGTGACAACACAGTGGCCTCCATCATTCTTAAATGGAAGAAGTTTGGAACCGTCAAGGACTTTTTTAGAGCTGGCCGCCAGGCCAAACTGCGCTATCAGGGGAGAAGGGCCTTGGTCAGGTAGGTGTGGAGATGGGAGAACCATCCAGAAGAACAACCATCTCTGCAGCACTCCACCAATCAGGCCTTTATGGTAGAGTGGCCAGACGGAAGCCACTCCACAGTAAAAAGGCACAACAGTGCGTTTGGAGTTTGCCAAAAAGAACCTAAAGTCTCTCAGACCATGAGTAACAAGATTCTCTGGTCTGATGAAAACAAGATTGAACCCACTGGCCTGCATGCCAAGCGTCACGTCTGGAGGAAACCTAGCACCATCCCTACGGTGAAGCATGGTGGTGGCAGCATCATTCTGTGGGGATGGGAGACTAGTCAGGATCAAGGGAAAGATGATCGGAGCAAAGTACAGAGAGATCCTTGAAGAAAACCTGATCCAGAACGCCTAGGACCTCAGACTGGGGTGAAGGTTCACCTTCCAACTGGACACTGACCCTAAGCACACAGCCAAGACAACGCAAGAGTGGCTTCGGGACAAGTCTCTGAATGTCCTTGACTGGCCCAGCTAGAACTTAAAGCCGATCGAACATCTCTGGAGAGACCTGAAAATAGCTGTGCAGCAATGCTCCCCATCAAACCTGACAGAGCTTGAGAGGATCTGCAGAGAAGAATGGGAGAAACTCCCCAAATACAGGTGTGCCAAGCTTGTAGCGTCATACCAAAGAAGACTCGAGGCTGTAATCGCTGCCAAAGGTGCTTCAACAAAGTACTGAGTAAAGGGTCTGAATACTTATGAAAATGGGATATGGGAAACGATTTAATCAATTTTAGAATAAGGCTGTAACGTAACATGTGGAAAAGTCAAGGGGTCTGAATGCTTTCCGAATGCCCTGTACATTCACACTCACCTTCTGCTCCTCTCGCTCCTTGGCAATGTGGCATTTCTCCAGGCCCACTGCTCTGAGGAAGTCTCTGAAATACCCAAACAGTGTGACGATGCCAAACCCCAGGTATGTCATCACGGCTACGTAAATGGGAGCCTGCTCAAATGATTCTGGTCTCTGAAACCTCCTGGAGGGGGGCCCAGCACCATGTGCTGTGCTGTTTTTCTAGAGGAAGAAGAGCAACACCAGTCAGGGTAACGACACACAAACAACACCAGTCAGGGTAACGACACACAAACAACACCAGTCAGGTTAACGACACACAAACAACACCAGTCAGGATAACGACACACAAACAACACCAGTCAGAGTAACGACACACAAACAACACCAGTCAGGATAACGACACACAAACAACACCAGTCAGGGTAACGACACACAAACAACACCAGTCAGGTTAACGACACACAAACAACACCAGTCAGGTTAACGACACACAAACAACACCAGTCAGGTTAACGACACACAAACAACACCAGTCAGAGTAACGACACACAAACAACACCAGTCAGGATAACGACACACAAACAACACCAGTCAGGGTAACGACACACAAACAACACCAGTCAGGTTAACGACACACAAACAACACCAGTCAGGATAACGACACACAAACAACACCAGTCAGAGTAACGACACACAAACAACAGTTGAAAAATAAATCCAATACGGATGGTGTTAAGAGATGGGAGGAGTGGTAAGAGATGGGAGGAGTGTTAAGAGATGGGAGGAGTGGTAAGAGATGGGAGGAGTGGTAAGAGATGGGAGGAGTGTTAAGAGATGGGAGGAGTGTTAAGAGATGGGAGGAGTGGTAAGAGATGGGAGGAGTGGTAAGAGATGGGAGGAGTGGTAAGAGATGGGAGGAGTGGTAAGAGATGGGAGGAGTGGTAAGAGATGGGAGGAGTGGTAAGAGATGGGAGGAGTGGTAAGAGATGGGAGGAGTGGTAAGAGATGGGAGGAGTGGTAAGAGATGGGAGGAGTGGTAAGAGATGGGAGGAGTGGTAAGAGATGGGAGGAGTGGTAAGAGATGGGAGGAGTGTTAAGAGATGGGAGGAGTGGTAAGAGATGGGAGGAGTGGTAAGAGATGGGAGGAGTGGTAAGAGATGGGAGGAGGCAGAGATGGGAGGAGTGTTAAGAGATGGGAGGAGTGGTAAGAGATGGGAGGAGTGGTAAGAGATGGGAGGAGTGTTAAGAGATGGGAGGAGTGTTAAGAGATGGGAGGAGTGTTAAGAGATGGGAGGAGTGGTAAGAGATGGGAGGAGTGGTAAGAGATGGGAGGAGTGGTAAGAGATGGGAGGAGTGTTAAGAGATGGGAGGAGTGGTAAGAGATGGGAGGAGTGGTAAGAGATGGGAGGAGTGGTAAGAGATGGGAGGAGTGGTAAGAGATGGGAGGAGTGTTAAGAGATGGGAGGAGTGTTAAGAGATGGGAGGAGTGTTAAGAGATGGGAGGAGTGGTAAGAGATGGGAGGAGTGGTAAGAGATGGGAGGAGTGGTAAGAGATGGGAGGAGTGTTAAGAGATGGGAGGAGTGGTAAGAGATGGGAGGAGTGGTAAGAGATGGGAGGAGTGGTAAGAGATGGGAGGAGTGGTAAGAGATGGGAGGAGTGTTAAGAGATGGGAGGAGTGGTAAGAGATGGGAGGAGTGGTAAGAGATGGGAGGAGTCGAACAGAGCAGAAGTAATAATAAAGATAACTAATGTCCGTTAAACCGATTAAGACCTTTGGTGAAAAAGCACAGCTTGAAAGATATTGGCAAACAGAAATCAAACCTGGACGGCCATCAGAAATAGAGGGTAGAAGGACAGGAGTGAAAACAAACATCATAGAACTATTGTAAAATACACATTTTATGGACACAGTCTAAGCTGGAAGTAGAAGCAGTGCTGTTGTGTTGTTCACTAGTTTACTCCAATTACGGGAGGGGTGGAAAGTAATAAAAGGAAAATATATATATTCTGTGTGTGTGTGTGTGTGTGTGTGTGTGTGTGTGTGTGTGTGTGTGTACACACACACTACCATTCAAATGTTTGGGGTCACTTAGAAGTGTCCTTGTTTTTGAAAGAAAAGCAACTTTTTTTGTCCATTAAAATAACATCAAATGGATCAGAAATACAGTGTAGACATTGTTAATGTTGTAAATGACTATCGTAGCTGGAAACGGACGATTTTCAATGGAATATCTACATAGGCGTATGGAGGTCCATGTCGATTAAGGCAGCCCCCCGCACCTCTCTGATTCAGAGGGGTTGGGTTAAATGCGGAAGACACATTTCAGTTGAAGGCATTCGGTTGTACAACTGACTAATAATGGTGACTTTGACTAACAGCAACCATCACTCCTGTGTTCTAATGGCACGTTGTGTTCGTCTCTGCCTAGAAGGCCAGCATCCCGGAGTCACCTCTTCACTGCTGACGTTGAGACTGGTGTTTTGGGGGTACTATTTAATGAAGCTGCCAGTTGAGGACTTGTGAGGCGTCTGCATCTCAAACTAGACACTCTAATGTACTTGTCCTCTTGCTCACTTGTTGGACATTTCTCGCATGGACTAGCCTTCATTTCTCAGAACAAGAATAGACTGACAAGTTTCAGAAGAAAGTTCTTAGTTTCTGGCCATTTTGAGCCTGTAATCGAACCCACAACTGCTGATGCTCCAGATACTCAACTAGTCTATAGAAGGCCAGTTTTATTGTTTCTTTAACCAGAACAACAGTTTTCAGCTGTGCTAACATCATTGCAAAAGGGTTTTCTAATGATCAATTATCCTTTTAAAATGATAAACTTGGATTATCTAACACAACGTGCCATTGGAACACAAGAGTGATGGTTGCTGATAATGGGCCTCTGTACGCCTATGTAGATATTCCATTAGAAATCAGCTGTTACCAGCTGTTTCAAAAACAAGGACATTTCTAATTAACCCCAAACTTTTGAACGGTAGTATATATATGTATGTATGTACGTATATACATACAGTGCCTCGCAAAAGCATTCATCCCACTTGGCGTTTTTTCTATTTTGTTGCATTACAACCTGTCATTTAAATCGATTTTTATTTGGATTTCATGTAATGGACAAAATAGTCCATATTGGTGAAGTGGAAAAAATTACTTGTTTCAAAAAATTCTACAACAAAAAAGCTGAGAAGTGGTGGGTGTATACTGTATTCACCCCCTTCGCTATGAAGCCCCTAAATAAGATCTGGTACAACCAATTACCTTCAGAAGTCAGCAGTTGTCAGAAGGAATGTTGTGTGTCCTTTATGGTATGCAACACAGGAATGCGGTCTGTCTTCATGGTATGCAACACAGGAATGGTGTGTGTTTGGATGTGTGCACTGTGCCACTAAAATATTGGAAAGTACTTTTCCTATCGCAGTGTAAAAACACAATAAAAAAATAAAAAAACTATTCAGGTGTAATATTACACTGTAATTCATTTCAACTGTCCCTCTGCATGAGGACACCAATGTGAATATTACACTGTAATTCATATCGACTGTCCCTCTGCATGAGGACACCAATGTGAATATTACACTGTAATTCATATCGACTGTCCCTCTGCATGAGGACACCAATGTGAATATTACACTGTAATTCATATCGACTGTCCCTCTGCATGAGGACACCAATGTGAATATTACACTGTAATTCATATCAACTGTCCCTCTGCATGAGGACACCAATGTGAATATTACACTGTAATTCATATCAACTGTCCCTCTGCATGAGGACACCAATGTGAATATTACACTGTTATTCATATCAACTGTCCCTCTGCATGAGGACACCAATGTGAATATTACACTGTAATTCATTTCAACTGTCCCTCTGCATGAGGACACCAATGTGAATATTACACTGTAATTCATATCGACTGTCCCTCTGCATGAGGACACCAATGTGAATATTACACTGTAATTCATATCGACTGTCCCTCTGCATGAGGACACCAATGTGAATATTACACTGTAATTCATATCGACTGTCCCTCTGCATGAGGACACCAATGTGAATATTACACTGTAATTCATTTTGACTGTCCCTCTGCATGAGGACACCAATGTGAATATTACACTGTAATTCATATCGACTGTCCCTCTGCATGAGGACACCAATGTGAATATTACACTGTAATTCATATCGACTGTCCCTCTGCATGAGGACACCAATGTGAATATTACACTGTAATTCATATCGACTGTCCCTCTGCATGAGGACACCAATGTGAATATTACACTGTAATTCATATCAACTGTCCCTCTGCATGAGGACACCAATGTGAATATTACACTGTAATTCATATGAACTGTCCCTCTGCATGAGGACACCAATGTGAATATTACACTGTAATTCATTTCAACTGTCCCTCTGCATGAGGACACCAATGTGAATATTACACTGTAATTCATATCGACTGTCCCTCTGCATGAGGACACCAATGTGAATATTACACTGTAATTCATATCGACTGTCCCTCTGCATGAGGACACCAATGTGAATATTACACTGTAATTCATATCGACTGTCCCTCTGCATGAGGACACCAATGTGAATATTACACTGTAATTCATTCAACTGTCCCTCTGCATGAGGACACCAATGTGAATATTACACTGTAATTCATATCAACTGTCCCTCTGCATGAGGACACCAATGTGAATATTACACTGTAATTCATATCAACTGTCCCTCTGCATGAGGACACCAATGTGAATATTACACTGTAATTCATATCAACTGTCCCTCTGCATGAGGACACCAATGTGAATATTACACTGTAATTCATATCAACTGTCCCTCTGCATGAGGACACCAATGTGAATATTACACTGTAATTCATTTCAACTGTCCCTCTGCATGAGGACACCAATGTGAATATTACACTGTAATTCATATCAACTGTCCCTCTGCATGAGGACACCTGTCCCTCTGGGACACCTGTCCCTCTGCATGAGGAATACACGACCATCAGTATGTGGACACCTGCTCGTGGAATATCTCATTCCAAAATCATGGGCATTAATATGGAGTTGGTCCTTCCTTTGCTGCTATAACAGCCTCCACTCTTCTGGGAAGGCTTTCCACTAGATGTTGGAACATTGCTTGAGAATCTTGTTTTTCATGGTCTTAGGTGCCTTTTGGCAAACTCCAAGTGGGCTGTCATGAGTCTTTTACTGAGGAGTGGCTTCCGTCCGTCTGGCCACTCTACCATAAAGGCCTGATTGGTGGAGTGCTGCAGAGATGGTTGTCCTTCAGGAAGTTTCTCCCATCTCTACAGAGGAACTCCGGAGCTCTGTCAGAGTGACCATCAGGTTCTTGGTCACCTCCCTGACCAAGGCCCTTCTCCCCCGAATGCACAGTTTGGCCTGGCGGTTTCGAGTTTAGTTTTCAATTTCGAGTCTCATATCAAAGGGTCTGAATACTTATGTAAATAAGGTATTTCTGTTTTTTTTTTTTTTTTAATAAATTAGCAAAAAATGTCTTAAAATCTGTTTTAGCTTCATCATTATGGGGTATTGTGTGTAGATTGATTAATTAAATGAAAATCCTCATCAACGTTAGAATAAGGCTGTAATATAACAACATGTGGAGAAAAGCCTGAATACTTTCCAAAGGCACTGTATCCAAACTGGTGGAGAGAATTGATGCTCGTTGAATGAATCACGTGGTGAATGAAGAAAAAGTGAAGAGTTTACGTGTTATTATATACATTTTCTTTGATATGGAGTCTCTCCCTACTCAATTGCAGTTAGGGTATATTAACTAGAGGGTCAGAGCATTTATCCCAAGACCAATGCAGTGTGATCACTGTAAAGCTTTTTTTTTTGGTCATGTATCAAGTGTTTGCAGAAGGGATAAGCCGAGAGATGTCCAAGTCGTAGAAAATATCATGTCATGTAATTGTAGTGGGAACCATGAAACCAAGTCTTTGAAATGCAGGTAGCCTAGTGGTTAGAGCGTTGGACTAGTAACCGAAAGGTTGCAAGTTCAAATCCCCCGAGCTGACAAGGTAAAAATCTGTAGTTCTGCCCCTGAACAACCCACTGTTTCCCGGTAGGCCGTCATTGAAAGTAAGAATTTGTTCTTAACTGACTTCCCTGGTTAAATGAATACATAAAATAAAGTAGTGGGAACCATGAAGCCAAGTCTTTGGAATGGACCACAAAGGGTGATGGCCAAAATCAGGGCATTTCATATGCAGCTGCTGTGGAAAGGTTTGAGTGGTGGATAGAGCTTCACTGCAGGGGTTGCCTTTGACCTGAAAGATCCTGACACTTTAATGGTTAAGAAGGTGGACTTTATAGCTATGGTGATTAATGGCACTGCCAAGGTGAAGGTCCAGGAAAATAGATATCAATGTGGATACGGCAGAGCAAGTGACAAGACATGCCAAATAATTTATTATTATTTTTTATTTTTCATACTTGAGGGCAAATATATCTGATTTTTGACGGTTCAGATAAGGTACATGCCCACCAATCAGATATGTAGTTAGCTACAGTAACTAACTAACTAACGCCGATCCCAACCACCGGTTTGATGCAAACCGAACATGCAACCCCTGTCAAAATATTACAAGTGACATGCAAAAACAATAGTCAACCTGTTACAACTACCGTTGTTGTTTTTTGTTTTTAAATCGCTATTTTTATTTTATTTTTTTACAGATAAACACTCAAAAAGTGAAGCTACTCAAGACGTTGCACATTAGAAATAAACAAAGCCCCATAACATCTAACCGCCAATCATTCTACATACCTGTGTCTTATTGTGGTGTCCATTTATCTTACAAATGAGGGTTTTTAAGTTATTCCCGTTCAGTTGTATCTTGAGCTTTTCATTGGGCACAGGGGCTGTAGTTCGACCCATGCCTAGTCAGGAGAAGAGATGGTATCGACTCTGGGACTATTGGATATGGACGTGTTTGTCTCTCACTCCAGCAGCGGTGAGGGAGTGTCAGCCAAGGTATGAAACCGGTTTTCTTAGCCTTAGGTCATTATATCAACGGTGACTTCCTCATATAAGCAGTCCTACTTAGAGCCCTACCTAGGCCCGATGGCTTCTGCCAACTTTAAGGCCCGGCCCGAAACCCCAAAATTAGAAATAACTTGCTCCTTTTAGTAAATCCATGATCTGCTCCTCTCGGACCTGTCACATCTAGCTATGCATGAGTGTCGGCGCCTTGATCAGACCGACGGTTGTTGCGTTTTGGTTCACCGAAATACATTCATTTCCAATGGAACGCTGCGTTTGCATTGAAGCGTTGTTTTGCAGAGACAGTTGCAGTGTGTTTTGTGTGGTACATATTAGTAAAGCCTCGATTAGACCGACAGTGTCATTGCGTCAATGCTTTTTAATTTTGCAATGCAACATTTTTATTCGAGATGTGTGCAAGAAAAGTTCAACACTCACCTTTTGCTAGTGTTTCTGTAAAGTCTAGGCATACAATTTGATGCATATGTTGGATATAAAGTACCAGTCAAAAGTTTGGACACACCTACTCATTCCAGGGTTATTCTTTATTTTTACTATTTTCTACATTGTAAAATATTAGTGAAGACATCAACATTATGAAATAACACATATGGAATCATGTAGTTACCAAAGAAGTCTTAATTTGAGATTCTTCAAAGTAGCCACCCTTTGCCTTGATGACTGCTTTGCACACTCTTGGCATTCTCTCAACCAGCTTCATGAGGTAGTCACCTGTAATGAATTTCAATTAACAGGTGTGCCTTGTTAAAAGTTAATTTGTGGAATTTCTTTCCATCTTAATGTGTTTGAGCCAATCAGTTGTGTTGTGACAAGGTAGGGTTGGTATTCAGAAACTAGCCCTATTTGGTAAAAGACCAAGTCCATATTATGGCAAGAACAGCTCAAATAAGCGAAACAACAGCTCAAATAAGAGAAACGACAGTCCATCATTCATTTAAGACATGAAGGTCAGTCAATGTGGAACATTTCAAGAACTTTTAGAGTTTCTTCAAGTGCAGTCGCAAAAAGGAGTAGGGTTGATCCGAGTGTTCTGACCTCACAACGGCAGTCAAGCATCCACACTAACTGGCTAACGTTCGCTAGCTTACTAGCTAATTCCAGAAACAAATGAGGGAACAGCTCACTCTGACCATTTTACTCACCCTAGCACAGCTGGTTTGGCTGTTTTCATGTTATCCAGAGCTGGTTAGGCTGTTTTCATGTTATCCAGAGCTGGTTAGGCTGTTTACATGTTATCCAGAGCTAGTTGGGCTGTTTACATGTTATCCAGAGCTGGTTGGGCTGTTTACATGTTATCCAGAGCTGGTTGGGCTGTTGTCATGTTATCCAGAGCTGGTTAGGCTGTTGTCATGTTATCCAGAGCTGGTTAGGCTGTTTTCATGTTATCCAGAGCTGGTTAGGCTGTTTTCATGTTATCCAGAGCTGGTTGGGCTGTTTTCATGTTATCCAGAGCTGGTTGGGCTGTTTTCGTGTTATCCGGAGCTGGTTGGGCTGTTTTCGTGTTATCAAAAGTCAAAGTCACCATTATTAGTCAGTTGTACAACCGAATGCCTTCAACTGAAATGTGTCTTCCGCATTTAACCCAACCCATCTGAATCAGAGAGGTGCGGGGGGCTGCCTTTAATTGACATCCATGGCGCCCGGGGAACAGTGGGTTAACTGCCTTGTTCAAGGCAGAACAACGATTTTTACCTTGTCAGCTCGGGGATTCGAACTTGCAACCCTCCGGTTACAAGTCCAACGCTCTAACGCTCTAACCACTAGGCTACCTGAGCTGGTTAGGCTGTTTTCATGTTATCCAGAGCTGGTTAGGCTGTTTTCATGTTATCCAGAGCGTTGGTGACTGTAACTGTGCTGCTGACAACAATTTAATTACGTGTTTTTTTCAACGGGTGTTGAGCGTTTGTAAATTCATCAGTTATTCTGCACTCTGGCAGAATGACAGTGCTCTGAAATCGGAGTCGATAGCCAGAATTAACGATGTCCATTGAGAACACACAACGACTATACCACCTGGCTAAGAATGGCGTGAATAATCAAGTCAATAAACGCTGGGTAGTTAGTATATTAACTATAGGATATCTAACTGTCTGGCAAGTTTGATGTATAACTAGTAGCCAACTAACGTTAGGTAGCTAGCTACTGTAATGATATGCGGTTCGTAAGGATAGCGTAGCTAACGAATCGTCAGCCAACATAACGTGTAACGTACACTACCGTTCAAAAGTTTGGGGTCACTTAGAAATGTCCTTGTTTCCCATGAAAACATACATGAAATAAGTTGCAAAATGAATAGGAAATATAGTCAAGACGTTGACAAGGTTATAAATACTGATTTTTAATTGAAATAATAATTGTGTCCTTCAAACTTTGCTTTCATCAAACAATCCTCCATTTGCAGCAATTACAGCCCTGCAGACCTTTGGCATTCTAGTTGTCCATTTGTTGAGGTAATAAGAAGAGATTTCACCCCACGCTTCCTCAAGCAACTCCCACAAGTTGGATTGGCTTGATGGGCACTTCTGACGTACCGTACGGTCAAGCTGCTCTCACAACAGGGTTGAGATCCGGTGACTGTGCTGGCCACTCCATTATAGACAGAATACCAGCTGACTGCTTCTTCCCTAAATAGTTATTGCATAGTTTGGAGCTGTGCTTTGGGTCATTGTCCTGTTGTAGGAGGAAATTGGCTCCAATTAAGCGCCGTCCACAGGGTATGCAGGTAGCCTAGTGGTTAGAGCATTGGACTTGTAACCGGAGAACTGAACCGGAGAACTGCCGGTTTAGGGAGAACTGAAGGAAGCATTGACCATGCTGGTCTGGAGGGTGGGTAGGTTTGGGAGTACTGAAGGAAGCATTGACTGTTTTTGTCTGGAGGGTGCGGTGGTTTGGGGAGAACTGAAGGAAGCATTGAACGTTTTGGTAAGTAGAGAGGGGAGGTTTGGGTAGTACTGAAGGAAGCATTGAATGTGTTGGTTTGGAGGGCGGCGAGGTTTAGGGAGAATTGAAGGAAGCATTGAACGTTTTGGTCTGGAGGGCAGGGAGGTTTGGGAAGTACTGAAGGAAGCATTGACCGTGTTGGTTTGGAGGGAGGGGAGGTTTGGGGAGTACTGAAGGAAGCATTGAACGTGTCGGTCTTTGAGAGTGTGGAGACTTGGGGAGAACTGAAGGAAGCATTGACCGTGATGGTCTGGAGGGCAGGGAGGTTTAGGGAGAACTGAAGAAAGCATTGACCGTGATGGTCTGGAGGGCAGGGAGGTTTAGGGAGAACTGATGGAAGCATTGACTGTGTTGGTCTGGAGGAAGGGGAGGTTTGGGGAGTATTGAAGGAAGCATTGAACGTGATGGTCTGGAAGGCAGGGAGGTTTGGGGAGTATTGAAGGAAGCATTGACCGTGATGGTCTGGAGGGCAGGGAGGTTTAGGGAGAACTGATGGAAGCATTGACTGTGTTGGTCTGGAGGGAGGGGAGGTTTGGGGAGTATTGAAGGAAGCATTGCACGTGATGGTCTGGAAGGCAGGGAGGTTTGGGGAGTATTGAAGGAAGCATTGAACGTGTTGGTTTGGGGAGAATTGAAGGAAGCATCGACCATGTTTGTCTGGAGTGTGGGGAGGTTTTGGGGAGAACTAAAGGAAGCATTGAACGTGTTGGTCTGGAGGGCGGGGAGGTTTGGGGAGAACTGAACAAAGCATTGAATGTGTTGGTTTGGAGGGCGGGAGGTTTAGGGAGAACTAAAGGAAGCATTGAACGTGTCGGTCTAGATGGCGGGGAGGTTTAGGGAGAACTAAAGGAAGCATTGAACGTGTCGGTCTAGATGGTGGGGAGGTTTGGGGAGTATTGAAAGAAGCATTGAACGTGTCGGTCTTTGAGAGTGTGGAGGTTTGGGGAGAACTGAAGGAAGCATTGACCGTGTTGCTCTGAAGGGAGGGGAGGTTTAGGGAGAACTGAAGGAAGCATTGAACGTGTTGGTCTGGAGGGCAGGGAGGTTTGGGAAGTACTGAAGGAAGCATTGACCGTGTTGGTCTGGAGGGAGGGGAGGTTTGCGGAGTGTTGAAGGAAGCATTGAACGTGTCGGTCTTTGAGAGTGTGGAGGTTTGGGGAGAACTGAAGGAAGCATTGAACGTGTTGGTCTGGAGAGTGGGGAGGTTTAGTGAGGACTGAAGGAAGCATTGAACGTGTTGGTCTGGAGAGTGGGGAGGTTTGGGAAGAACTGAAGGAAGCATTGAACGTGTTGGTCTGGAGAGTGGGGAGGTTTGAGCGTGAAGTTGTCATCCTGGGTCTTATTTTTATAAAGTTTGCCTTGCGTCATGCAGCCTTTCCTCTGTGTAACCACGCTGTCTGAAATTCTCATCCAGATGGTCGGTATGTTTGACATAGTCACTCTGTGTACCTCAAATCCTACATATATGACTGTATTGGCTTATGGGGAGGCTCTTTTCTTAGGGGTGTAGGGTGTAAGTTGTCTCCGTGTAACAGGGAATTCCTGTTCGTCGGTTTCCTGTATTGATCCCATGCTCTTACTAACAAAGTCCCACAGGAGTTCATTAGACCTTCACCCCAACCTGTAGCTCTGAGAGGAGCTCTCAACAATCCCTACCAGTGCTCCGCTGGGCTGGGGTCTCCACCTCTTTCTCCCTACCATAGGGCCAGCTTTAACCTAGATCTTTCAAACCTCATTATGTCACGACTTCCACCGTCGTCGCCTCCTCTCCTTGTTCGGGCAGTGTTCGGCGGTCGACGTCACCGGCTTTCTAGCCATCGCCAGCGCACAGCATGACACATTAGCTTTATTTAAGTGATTTATTTTCAATCTGGTTTAATGGGGCCTTGTTTAGCTCAGTTGGTGTGCCAGGGTCAATGCCAGGGTCATGTGTTCAATTCCTGGTTCACTTCCAAAGCCAGGGTCGCGTGTTCAATTCCTGCTTCACTTCCAATGCCAGGGTCGGGGATTCAATTCCTGGTTCACTTCCAAAGCCAGGGTTGTGTGTTAAATTCCTGGTTGTGGATTAAATTCCTGGTTCAGGGTTGTGTGTTCAGTTCCTGGTTCACTTCCAAAACTAGGGTTGCGGGTTCAAGTTTCTGGTTCACTTCCAAAGCCAGGGTTGTGTGTTCAATTCCTGGTTCAATTCCTTGTTCACTTCCAAAGCCAGGGTCGTGCTGGAAGTCTCTTTGGATAAAAGCGTATGTTCTATATATTATTACTAGTGATGGTGAGATTAGCGTTTGCAGATTTCATGTACAGTTTTCTATCAAAAACGATTGCAATTTCCCTAACTTGTTATCTTTGTGTGTTTTGCATTTCATACAAACCTCTTGTGGATGTTACCCTTGTCAGCTACATGCGTGTCTACCTTACCCCAGTTCCTTCAATCAAAAGTTAGCTAACAGCCATTAGAAGCTGTTTACAGAAACAAGCCCAACTCTACAGGGAAATCCCTCTTCATTCAACACTTCAGCCATCATCTTCACAAACTCTCTGATGTTGCTCAGCACTGTGTGTGTGTGTGCTTTGAAGTGTGTTTTTTTTTTCCTCCAATGGAATTTCTCCCATGTGATATCTTAATGATAGATGTCGTAATTTCTTAAAATGGTTCTTACTTTAATTCTTCACCCCTGGGGAGGAGAGAGAGAGAGAGAGAGAGAGAATGTATATCTGAATATTGTCTGTGTCCCAAATGGGCCCATATTCTCTATATACAATACATATAGGGCACTACAACTCTATGGCCCAGGTCTAAAGTAGTGCACTATATAGGGTACCATTGAGGATGCAGACACACTTTTCCTCTTCTAAAAAACGATTTAAGAGCGATCATTTTGAACCCGTTATGTATAGAGATGATCTTGAATACCTGGAATACAGATGAATGTTAGTGTGAAGAGGAAAATGGTGTGTAGGGGAACAGAACACCTGCTATCCTTTCTCTCTCTCTCCTCCCGGTCTATCTCTTCTCGCTCATCTCCTGTCTCTGTCTCTGTCTCTTCTCTTCATTGAAAATGAAATACAGAAATCTCGAATATACATAAGTATTCACACTCCTGAGTCAATACTTTGTAGAAGCAGCTTTGGCAGCGATTACAGCTATGAAACTTTCTGGGTGAGTCTCTAAGAGCTTTACACACCTGGATTGTGCAACATTTGCCTATTATTCTTTTCGAAATTCTTAAAGTTGGTTGTTGATGGTTAGACAACCATTTGTCTTGCCATAGATTTTCAAGTAGATTTAAGTCAAAACTGTAACTGGGCCACTCTGTCTTCTTGGTAAGCAACTCCAGTGTAGATATGGTCTTGTGTTTTAGGTTATTATCCTGCTGAAAGGTGAATTTATCTCCCAGTGTCTGGTGGAAAGCAGACTGAACCAGGTTTCCCTCTAGGATTTTGCCCGTGCTTAGCTCAATTATGTTTATTTTTTTTATCCTGAAAAATTCCCCAGTCCTTAACGATTTTAAAGCATACCCATAACATGATGCAGCCATCACCATGCTTTAAAATATGGAGCTTGATATTCAGTAATGTGTTTGTATTGGATTTGTCCCAAACATTACACTTTGTATTCAGGACAAAAAGTGAATTGCTTTGCCACTTTTTTGGGGGCAGAATTACTTTAGTGCCTTATTTTAAACAGGTTTTGGAATATTTGTATTCTGTACAGGCTTTCTTCTTTTCACTCTGTCAAAAAGGGTCAGTATTGTGGAGAAACTACAATGTCGTTGATCCATCCCCAGTTTTCTATCACAGCCATTAAACTCTGGAACTGTTTAAAGTCACAATTGGCCTCATGGTGAAATACGGGCAACTGAGTAAGGAATGACACCTGTCTCTTTGTAATGAATGGGTGAATTGATGCACCATACCAAGTGTAATTAATAACTTCACCATGCTCAAAATGATATTTAATGTACACTTTTTTTTCCATCTACCAATAGGTTTATTGCGAGGCATTGGAAAACCTTCCTGGTCTTTGTGATTGAATCTGTGTCTAAAATTCACTGCTCGACTGAGGGACCTTACAATTATCTGTATGTGTGGGGTACAAAGATGAGATAGTAATTGAAAAATCATGTTAAACACTATTGTTCCACACAGAGTAAGTCCATGCAACTTATTATGTTGTTAAGCAAATCTTTTCTCCTGATGTTCTGTAAAATGGCGCCGGAGAGGATGGCAGACGTTTTACGTGCCCCCAGCCGATGGTTTTTTTGTTTGTTTATTTGCGTTGTTTGTAACTTATTTTTTACTTATTTTGTTGCCGCCTTTTATGACCCGAAAATAACTTCTAGACGTCAGGACTGCGATGACTAAACACCTCCCTCTGCAACTGGATCGTAGACTTCCTGACGGGCTGCCCCGGGTGGTAAGGGTAGGTAACAACACATCCGCCACGCTGATTCTCAACACAGGGGCCACACAAATCAAATCAAATTTTATTTGTCACATACACATGGTTAGCAGATGTTAATGCGGGTGTAGCGAAATGCTTGTGCTTCTAGTTCCGACCATGCAGTAGTATCTAACAAGTAATCTAATAAATTCACAACAACTACCTTATACACACAAGAGTAAAGGAATGAATACGAGTATGTACATATAAATATATGGATGAGTGATGGCTGACCGGCATAGGCAAGATGCAGTAGATGGTATGGAGTACAGTATATACATATGAGATGAGTAATGTAGGATATGTAAACATTATGTAAATGGAATTGTTTAAAGTGGCTAGTGATACATTTATTTCATCCAATTATAGTTATTAAAGTGGCTAGAGATTTGAGTCGATGGTCGAACGGCATAGGCAAGATTCAGTAGATGGTATAGAGTACAGTGTATTCATTTGATATGAGTATGTCGGATATGTAAACATTATATACAAAATTGTTTAAAGTGGCTAGTGATACATTTGTTACATCCAATTCCTATGTTTTAAGTGGCTAGAGATTTAAGTCAGTATGTTGGCAGCAGCCACTCAATGTTAGTGATGGCTGTTTAACAGTCTGATGGCCTTGAGATAGAAACTGTTTTTCAGTCTCTCGGTCCCAGCTTTGATGCACCTGTACTGACCTCGCCTTCTGGATGATAGCGGGGTGAACAGGCAGTGGCTCGGGTGGTTGATCTTTTTGGCCTTCCTGTGACATCGGGTGGTGTAGGTGTCCTGGAGGGCAGGTAGTTTACCCCCGGTGATGCGTTGTGCAGTCCTCACTACCCTCTGGAGAGCCTTACGGTTGTGGGCGGAGCAGTTGCCGTACCAGGCGGTGATACAGCCCGACAGGATGCTCTCGATTGTGCATCTGTAGAAGTTTGTGAGTGATTTTGGTGACAAGCCGACTTTCTTCAGCCTCCTGAGGTTGAAGAGGCGCAGTTGCGCCTTCTTCACCACGCTGTCTGTGTGGGTGGACCAATTCAGTTTGTCCGTGATGTGTACGCCGAGGAACTTTAAAACTTTCCACCTTCTCCACTACTGTCCCCTCAATGTAGATAGGGGGGTGCTCCCTCTGCTGTTTCCTGAAGTCCACGTCTACGTCCAAGTCAGCATTTCACTGTGAGGTCTCCACCTGTTATATTCAGCATTTCACTGTAAGGTCTACACCTGTTGTATTCGGCGCATGTGACTAATAAAATTTGATTTGATTTGAACTTATTTAGGCTTGCCATAACAAAGGGGTTGAATACTTATTGACTCAAGACATTTCAGCTTTAATTTCTTTTATTAATTGGTAAAAATGTCGAAAAACGAAATTCAACTTTGACATTATGGGGTATCGTGTGTAGGCCAGAGACAAAAATCAGCCGTGGCATTTCTAATACACCTGCCCATTATTTTCCGTGAAGCCCCCACACCGGCCAATTATTCTCTTCGAGGCCCCAATACCATTTTTTTCAGGGGCAGAACAACTGATTTTTTACCTTGTCAGCTCAGGGATTCGATCTTGCAACCTTTCGATAACTAGTCCAACGCTCTAACCGCTAGGCTACCCTGCCACCCCTATACATTTAGGACTGGTTTCCTAGACGCAGATAAACAAGTTATTTCAATGAAGAGACTCCGTTAAGCAGGCTTTATAGTCCAGGGCTTATTGCTAGTCTGGGAACGCGGCCTGTAGGTTTATGAGCAGAACAGACTGCAGTCAGATAGTCCTTACGTAGGCTACTGCATGTATTCACCAATTGGCACAAACCCTTTAGTTCTATATTGTTCTGGCTGTACACCCTGGCATGCTGTGTTGTCAGGGGTCATAATGCAGAGAGGAGTGGCTGAGGAGAGAGGAAATCTATTTAAACTGTTACCCCCTGGGGGGGTGAATAAATCACATCATTTCTTCACCAGGCCTGGATGACCTAATTTTAAAACCCCACATTGCCAGGCATTAAGAAATAATTAAAAACTAGAGGTGTATCCCAACTGGCACCCTATTCCCTATTTAGTGCACTACTTTTGCCCAAGGCCCATAAGGGGATGTAGGGAATAGGGTGTCATTTGGGATGCACACCAGACGTATTGAATATCCCATTAATTTACAATAAGCTGTGGTGGTGGTTTCTTAGTTCTGGGTTCCAAGGTGGTAGGAGTAATGGTACGTGGGTTTTCTGTGAGTTCATGGAAGTGTGTGTTGCAGAACGTAACAACTACAAAACACAGCTCCATTTAGGAACTAACAGAGAGAGAAAAAGCTGAAATCAGCATAAAAGCTGGACGCAGGAAAAAGCCTGGGTTGCTGTTCTGTGTGAGCTACTATAGGAATAGAAGCGTGCACGTGTTCCCCACCCTAGCTTTATACTGAGTTAAAGTTTAATAGTATCGCACTCTATAATTTGACGGAAAGGTAAAAAGAATACTGCAGTCATTTTAGTAGGCTACAATCAACTATCATGTAGCATGTAACATAGACATGGAGAAGCATGTTACTGTACAATCAACTAACATGTAGCATGTAACAGACATGGAGACGCATGTTACTGTACAATCAACTAGCATGTAACAGACATGGAGACGCATGTTACTGTTCAATCAACTAACGTGTAGCATGTAACATAGACATGGAGACGCTTATTACTGTTCAATCAACTAACATGTAGCATGTAACATAGACATGGAGACTCATGTTACTGTACAATCAACTAACGTGTAGCATGTAACATAGACATGGAGACGCATATTACTGTTCAATCAACTAACGTGTAGCATGTAACATAGACATGGAGACGCATGTTACTGTTCAATCAACTAACATGTATTATGTCTCCAGTGCCATCTTCCTATCTACTGGAGATGTCTCCATACATTAGAGATGTCTCCATACACTAGAGATGCCTCCATACACTAGAGATGTCCCCATACACTAGAGATGTCTCCATACATTAGAGATGTCTCCATACACTAGAGATGCCTCCATACACTAGAGATGTCTCCATACATTAGAGATGTCTCCATACATTAGACATGTCTCCATATCTCAAAAGAAGTGTTAATGGTCAACACAAGTAATATATGTACACAATAAATGTATTATTGAAGGCTGCCACCATATGATCTAAACTTGGAACAGATAGGGGCGTTACTGGGCGTGAACAAGACCTCAGATCAAAAGATGATGGGTGGCATGAGAGAAAGAAGGAGTGACCGCATTTACATATGGGCTGTACTTATATACTGTAAGGGTTTAAATTAGAATTGTGGGGTTAATGCTGTTAGCTGTTTTCCCAGGGCAGCTCGACCTTTGATTGCTCTGAATTAAAGGTCTTATTGAATTCACAAGTTTCTTGTATGAGTGTCATAATTTGAAGATCATTTTTTCCACGACATACACTAGAGATGTCTCCATACATTAGAGATGTCCCCATACACTAGAGATGTCTCCATACACTAGAGATGTCCCCATACACTAGAGATGTCTCCATACATTAGAGATGTCTTCATACACTAGAGATGTCTCCATACATTAGAGATGTCTCCATACATTAGAGATGTCTCCATACACTAGAAATGTCTCCATACACTAGAGATACCTTCATACATTAGAGATGTCTTCATACATTAGAGATGTCCCCATACATTAGAGATGTCTCCATACATTAGAGACATCTTTATCCATTAAAGATGTCTTCATACGCTATAGATGTCTTCATACACTAGAGATGTCTTCATACACTATAGATGTCTTCATACATTAGAGATGTCTCCATACATTAGAGATGTCTCCATACATTAGAGATGTCTTCATACACTATAGATGTCTTCATACACTAGAGATACCTTCATACACTAGAGATGTCTTCATACATTAGAGATGTCTTCATACACTAGAGATGTATCCATACATTAGAGATGTCTTCATACACTAGAGATGTCTTCATACATTAGAGATGTCTTCATACACTAGAGATGTCTCCATACATTAAAGATGTCTTCATACACTAGAGATGTCTTCATACACTAGAGATGTCTTCATACACTAGAGATGTCCCCATACATTAGAGATGTCCCCATACATTAGAGATGTCCCCATACATTAGAGATGTCCCCATACATTAGAGATGTCTCCATACATTAGAGATGTCTCCATACACTAGAGATGTCTTCATACACTAGAGATACCTTCATACATTAGAGAGTCTCCATACACTAGAGATGTCTCCTTACATTAGAGATGTCTCCATACATTAGAGATGTCTCCATACATTAGAGATGTTTTCATACACTAGAGATGTTTCCATATCTCAAAAGAAGTGTTAGTGATATAAGCATTTGTACAATGATTTCTTAATTTAGCAGACATAATAGCTTAAACCAGCCCAGAGTATTGCCTTGGAGGCCAGGTGGTTCTGTATAAAAACAGCCCCAGAGTATTGCCTTGGAGACCAGGTGGTTCTGTATAAAAACAGCCCCAGAGTATTGCCTTGGACGCCAGGTCGTTCTGTATAAAAATAATTAGGGCTAAATGCCTTGCACATCGAAATATTTTTACCTACTGTAGTCTGCTCGGGGATTCAAACCAGCAACCTTTCCCAACACTCTTAATTAACCGCTAGGCTACCTACGCCCCCTCAGGAGGCTGAAAAGATGGGCATGGGCCCTCAGATCCTCAACAAGTGGGACCGATTTTTTACTTGTCCAATAGCTACAATAGCTTCCCTCATTAAAATGCAAATCAATTTCTAACATTCTTCACATGCGTTTTTCTGGATTTTTTTGTTGTTATTCTGTCTCTCACTGTTAAAATAAACCTACCATTAAAATGATAGACTGATCATTTCTTTTTCAGTGGGCAAACGTACAAAATCAGCAGGGGATCAAATACTCTTTTCCCTCACTGTACTACTTACTGCTGTTGTGCCCTTAAGCAAGGCAGTTCACCCCTGAGTGCCCATGAGCTGCTCCCTACCTGTGTTGTGTGTCAGGTTGGTCACTGTGACAGAATATCTGTGCAAATGACCAATAAAGCAAGTATGGTGAAATGAAGTCCAGACTATCTATGGTAGCTGTGCATGTAATGTATCTAGTTCCATCCTGGCTGCAGGGTTCTAAGAGGCTCTGCGGCAGGTAGACGAGTGGTTAGAGCAGGTAGACGAGTGGTTAGAGCGTTGGGCCAGTAACCGGAAAGGGTGCTGGATCAAATCCCTGACCTGACAAGGTAAAAATCTGTCGTTCTGCCCCTGAGCAAGGCAGTTAACCCACTGTTCCCCGGGCGCCGAAGACATAGATGTTGATTAAGGGGGTTTGGGTTGAATGCAGAAGACACATTTCAGTTGAAGGCATTCAGTTTGAAAAGTGACTAGGTATCCCCCTTTCCCTGATGAAGATAAGTCTTTCAAGTTTCCATTAAGATCGTACTATTGGTTATCGATGACAATGTGGATGATGTTTTACAACAAAAAACAGCCCAACCTAATAACCCTGCACCAACAGCCCAACCTAATAACCCAGCACCAACAACCCTAACTAGTAACCCAGCACCAACAGCCCAACCTAATAACCCTGCACCAACAACCCTAACTAGTAACCCAGCACCAACAGCCCAACCTAATAACCCATCACCAACAACCCAACCTAATAACCTAATAACCCACTACCAACAACCAAACCTAATAACCCTGCACCAACAACCCAACCTAATAACCCAGCACCAACAACCCAACCTAATAACCCACTACCAACAACCGAACCTAATAACCCTGCACCAACAACCCAACCTAATAACCCTGCACCAACAACCCAACCTAATAACCCAGCACCAACAGCCCAACCTAATAACCCTGCACCAACAACCCTAACTAGTAACCCAGCACCAACAACCCAACCTAATAACCCATCACCAACAACCCAACCTAATAACCCACTACCAACAACCAAACCTAATAACCCTGCACCAACAACCCAACCTAGTAACCCAGCACCAACAACCCAACCTAGTAACCCAGCACCAACAACCCAACCTAATAACCCAGCACCAACAACCCAACCTAGTAACCCAGCACCAACAACCCAACCTAGTAACCCAGCACCAACAACCCAACCTAATAACCCATCACCAACAACCCAACCTAATAACCCACTACCAACAACCAAACCTAATAACCCTGCACCAACAACCCAACCTAATAACCCTGCACCAACAACCCAACCTAATAACCCAGCACCAACAACCCAACCTAATAACCTAATAACCCTGCACCAACAACCCAACCTAATAACCCTGCACCAACAACCCAACCTAATAACCCTGCACCAACAACCCAACCTAATAACCCAGCACCAACAACCCAACCTAATAACCCTGCACCAACAACCCAACCTAGTAACCCAGCACCAAACCCAACCTAATAACCCTGCACCAACAACCCAACCTAATAACCCAGCACCAACAACCCAACCTAATAACCCTGCACCAACAACCCAACCTAATAACCCAGCACCAACAACCCGACCTAATAACCCTGCACCAACAACCCAACCTAATAACCCTGCACCAACAACCCAACCTAATAACCCAGCACCAACAACCCAACCTAATAACCCTGCACCAACAACCCAACCTAATAACCCTGCACCAACAACCCAACCCTAATAACCCAGCACCAACAACCCAACCCTAATAACCCAGCACCAACAACCCAACCCTAATAACCCAGCACCAACAACCCAACCTAATAACCCTGCACCAACAACCCAACCTAATAACCCATCACCAACAACCCAACCTAATAACCCATCACCAACAACCCAACCTAATAACCCAGCACCAACAATCAATGCAAATATGGAGGTGGGGGTCAATGCAAATAGGGAAGTGGGGGGGGGTCAATGCAAATAGGGAGGTGGGGGGATCAATGCATATAGGGAGGTGAGTCAATGCAAATAGGGAGGGGTCAATGCAAATAGGGAGGTGGGGGGTCAATGCAAATAGGGAGGTGGGGGTCAATGCAAATAGGGATGTCGCGATTTTATTAATTGTTCAGCAGTCTTGTGCTAGCTAACATACTACTGAACCGTGACAGCAATGTATTGACCTAAAAATATAATTGTTTATATTCATTTTATATTCAAATCATTAGTCAGCTAGCTACGTATCACATTAATTGCGCAACAATATGCTAGCTAACGTTAGCTAGCTAACATTAGCTAGCTTAGCGCTAGATAGCTAAGCGCTAGCCAGTCAGTGGTGCTGACAGATTGAAACTGGTATCAACAAAATGCGTTTCACTCTATCCCAAAAAACATGACATTGTTAACTAGGCATCATTTAGCTAATACAATATAAAAGTTTCTTAGGAAGTTTAATTAATAAGTTAGACACTCACTGGACAACTTTAGTAGGTAGCTGGCTAGATGGCTTTGTTTCCATTTTCCAACAGTTGTTTCTAATTCACCTGATTGGTCATCAACGGTTACTGGTCTTGGAACTCATGTGTTCACCAGAAACGGCTTCTGGTCTTGGAACTCATGTGTTCACCAGAAACGGCTTCTGGTCTTGGAACTCATGTGTTCACCAGAAACGGCTTCTGGTCTTGGAACTCATGTGTTCACCAGAAACGGCTTCTGGTCTTGGAACTCATGTGTTCACCAGAAACGGCTTCTGGTCTTGGAACTCATGTGTTCACCAGAAACGGCTTCTGGTCTTGGTACTCATGTGTTCACCAGAAACGGCTTCTGGTCTTGGAACTCATGTGTTCAACAGAAACGGCTTCTGGTCTTGGTACTCATGTGTTCAACAGAAACGGGTTCTGGTGAACTGTTTGCCATTAGTGGCAATAAATACTGCTGCCATAAATGTTGCTGCTGCGCCCTGAAGAAGGCACAGTGATGCCAAAACGTTGGTGTTTTTTTACCAAACAAATCAGGTTTTACATATGGAGTGTGCGACTCTCTTTGTTTTTATAGCTTCCGGTTTATTTTCCGTTAGTCAGCACCTCGAAACTAAACAATTGTCTCTAGGTGTGCGCCAGCGCATGCTTTTTATTAGGCTGCCACAGATTCAAATTGATTCTTGAGAGAATTGTCTGCCAGACAAAAAACATCTGCCAAACTTCTGGCACAATTTTGTGGCACACTATGTAGTTTGCAGCAAATTTGCCACAAACTTTTTGTAAGGGAACACCGAGGTGTTTGATGTGAAGATTCCCCCTACTGGCCATCACCAATACCACTGAGGTGTCTGATGTGAAGATTCCCCCTACTGGCCATCACCAATAACACTGAGGTGTTTGATGTGAAGATTCCCCCTACTGGCCATCACCAATAACACTGAGGTGTCTGATGTGAAGATTCCCCCTACTGGCCATCACCAATACCACTGAGGTGTCTGATGTGAAGATTCCCCCTACTGGCCATCACCAATACCACTGAGGTGTCTGATGTGAAGATTCCCCCTACTGGCCATCACCAATAACACTGAGGTGTTTGATGTGAAGATTCCCCCTACTGGCCATCACCAATACCACTGAGGTGTCTGATGTGAAGATTCCCCCTACTGGCCATCACCAATACCACTGAGGTGTCTGATGTGAAGATTCCCCCTACTGGCCATCACCGATAACACTGAGGTGTCTGATGTGAATATTCCCCATTCTGGCCATCAGCAATACCACTGAGGTGTCTGATGTGAAGATTCCCCCTACTGGCCATCACCGATAACACTGAGGTGTCTGATGTGAAGATTCCCCCTACTGGCCATCACCAATACCACTCATTCAGTTGGGGAGAGAGGGAGAGAGAGAGAGCTAGCTAGCTGAAGGGGCTGATCATCATTATTAAGGGAGTATCAATCTGTATGACATTGCAAGACACTGCAGTTCTCCTTCAACTGAGGTCCCTCCCTCCCTCCCCAAATGTTCTCTACTTCAACACATTTACAGAGACTGTTCGTCCCAAATGACACCCTATTCCCTTTATAGTGCACTACTTTGGACAAGAGCCGTATGGTCCCTATATGGGCCCTGATCAAAAGGAGTGCACTATATAGGGAATAGGGTGCGAGTTGGGTCACAGACCAGAGTTCTGAATGCAAAATGTAGTTGCATATCAAATACAAAATAAACCTAGGATGTTTGTCATTTGTATTAATGGAACCGTATTTATTTATTCTGTTTGTTTATTTGTAGTTTTTTGCTTGTTATGATGATTTGATTTCCAAATGGAGAGTGTCGGGACCGGTTATGGTAATGAAGAGAATAGAGTCATCAGAGATTGTATTATGGAGATCTCAGGTGTGTGTGTGTGTGTGGATCCGAGGGGTTGGTTGTCTCTAACGTCACTCCAGAGTGATGAAACACCAGTGGAGGTGTCTCGCCTTCTATAACACGTGCCGTCACTATGCCTGTGTTTCCAGTAAAGGACTTTCCACATTTTAAACTTACGCTGTCAATGTACTATGAGACAAACCACTGCTAGTTATTGTAAGTAATGTTGTATCCATGTATTGAAAAGTACTGTAATCGCAACCAAAATCATTATCTTTTGAGTTTGTATTTAAACGATACCATTTAGGGTGTTCTAAATGCTCCACAACTGCAACGTGTCGCATAACATCTTTCCAGAATACAAAATCCCTATCGTCAACAAGAAGAAACATTACGGGAACTACAGTAAAACTGGACTTTATTAGCTGTGCTTTACTTTCAACAAGGAGTTTAAACCTGCATTTTTGGAAACATGTCGAACCCCACTGAAATCAACTACAAATGCAGCTGTATTTTTACCACATCAGATCTTCCTTCCTCATTCAACCCCCAACACTCCTTCAGAAATAATTAAAGAGTTCATCTGTGGAATTCTCAAAGGTCAGAGCGACAACAAAGCGACAGAAAAATTCCACTCCTTGTCTGTGGTGCTTGAGGAAGGAAGGAAAGAGAAGGTCTGTGTCCCAAATGGCACCGTATTGCTCATTGTAGTGGACTACTTAGGGAAGAAGGTGTCCCAGTTCTTCCATGTCACCCACTGAGCATGTTTGAGATGCTCTGGATCAACGTGTACGACAGCGTGTTCCTGTCAATATCCAGCAACTTCACACAGCCATTGAAGAGGAGTGGGGACAACATTCCACAGAACACAATCAACATCCTGATCAACTCTATGTGAAGGAGAGATGTGGAGCTTCATGGTGGTCCCACCAGATACTGACTGGTTTTCTGATCCACGCCCCTACCTTTTTCTTTTAAAGGTATCTGTGACCAACAGATGCATATCTGGCGGGAACTGGAACACGCTGTGACGTACATGTCGATCCAGAGCATCCCAAACATGCTCAATAGGTGTCATGTCAGGTGAGAATGCAGGCTTCCAGGAATTGTGTACAGATCCTTGCAACATTGGGGCTGTGCATTATCATGCTGAAACATGAGGTGACGGCGGCGGATGAATGGCACGACAACGGGCCTCAGGATCTCGTCACGGTATCTCCGTGCGTTCAAATTGCCATCGATAAAATTGTGTTCGTTGTTCGTAGCTTATGCCTGCCCACCGCCACCATGAGGCACGTTGACAACATCAGCAAACCGTTTGTTCACACAACGCCATCTGCCCGATACAGTCGAAACCGAGATTCATCCATGAAGAGCTTCCCCAGTGTGCCAGTGGCCATTCAAGGTGAGCATTTGTAGGGCCGGCATTATGGCCGGGCCTTACGGGGTAGTACCTCTAAGCCCATCCAAATAAAATATTAAAATATTGATCATTTATTTGACGTAGACGCCCGCCGACAGAAAACACATCAATCTCAGTTAAAGCATTTGTGTAGACCATGTATCTGATGCTGTCTGGACAGTGAAACAGCTCCTCTCTGTCTCAGTATGTGTAGACCATGTATATGATGCTGTCTGGACAGTGAAACAGCTCCTCTCTGTCTCAGTATGTGTAGACCATGTGTCTGATGTTGTCTGGCATACAATGTATGATATACAGTGCATTCGGAAAGTATTCAGACCCCTTTACTTTTTTCACATTTTATTCTTAAATGGATAACATTTTCCTCATCAATCTACACACAATACCTCATAGTGACAAAGCAAAACTGGTTCATAGAAATGTTTGTAAATGTATTACAAATAAAAACAGATACCTTATTTACGTACGTTTTCAGACCCTTTGCTACGAGACTTGAAATTGAGCTCAGGTGCATCCTGTTTCCATTGATCATCCTGGAGTCCACCTGTGGTAAATTCAATTGATTGGACATGATTTGGAAAGACACACACCTGTCTATATAAGGTCCCACAGTTGACAGTGCTTGTCAGAGCAAAGACCAAGCCTTGAGGTCAAAGGAATAGTCCTCCGAGACAGGATTGTGTCGAGGCACAGATCTGGGGAATGGTACCAAAACATTTCTGCAGGATTGAAGGAACACAGTGGCCTCCATCATTCTTAAATGTAAGAAGTTTGAAACCACCAAGACTCTTCCTATAGCTGGCCGCCCAGCCAAGCTGAGCAATCAGGGGGAGAAGTGCCTTGGTCAGGGAGGTGACCAAGAACTCAATGGTCACTCTGACAGAGCTCCAGAGTTCCTCTGTGGAGATGGGAGAACCTTCCAGAAGGACAACCATCTCTGCAGCACTCCACCAATCAGGACTTTATGGTAGTGGCCAGATGGAAGCCACTCCTCAGTAAAAGGCGCATGACAGCCCACTTGGAGTTTGCCAAAAGGCACCTAAAAGACTATCAGACCATGAGAAACAAGATTCTCTGGTCTGATGAAACCAAGATTGAACTCTTTGGCCTGAATACTAAGCTTCACGTCTGGAGGAAACCTGTCACCATCCCTACGGTGAAGCATGGTGGTGGCAGCATCATGCTGTGTTGATGTTTTTCAGGGACTGGGAGACTAGTCAGGATCGAGGGAAAGATGAACGGAGCAAAGTACAGAGAGATCCTTGATGAAAACCTGCCCCAGAGCGCTCAGGACCTCAGCCTGGGGCAAAGGTTCACCTTCCAACAGGACAACGACCCTAAGCAGACAGCCAAGACAATGCAGGAGTGGCTTTTGGACAAGTCTCTGAATGTTCTTGAGTGGCCCAGCCAGAGCCCAGACTTGAACCCAATCTAACATTTCTGGAGAGACCTGAAAATAGCTGTGCAGCAACGCTCACCATCCAAACTGACAGAGCTTGAGAGCATCTGCAGAGAAGAATGGGAGAAACTCCCCAAATACAGGTTTGCCAAGCTTGTAGCGCCATACCCAAGAAGACTCAAGGCTGTAATCGCCGCCAAAGGTGCTTCAACAAAGTACTGAGTAAAAGGTCTGAATACTTATGTAATGTAATATTTTCAGTTTTTCGAAAAACATGTTTTTGCTTTGTCGTCATGTGTAGATTTATAAAGGGAAACAAACATGTAATCCATTTTAGAATAAGGCTGTAACGAATCAAAATGTGGAAAAAGATAAGGTCTGAATACTTTCTGAAGGCACTGTATAGATTTGCGCTGTTTCTTGGATGCTTTATCCGGTGATATACTATGTTCATTCTGGCCAAGATCTGTTCAGAATAAGCCCAATACATTCCTATGGGAATAATATGCAGACCTAAGCTTGTCGCCTGCCTTTGGGACAAAGACTTCCATTGTTAGGGTCGGCGGACATGAGCATCTCCTCATTACATACAGATCTCTGGTTTCAGCCTCTTGCGAATTGGAAAGGAAAGTTGCACAGAGCACACTTATATAATGACTCATGTCTGAATAAAATCATACAAAAGACTTCACCAGGGAGCGTGATTTAGCCACTGTGGATCATTGGCTTAAAAATAGCTGTAGATTGTTTCAAATCACAAGTATCTTTGTGATACCCTGCAATTTGGATAGTGCGCGTGGCACTAAGTATAGCTGATTGAGTTGTGGCTGTCAGTGAAAAGCGTTTAAAATGTGTTTAGATTGTGTCTTGAGTATAATTTTAAAATGTTGCATCAAAAAGAAGGGAAGAGGTGTGTGTGTGTGTGTGTGTGTGTGTGTGTGTGTGTGTGTGTGTGTGTGTGTGTGTGTGTGTGTGTGTGGCCAACGATGTAGGAAATTTGGCAATGCCTTCTTTCTGATAATCTGAACTCACGATAAACTACGCTAATCTTTTCTTCGGAGGGCCGGAATAGGCTGGTTGACGTAATGAGGGCCGGAATAGGCTAGTTGACGTAATGAGGGCCGGAATAGGCTAGATGAAGTATTGAGGGCCGTAATAGGCTAGTTGACGTAATGAGGGCCAGAATAGGCTAGATGACGTAATGAGGGCCGGAATAGACTAGTTGACGTAATGAGGGCCCGGAATAGGCTGGTTGACGTAATGAGGGCCGGAATAGGCTAGATGACGTAATGAGGGCCAGAATAGGCTAGATGACGTAATGAGGGCCGGAATAGGCTAGATGACGTAATGAGGGCCGGAACAGGCTGGTTGACGTAATGAGGGCCGGAACAGGCTAGTTGACGTAATGAGGGCCGGAATAGACTAGATGATGTAATGAGGGCCGGAATAGGCTAGTTGACGTAATGAGGGCCAGAACAGGCTAGTTGACGAAATGAGGGTCAGAACAGGCTAGTTGACGAAATGAGGGTCAGAACAGGCTAGTTGACGAAATGAGGGTCAGAACAGGCTAGTTGACGAAATGAGGGTCAGAACAGGCTAGTTGACGAAATGAGGGTCAGAACAGGCTAGTTGACGAAATGAGGGTCAGAACAGGCTAGGTGACGTAATGAGGGCCGGAATAGGCTAGGTGACGTAATGAGGGCCGGAATAGACTAGTTGACGTGATGAGGGCCGGAATAGGCTGGTTGACGTGATGAGGGCCGGAACAGGCTGGTTGACGTAATGAGGGCCGGAACAGGCTGGTTGACGTAATGAGGGCCGGAACAGGCTGGTTGGCGTAATGAGGGCGGAACATGCTGGTTGGCGTAATGAGGGCGGAACAGGCTGGTTGGCGTAATGAGGGCCGGAACAGGCTGGTTGACGTAATGAGGGCCGGAACAGGCTGGTTGACGTAATGAGGGCCGGAACAGGCTGGTTGACGTAATGAGGGCCGGAACAGGCTGGTTGACGTAATGAGGGCCGGAACAGGCTGGTTGACGTAATGAGGGCCGGAACAGGCTGGTTGACGTAATGAGGGCCGGAACAGGCTGGTTGACGTAATGAGGGCCGTAATAGACTAGATGACGTAATGAGGGCCGGAATAGGCTAGATGTCGAAATGAGGGCCGGAACAGGCTAGATGACGAAATGAGGGCCGGAACAGGCTAGTTGACGAAATGAGGGCCGGAACAAGCTAGTTGACGAAATGAGGGCCGGAATCGGCTGGTTGACGTAATGAGGGCCGGAACAGGCTGGTTGACGTAATGAGGGCCGGAACAGGTTGGTTGACGTAATGAGGGTCGGAACAGGCTGGTTGACGTAATGAGGGCCGGAACAGGCTAGTTGACTTAATGAGGGCCAGAACAGGCTGGTTGACGTAATGAGGGCCGGAATAGGCTAGATGACGAAATGAGGGCCGGAACAGGCTAGTTGACGAAATGAGGGCCGGAATCGGCTGGTTGACGTAATGAGGGCCGGAATCGGCTGGTTGACGTAATGAGGGCCGGAACAGGCTGGTTGACGTAATGAGGGCCGTAATAGACTAGATGACGTAATGAGGGCCGGAATAGGCTAGATGACGAAATGAGGGTCGGAACAGGCTAGTTGACGAAATGAGGGCCGGAATAGACTAGATGACGTAATGAGGGCCGGAATAGACTAGATGACGTAATGAGGGCCGGAACAGACTAGATGACGTAATGATGGCCGGAATAGACTAGATGACGTAATGAGGGCCGGAATAGACTAGATGACGTAATGAGGGCCGGAATAGACTAGATGACGTAATGAGGGCCCGGAATAGACTAGATGACGTAATGAGGGCCGGAATAGACTAGATGACGTAATGAGGGCCGGAATAGACTAGATGACGTAATGAGGGCCAGAATAGACTAGATGACATAATGAGGGCCGGAATAGACTAGATGATGTAATGTTGCAAGTGATGATGATTTGATACAATGTTGATCTTCACTAGCAACAGCTCAAGTCAAGACAGATAGAAAGGGAGGCAGACAGAAGAGAAATTTAATGTGATTGAAAGAACCAGAATCAGGATATTTTCTACTGTTTTTAAAGTAGAATATAGAATAGAATAGAATAGGCTGGTGCTCTCATGTCTTTAGCCTCCAGTGTATCCCAGTGCATCAGTGTGTCTATATGTGGCTGGTGCTCTCCTGTCTTCATCCTCCAGCCTTTGTTCTGGCGCCGGGTCTGCATTGAAATCAGTTACGATGCCGAACTGCAGTCCGGTCAAGACCCTGAAGAGGATGAGCTTCCATGAGACAGTTTCTGACAGTTTGTAGAGAAATTATTAGGTTGTGCAAACCCACAGTTTCATCAGATGTCCGGGTGGCTGGTCTGAAGATCCCATAGTTTCATCAGCTGTCCGGGTGGCTGGTCTCAGAAGATCCCATATTTTCCTCAGCTGTCCGGGTGGCTGGTCTGAAGATCCCATAGTTTCATCAGCTGTCCGGGTGGCTGGTCTCAGAAGATCCCATAGTTTCATCAGCTGTCCGGGTGGCTGGTCTCAGACGATCCCGCAGGTGAAGAAGCCGGATGTGGAGGTCCTGAGCTGGTGTGGTTACATGTGGTCTGCAGTTGTGAGGCCAGTTGGGTGTACTGCCAAATTCTCTAAAATGGCGGCTTATGGTAGAGAAATGAACATTCAATTCTCTGGCAAAAGCTCTGGTCGCCATTCCTGCAGTAAGCATGCCAATTGCACTCTCCCTCAAAACTTGAGGGACTGTGGCATTCTGTTGTGTGACAAAACTGCACATTTTAGAGTGGCCTTTTATTGTCCCCAACACAAGGTGCATCTGTGTAATGACCATGCTGTTTAATCAGCTTCTTGATGTGCCACACCTGTCAGGTGGATGGATTATCTTGACAAAGGAGAAATGCTCACTAACATGCAAACAAATTTGTGCACAAAATTTGAGAGAAATAAGCTTTTTTTGTGCGTATGTAAAATGTCTGCGATCTTTTATTTCAGCTCATGAAACATGGGACCAATACTTTACATGTTGGGTTTATATTTTTGTTCAGTGTAGTTCTCCATGTGTCCACCAGATGGAACTGCCTCAGAACATCCTTCAACACCCCTACGGAGCCTGAACTTGGTTCCTCACTATATCTATGTTTAGTAATGGTGCAGATTATTCAACGTTTTTTAAAATCTTTCGGACGTTCACTTCACTTCACGTTCACCCGCTGATAGGCATGAGCGAAGAATTACTACGTCAGCTAGCGGCCTGCGCCATCGTCCAACAGGAGACCTTAGACCTCCTCACGTCCGAAATAGCAGACCGCCCGTCTCCCAGGATGCCCAACGTCAATTCGCTGATTCCACGTCTGACGGAGGACGACGATGTGGAGGCCTACCTTCTGGCCCTCGAACGAACATCCAGAAGAGATGGCCTCAGCACAACTGTTCGAGCCTCCTGGCTCTCCTACTCCCAGACAAAGCCCAGGCGGCGTACTATGACATTGAGGAAGGGGCTGCCGCCGATTGTGCACGTCTGAAGGCGGAGATTCAGTCCCGCCATCAGCTGAACCCCAGAGACCGGGCCCAACACCCAGATGTGGTGTTACACACGGCCCATATACATGTACTACCACCTCGCCAGGGAGAAGACCACCCAACGGTTGCTGCGGCGTTTCTATTGGCCGAGGATTACCCAAGATGTCGCTAAGTATTGCAAATCCTGAAACACCTACTAACGCACTGCTCCCAAGCGAACTTACCGTAACCCTCTTATCCCTCTCCCCGTTTGAGCGCATAGCCATGGACCTGGTGGGACCCCTTCCGCGTTCGGCACGCGGACATGAGTACATCTTGGTCCCAGATATGTTTGTGCTGTCTTGACAACTCCTATTCTAGCCTGGTTCCAGATCTGTTTGTGCTGTCTTGGCAACTCCCATTCTAGCCTGGTTCCAAATATGTTTGTGTTTTGTCTTGACATCTCCTATTCTAGCCTGGTACCAGATATGTTTGTGTTTTGTCTTGACAACTCCTAGTCCAGCCTGGTTCCAGATCTATTTGTGCTGTCTTGACAACTCCTATTCCAGCCTGGTTCCAGATCTATTTGTGCTGTCTTGACAACTCCTATTCTAGCCTGGTTCCAGATCTATTTGTGCTGTCTTGACAACTCCTATTCTAGCCTGGTTCCAGATCTATTTGTGCTGTCTTGACAACTCCTATTCCAGCCTGGTTCCAGATATGTTTGTGCTGTCTTGACAACTCCTATTCTAGCCTGGTTCCAGATCTATTTGTGCTGTCTTGACAACTCCTATTCGAGCCTGGTTCCAGATCTATTTGTGCTGTCTTGACAACTCCTATTCTAGCCTGGTTCCAGATCTATTTGTGCTGTCTTGACAACTCCTATTCTAGCCTAATTCCAGATCTGTTTGTGCTGTCTTGACAGCTCCATATGGTCTTTGACATTGTAGCTCAGGTCTGGGAGTGGTCATCCTATGTTTTATAATGAGGAAATTGTCAACTAAATCTACACACATTCAATTGACACACCTACACCCCTAATCTAGTCCTGCCCCATAATTTCTCCTTCCCTCATTCTCTCTCCTTCTTTTCTCTCTTACTCCCTACTCCCCCATCTCCCCTAAATATCAACCTCTCCCTCCTCATATTATTATTATGCTTGTTGGTGCTATCCTTCCCTAATCACTTCCACTCTCTCTCCTAACCTCTCTCTCTCTCTCTCCTAACCTCTCTCTGTCTCTCTCTCTCTCTCTCTCTCTCTCTCTCTCTCTCTCTCTCTCTCTCTCTCTGTCTCTCTCTCTCTCTCTCTCTCTCTCTCTCTCTGTCTCTCTCTCTCTCTGTCTCTCTCTCTCTCTTTCTCCTAACCTCTCTCTCTCTCTCTCTCTCTCTCTCTCTCTCTCTCTCTCTCTCTCTCTCTGTCTCTCTCTCTCTCCTAACCTCTCTCTCTCTCCTAATCTCTCTCTGTCTGTCTGTCTCTGTCTCTGTCTCTGTCTCTCTCTGTCTCTGTCTCTCTCTCTTTCTCCTAACCTCTCTCTCTCTCTCTCTCTCTATTTCTCTCTCTCTCTCTCGTCTCTCTCTCTCTTATTCTGTGTCTCTCTATCTCATTCTCACTCTCTACCCTTCTTTATCTCAATGTAGCTGCTCTAGTTATGTGCAGTAGCCCTCCCTAACCCCTCCTCTCTTCTCTGCCCCTCCTCCTTTCTCTCTCTGTCCAGAGCTGCTCTACTGATCCTGGGGGTCTTTTGTGTGGGGTTGTCGGGTGTGGGGGTGTTGTGTGATGTGTCGTTAATGAATCTCTGGTTGCCGCAGAGAGAGTATGGGTCACGTCATCTCTGCTACTACTGTAACTGTTAGTTATCAAGGCTTGGCTTGGGAGTCCCAACGGGTGGGTTTTAAAATTCCAGGAACTTTCAATAAATTCCGTGGTTTTCCAGACATCCTTGATTTTCTGATTATTCCCTCCTGATTCTGGGAATCCTCCAACCGGGATTTCGGGAAAAACAGGAAATGTATTTATAGTTCCAGGAATCCTAACACTCACCATTAACTATTCATGAACTGCAGTGAATCCAAAGCAGAAAGGTCACTGAAGTAATGATAGGTTAGATCTGCCAGTGCTAACTGTGGGTAGTAGTGCACTACTTTAGACCAGGGTCTATAGGGTAGTAGTGCCATACTTTAGACCAGGGTCCATAGGGTAGTAGTGCACTACTTTAGACCAGGGTCTATAGGGTAGTAGTGCACTACTTTAGACCAGGGTCTATAGGGTAGTAGTGCACTACTTTAGACCAGGGTCCATAGGGTAGTAGTGCACTACTTTAGACCAGGGTCCATAGGGTAGTAGTGCACTACTTTAGACCAGGGTCCATAGGGTAGTAGTGCACTACTTTAGACCAGGTTCTATAGGGTAGTAGTGCACTACTTTAGACCAGGGTCTATAGGGTAGTAGTGCACTACTTTAGACCAGGGTCTATAGGGTAGTAGTGCACTACTTTAGACCAGGGTCCATAGGGTAGTAGTGCACTACTTTAGACCAGGGTCTATAGGGTAGTAGTGTACTACTTTAGACCAGGGTCCATAGGGTAGTAGTGCACTACTTTAGACCAGGGTCCATAGGGTAGTAGTGCACTACTTTAGACCAGGTTCTATAGGGTAGTAGTGCACTACTTTAGACCAGGGTCTATAGGGTAGTAGCGCACTACTTTAGACCAGGGTTTATTCACTTGGTGTGTTATGGAAATGAGATCTGCTAGGGGATGATGTGACTGGTTGGTTTATCTGTTGTCATAATGACTGGGAGACATTGGTCGAGTCACAAATGACCAGCACTCAGTCCCTTCAGATGAGAGGGGAACCAGCACTCAGTCCCTTCAGATGGGAGGGGAACCAGCACTCAGTCCCTTCAGATGGGAGAGGAACCAGCACTCAGTCCCTTCAGATGGGAGGGGAACCAGCACTCAGTCCCTTCAGATGGGAGGGGAACCAGCACTCAGTCCCTTCAGATGAGAGGGGAACCAGCACTCAGTCCCTTCAGATGGGAGGGGAACCAGCACTCAGTCCCTTCAGATGGGAGGAACCAGCACTCAGTCCCTTCAGATGGGAGGGGAACCAGCACTCAGTCCCTTCAGATGGGAGGGAACCAGCACTCAGTCCCTTCAGATGGGAGGGGAACCAGCACTCAGTCCCTTCAGATGGGAGGGAACCAGCACTCAGTCCCTTCAGATGGGAGGGGAACCAGCACTCAGTCCCTTCAGATGAGAGGGGAACCAGCACTCAGTCCCTTCAGATGAGAGGGGAACCAGCACTCAGTCCCTTCAGATGAGCGGGTCTCCTCTGAATGCCTTATACCTGTTATAAGATGTTATAGTTATTATATTATAGTCTCTCCTATTCTATTTTAAATATAGTTATTCTATTATATTCTCTATTATTCTATTCTAAATATAGTTATTCTCTCCTATTCTATTCTAAATATAGTTATTCTATTCTCTCCTATTCTATTTTAAATGTAGTTATTCTATTCTCTCCTATTCTATTTTAAATATAGTTATTCTCTCCTATTCTATTTTAAATATAGTTATTCTATTATATTCTCTATTATTCTATTCTAAATATAGTTATTCTCTCCTATTCTATTTTAAATGTAGTTATTCTATTCTCTCTTTTTCTATTTTAAATATAGTTATTCTATTCTCTCCTATTCTATTTTAAATAGTTATTCTCTCCTATTCTATTTTAAATGTAGTTATTCTATTCTCTCCTATTCTATTTTAAATATAGTTATTCTATTCTCTCCTATTCTATTTTAAATATAGTTATTCTCTCCTATTCTATTTTAAATATAGTTATTCTATTCTCTCCTATTCTATTTTAAATGTAGTTATTCTATTCTCTCCTATTCTATTTTAAATGTAGTTATTCTCTCCTATTATATTTTAAATGTAGTTATTCTCTCCTATTCTATTTTAAATGTAGTTATTCTATTCTCTCCTATTCTATTTTAAATATAGGTATTCTATTCTCTCCTATTCTATTTTAAATATAGTTATTCTATTCTCTCCTATTCTATTTTAAATATAGTTATTCTCTCCTATTCTATTTTAAATATAGTTATTCTATTCTCTCCTATTCTATTTTAAATGTAGTTATTCTATTCTCTCCTATTCTATTTTAAATGTAGTTATTCTATTCTCTCCTATTCTATTTTAAATATAGTTATTCTCTCCTATTCTATTTTAAATATAGTTATTCTATTCTCTCCTATTCTATTTTAAATGTAGTTATTCTATTCTCTTCTATTCTATTTTGAATGTAGTTATTCTATTCTCTCCTATTCTATTTTAAATATAGTTATTCTATTCTCTCCTATTCTATTTTAAATGTAGTTATTCTATTCTCTCCTATTCTATTTTAAATATAGTTATTCTCTCCTATTCTATTTTAAATATAGTTATTCTATTCTCTCCTATTCTATTTTAAATGTAGGTATTATATTCTCTCCTATTCTATTTTAAATGTAGTTATTCTATTCTCTCCTATTCTATTTTAAATATAGTTATTCTATTCTCTCCTATTCTATTTTAAATGTAGTTATTATATTCTCTCCTATTCTATTTTAAATATAGTTATTCTATTCTCTCCTATTCTATTTTAAATGTAGTTATTCTATTCTCTCCTATTCTATTTTAAATGTAGTTATTCTCTCCTATTCTATTTTAAATATAGTTATTCTATTCTCTCCTATTCTATTTTAAATATAGTTATTCTCTCCTATTCTATTCCATTCTCTCATATTCTATTCTCTTCTTCATTATTTTCTTCTTTAGCTGTCCAGACCAGTAAATGTTTTGCACAACAACACAACATTGTTAATTCGTGTATTTCCTCTAATGGTGACTAGTTAAGGATTCTGCTGTCTGTCTGCTTCAGTCTGTCTGCTTCTGTTCTGTTCTGTTCTATTCTGTTCTATTCGTTTCTATTCTGTTCTATTCTGTTCTATTCTATTCTGTTCTATTCTGTTCTGTTCTGTTCTGTTCTGTTCTATTCGTTTCTATTCTATTCTGTCTCTGTTATGTTCTATTCTATTATGTTCTATTCTGTTCTGTTCTGTTCTGCAAAACAGTGCTGTGTTAATTAGTTTATTTCCTCCAGTGGTGATTAACGAACAATTATTCTCACTGTCTGTATAAAGCCAACTGTTTGACTTTAGCCTCAGAACCTTATTAGTGAAGATGATGGTGAATGATGGGGACTTTCACATTAGTTTTCTCTCCATCCCTCCATCGCTCGTGCCACCCTTCCCTTGCTCTCTCTCCACGTCTACCAGAAGGGTGGGTTGACACATGCCCGTCAGTCACCTCTCTCTCTCTCTCTCTCTCTCTCTCTCTCTCTCTCTCTCTCTCTCTCTCTCTCTCTCTCTCTCTCTCTCCCTTCTTCCCCCTTTCCCTATCTCCAGGCTCTAAGAACTGTCACCAGCCGTATGTGTCACAGCCAGACCTCATCATTTGGTCCTCCCACAATGCTCGCTGTTGCCAGACTGCTGCTAACCACTGTAAGATTCTACATACATCTCTTAGGAGACACTGGACTGCAGTCGATACAGTTGTAGTATGTGAATGTGATCCCTGCAGGATTAAACCCACAACCTTGGTAGTGCCACCCTTTAACCAACAGTCAAACAGGGCAATATCTCTCGTAGACGGACCACGTAAACAAACGGTACCGTAGATCTGTCATTAATCATGATATAATAGGATGACAAGCTGCATTAGTTCCAGATCTTTTGACAAATCACGATTTCACTGGTGTTATATTATGTCTATAGAATTGCCCGTAACTTGCAAACAGAAAGGGGGGAGGTACCACAGTTCCTGTTCTGATCCTCATCTCTTCTCTTAACATGTCTGGACCCAGAACTTAATCAAGCATCTGACCAATTAAGCGAGACTATAGCTGTGGGTTAACCGAGATTCAACAACACTACAGTACTGAATGTGATAAAAGGATTCAAAACCAGAGCAGGATGGTAACAGGACTCTGACTGTGGTACATCCAGGATGGTAACAGGACTCTGACTGCGGTACCTCCAGGATGGTAACAGGACTCTGACTGCGGTACCTCCAGGATGGTAACAGGACTCTGACTGTGGTACATCCAGGATGGATGGTAACATGACTCTGACTGTGGTACATCCAAGATGGATGGTAACATGACTCTGACTGAGGTACATCCAGGATGGATGGTAACAGGAGTCTGACTGCGGTACATCCAGAATGGTAACAGGACACTGACTGCGGTACATCCAGGATGGTAACAGGACTCTGACTGCGGTACATCCAGGATGGTAACAGGACTCTGACTGCGGTACATCCAGGATGGTAACAGGACACTGACTGTGGTACATCCAGGATGGTAACAGGACTCTGACTGTGGTACATCCAGGATGGTAACAGGACTCTGACTGTGGTACATCCAGGATGGTAACAGGACTCTGACTGTGGTACATCCAGGATGGTAACAGGACTCTGTGGTACATCCAGGATGGTAACAAGACTCTGACTGTGGTACATCCAGGATGGTAACAGGACTCTGACTGTGGTACATCCAGGATGGTAACAGGACTCTGACTGTGGTACATCCAGGATGGTAACAGGACTCTCTGTGGTACATCCAGGATTGTAACAGGACTCTGACTGTGGTACATCCAGGATGGTAACAGGACTCTGACTGTGGTACATCCAGGATGGTAACAGGACTCTGTGGTACATCCAGGATGGTAACAGGACTCTGTGGTACATCTAGGATGGTAACAGGACTCTGACTGTGGTACATCCAGGATGGTAACAGGACTCTGACTGTGGTACATCCAGGATGGTAACAGGACTCTGTGGTACATCAGGGATGGTAACAGGACTCTGTGGTACATCCAGGATGGTAACAGGACTCTGTGGTACATCCAGGATGGTAACAGGACTCTGTGGTACATCCAGGATGGTAACAGGACTCTGTGGTACATCCAGGATGGTAACAGGACTCTGACTGTGGTACATCCAGGATGGTAACAGGACTCTCTGTGGTACATCCAGGATTGTAACAGGACTCTGACTGTGGTACATCCAGGATGGTAACAGGACTCTGACTGTGGTACATCCAGGATGGTAACAGGACTCTGTGGTACATCCAGGATGGTAACAGGACTCTGTGGTACATCTAGGATGGTAACAGGACTCTGACTGTGGTACATCCAGGATGGTAACAGGACTCTGACTGTGGTACATCCAGGATGGTAACAGGACTCTGTGGTACATCAGGGATGGTAACAGGACTCTCTGTGGTACATCCAGGATGGTAACAGGACTCTCTGTGGTACATCCAGGATGGTAACAGGACTCTGACAGTGGTACATCCAGGATGGTAACAGGACTCTGAATGTGGTACATCCAGGATGGTAACAGGACTCTGTGGTACATCCAGGATGGTAACAGGACTCTGTGGTACATCCAGGATGGTAACAGGACTCTGTGGTACATCCAGGATGGTAACAGGACTCTGTGGTACATCCAGGATGGTAACAGGACTCTGACTGTGGTACATCCAGGATGGTAACAAGACTCTGACTGTGGTACATCCAGGATGGTAACAGGACTCTGACTGTGGTACATCCAGGATGGTAACAGGACTCTGACTGTGGTACATCCAGGATGGTAACAGGACTCTGACTGTGGTACATCCAGGATGGTAACAGGACTCTGACTGTGGTACATCCAGGATGGTAACAGGACTCTGACTGTGGTACATCCAGGATGGTAACAGGACTCTGACTGTGGTACATCCAGGATGGTAACAGGACTCTGACTGTGGTACATCCAGGATGGTAACAGGACTCTGACTGTGGTACATCCAGGATGGTAACAGGACTCTGACTGTGGTACATCCAGGATGGTAACAGGACTCTGACTGTGGTACATCCAGGATGGTAACAGGACTCTGTGGTACATCCAGGATGGTAACAGGACTCTGACTGTGGTACATCCAGGATGGTAACAGGACTCTGACTGTGGTACATCCAGGATGGTAACAAGACTCTGACTGTGGTACATCCAGGATGGTAACAGGACTCTGACTGTGGTACATCCAGGATGGTAACAGGACTCTGACTGTGGTACATCCAGGATGGTAACAGGACTCTGACTGTGGTACATCCAGGATGGTAACAGGACTCTGTGGTACATCCAGGATGGTAACAGGACTCTGTGGTACATCCAGGATGGTAACAGGACTCTGACTGTGGTACATCCAGGATGGTAACAGGACTCTGTGGTACATCCAGGATGGTAACAGGACTCTGTGGTACATCCAGGATGGTAACAGGACTCTCTGTGGTACATCCAGGATGGTAACAGGACTCTGACTGTGGTACATCCAGGATGGTAACAGGACTCTGACTGTGGTACATCCAGGATGGTAACAGGACTCTGACTGTGGTACATCCAGGATGGTAACAGGACTCTGTGGTACATCCAGGATGGTAACAGGACTCTGTGTGGTACATCCAGGATGGTAACAGGACTCTGTGGTACATCCAGGATGGTAACAGGACTCTGTGGTACATCCAGGATGGTAACAGGACTCTGTGGTACATCCAGGATGGTAACAGGACTCTGTGGTACATCCAGGATGGTAACAGGACTCTGACTGTGGTACATCCAGGATGGTAACAGGACTCTGACTGTGGTACATCCAGGATGGTAACAGGACTCTGACTGTGGTACATCCAGGATGGTAACAGGACTCTGACTGTGGTACATCCAGGATGGTAACAGGACTCTGACTGTGGTACATCCAGGATGGTAACAGGACTCTGACTGTGGTACATCCAGGATGGTAACAGGACTCTGACTGTGGTACATCCAGGATGGTAACAGGACTCTGACTGTGGTACATCCAGGATGGTAACAGGACTCTGACTGTGGTACATCCAGGATGGTAACAGGACTCTGACTGTGGTACATCCAGGATGGTAACAGGACTCTGACTGTGGTACATCCAGGATGGTAACAGGACTCTGACTGTGGTACATCCAGGATGGTAACAGGACTCTGACTGTGGTACATCCAGGATGGTAACAGGACTCTGACTGTGGTACATCCAGGATGGTAACAGGACTCTGACTGTGGTACACCACCTCACCTCAAGGACCTGTCCAGTTCTTTGCTCCCTCCTGCTGATTGAGTCAGACTGTACAGCCTTAGCTAACTAGTGCCTTACCTACAGTGTACTAAACACTTTAAAGGGACAGTTCACCCAGTAACCTCTTACCTACAGGGTACTGAATACATTAAAGGGACAGTTCACCCAGTAACCTCTTACCTACAGGGTACTGAATACATTAAAGGGACAGTTAACCAAATAATAGTATCTGGTTATTACGGCCCATAATTCCAATCAATGTAATAATGTGACACAGTTTGATAAATTATATAATGCCGTGTTATAACATCTGGTGTGTAGACACTTATGTAGCATGTAATAACATATTCCATATATTGACTGTGTAACAGCAGTTGTTGTTAACAGTTGACATTAAAGTATACGACAGGGGGAACAGTCATGTATTACACCCATTATAACTCGTTTTATATATGCCATCACTCACAACTATTTGAAACTACTCATGACTAATGTTATATAGCTGTTATAAAGGCTTTATCAAGGCATGAATAAGGACAGCTAGAGTCAAGTGTTACCTTTAGCACATAGAGCTGATTAAAAGAAACACAGGGGAAGATGGAGGCCTACTTGACAATGTTTTAAAACACAGAGGAAGATGGAGGCCTACTTGACAATGTTTTAAAACACAGAGGAAGATGGAGGCCTACTTGACAATGTTTTAAAACACAGAGGAAGATGGAGGCCTACTTGACAATGTTTTAAAACACAGAGGAAGATGGAGGCCTACTTGACAACAAGTGTTTTAAAACACAGGGGAAGATGGAGGCCTACTTGACAATGTTTTAAAACACAGGGAAGATGGAGGCCTACTTGACAATGTTTTAAAACACAGAGGAAGATGGAGGCCTACTTGACAATGTTTTAAAACACAGAGGAAGATGGAGGCCTACTTGACAATGTTTTAAAACACAGGGGAAGATGGAGGCCTACTTGACAATGTTTTAAAACACAGAGGAAGATGGAGGCCTACTTGACAATGTTTTAAAACACAGAGGAAGATGGAGGCCTACTTGACAATGTTTTAAAACACAGGGGAAGATGGAGGCCTACTTGACAATGTTTTAAAACACAGAGGAAGATGGAGGCCTACTTGACAATGTTTTATAAATATCAATGTAAGACCCAAGTGCAGACTGTGTGAAGTAACAATGTTTATTGTAACCACAGGGGCAGGCAAAACGACAGGTCAAGGCAGGCAGGGGTCGATAATCCAGAGCAGAGGCCAAGGTACAGGACGGCAGGCAGAGTGGTCAGGCAGGCGGGCTCGGCGTCAGGACAGTCGTGTCAAATCCAGGAGGATGAGAAAAGAGAGACTGGGGGGGAAAGGAGCTGAGAAAACACTGGTAGACTTGAACAAACAAGACGAACTGGCAACAGACAGACAGAGAACACAGGTATAAATACCCAGGGGGTAAGTGGGGAAGATGGGCGACACCTGGAGGGGGGTGGAGACAAGGACAGGTGAAACAGATCAGGGCGTTGACAAAAAACACAAAACATTGTTTACCTCTGTGCCAGACATTTTGTGAAATGTAGTCTTTGCTGTACCCATTTGTTTGATTGATTGGTTCTTCATGGGGTCTGAGGGTGTATCCCAAATGACAGCCTAATACTTACGTAGTGCACTTCGTTGGACCAGAGTGCTGTGGGCCCTGAATAGATACTATAAAGGCAATAGGATGCTGTTTGGGACGTAACCTGAGTGAGCCATTAACTTCCTGCTTCGCTCTGGGAGTTTCCTGTATCGATCTACTGTGCCTCTTCTGCATAGGGGGAAGGATAGAGAGAGAGAGAGAGGGACGGAGGGAGAGAGAGAGAGGCATTTGACATTTTGAAATCTTTGTGAGTGTAATGTTTACTGTAAATTTGTATTGTTTATTTAATGTTTGTTTACTATCTATTTCACTTGCTTTGGCAATGTTAACATATGTTTCCCATGTCAATAAAGCCCTTAAATTGAAATTTAATTGAGAGGGAGCGAGAGAGAGGGGGAAGGAGAGAGAGCGAGAGAGAGGGAGTGAGAGAGAAGGAGGGAGATTGAGGGGGAAGGGGAGAGAGAGCAGTAGACTCAACTTTTCAGCATCAGTAGTCACTTTTACATCTCAGAGAGCTGTTATGGTGTTGGTGTGGGAGTATTGCTGTAGTATTGTAGAGAGAGCCTAGATGCCAGTCGGTTTCTGCTCTCCTTATGGAGTTGGCATGTATGTTTGGCGCGATAGGGAGTATTGTGTCTGTGTAGGAGGAGTATATTGTAGGATTGTACAGGTCCATGTGTTGAATAACAATGTGTTCACTCTTCAGTTCACAGCGTAACTCTGTCTCTGACTTGCAGTATAACATGCCAGAGTGATTATTTTCTGTAGACAGAGATAGAGAAGCAGAAAGTTATATAGTTCTGTGTTGGTGGGAAATATCACCCTGGCTGGTGATGAATGGGACAGGGTTTCCCTCAGCCGGTAATTTCTGGCTTTTGGCCAATAAAACAAAGGAATAGCCGGTTAATACTATTGACGCCTGGCCCGGGAGAAAAACAACCCCATGTCGCCTGGCCCGGGAGAAAAACAACCCCATGTCGCCTGGCCCGGGAGAAAAACAACCCCATGTCGCCTGGCCCGGAGAGAAACAACCCCATGTCGCCTGGCCGGAGAAAAACAACCCCATGTCGCCTGGCCGGAGAAAAACAACCCCATGTCGCCTGGCCCGGGAGAAAAACAACCCCATGTCGCCTGGCCGGGAGAAAAACAACCCCATGTCGCCTGGCCGGGAGAAAAACAACCCCATGTCGCCTGGCCGGGAGAAAACAACCCCATGTCGCCTGGCCCGGGAGAAAAACAACCCCATGTCGCCTAGCCCGGGAGAAAAACAACCCCATGTCGCCTGGCCCGGGAGAAAAACAACCCCATGTCGCCTGGCCCGGGAGAAAAACAACCCCATGTCGCCTGGCCCGGGAGAAAAACAACCCCATGTCGCCTGGCCCGGGAGAAAAACAACCCCATGTCGCTTGGCCCGGAGAAAAACAACCCCATGTCGCCTGGCCGGGAGAAAAACAACCCCATGTCGCCTGGCCGGAGAAAAACAACCCCATGTCGCCTGGCCGGGAGAAAACAACCCCATGTCGCCTGGCCCGGGAGAAAAACAACCCCATGTCGCCTGGCCCGGGAGAAAAACAACCCCGTTGCAAAATAATGTATTTTTTTATTACAACATTTATCTCAAATTAACCCTCCAAATAGCACTGTTGGGAGATTTGGAAAGCCATCATAAATCAATCAATAATATAATAATAATTTTTGAAAGATCACTGACTGTGTCACCAGCAAAGAACCCCCACCCCATCCAAAGCACCATCACACCTCCTCCTCCATGCTTTACGGTGGGAAATACACATGCGGAGATCATCCTACTCTGTGTCTCACAAAGACACGGCGGTTGGAACCATACATTTGGACTCATCAGACCAAAGGACATATTTCCACCGGTCTAATGTCCATTGCTTGTTTTTCTTGGCCCAAGCAAGTCTCTTCTTATTGGTGTCCTTTAGTAGTGGTTTCTTTGCAGCAATTAGACCATGAAGGCCTGATTCACAGTCTCCTCTGAACAGTTGATGTTGAGATGTGTCTGTTACTTGAACTCTGTGAAGCATTTATTTGGTCTGCAATTTCTGAGGCTGGTAACTCTAATGAACTTATCCTCTGCAGCAGAGGTAACTCTGGGTCTTCCTTTCCTGTGGCGGTCCTTATGAGAGCCAGATTCATCATAGCGCTTGATGGTTTTTGTGACTTCACTTGAAGAAACTTTCAAAGTTCTTGAAATTTGACTGACCTTCATGTCTTAAAGTAATGATGGACGGTCGTTTCTCTTTGCTTATTTGAGCTGTTCTTGTCATAATATGGACTTGGTTTATTACCAAATAGGGCTATCTTCTGAATACCACCCCTACCTTGTCACAACACAACTGATTGGCTCAAACGCATTAAGAAGGAAAGAAATTCCACAAATTAACTTTTAACAAGGCACACCTGTTAATTGAAATGCATTCCGGGTGACTACCTCATGAAGCTTGTTGAGAGTATGCCAAGAGTGTGCAAAGCTGTCATCAAGGCAAAGGGTGGCTACTTTGAAGAATCTCAAATATAAAATAAAAACACTTTTTTGGTTACTACATGATTCCATATGTGTTATTTCATAGTATTAATGTCTTCACTATTATTCTACAATGTAGAACATAGTAAAAAATAAAGAAAAACCCTTGAATGAGTCGGTGTATTCAAACTTTTGACTGGTACTGTACATCATTTAGTGGAACTAAATTGGCGCGTGTGAATTCCCTTTAGTCGTCATTTGTCTTATTTACCACACAGCGTACAGAGCCTATTTTGAGCAGAATATCACATCAGTGCTAGAGCTGCTGCTCAGGCCGGTTGCTGCTAGACTGAAACGTGCTTTATATAGTATAAGCCCAGGCATTGGGCAACAATTCTAAACTCAATCGCAGTTTTGACGATGAAAAAAAGCTACCGTACACTCAGAATGGCCTCCGGGTCCACCCATCATGGAATGTTGCCTTGAATATGACTGTACACTCTAACCTTAACACCCCACTGAGATTGACCTCATTTGCAACGTCCTGGAATTAGGAAGGAGAGGGATTTTAAATGGAAAAGACACAACATGTCTGTCACTATAGATTTAGATAATGGCTTGTGCTACTGTAGCGATGACGGAGATTTACATAATTACTTAGAGTCGTAAAAAGACTTGAATGTTGAAGTTTTAGATTACGTAGTTTCAGCATCTATTACTACTTGTCCCGCCTGCTCCTGCGCTCGAGGGCCCGAGACTGCCTATCATTACGCACATCTGTCGCCTTCGTTACGCGCACCTGCGCCTCATCTATCGTTATTTGATTGGCTCCCCTTTATCTGTCTGTTCCCTCTGTTTTATCCACGTGTCTAAATTGATGTCATTACTTTTACCTCCAGATGCTGTTCCTGTCCTGTTTCATGTCCGTTAAGTATTAAATGTTCTCCCTGTACCTGCTTCCTGTCCACAGCGTCGATCCTCGCACTACTAGGTTTAGTAGTTATAGAGGCTTTTTATTAGAGTGTGTGTGTGCGTCATGCAGTGCATGCCTGTGTTTGTGTGCGTGTACGAGTGTGTGTTTGTGTGTGCTTGCGTGTGCTGCATGCTTAGTAGTTGTGTCTGTGTGAGTCTCCTCTTCAGATCTCATCTGAAAACAGTGACCTAGATATCATCAACTCCCAGAGCAGATAAAACTAGTCTGTCTGAAACACCAGACCGACCAGAGAGACCATCAATCTGTTCTCTTCTGAATGACCAGACCGACCAGAGAGACCATCAATCTGTTCTCTTCTGAAAGACCAGACCGACCAGAGAGACCATCAATCTGTTCTCTTCTGAAACACCAGACCGACCAGAGAGACCATCAATCTGTTCTCTTCTGAAACACCAGACCGACCAGAGACCATCAATCTGTTCTCTTCTGAAACACCAGACCGACCAGAGAGACCATCAATCTGTTCTCTTCTGAAAGACCAGACCGACCAGAGAGACCATCAATCTGTTCTCTTCTGAATGACCAGACCGACCAGAGAGACCATCAATCTGTTCTCTTCTGCAAGACCAGACCGACCAGAGAGACCATCAATCTGTTCTCTTCTGCAAGACCAGACCGACCAGAGAGACCATCAATCTGTTCTCTTCTGCAAGACCAGACCGACCAGAGAGACCATCAATCTGTTCTCTTCTGCAACACCAGACCGACCAGAGAGACCATCAATCTGTTCTCTTCTGCAAGACCAGACCGACCAGAGAGACCATCAATCTGTTCTCTTCTGAATGACCAGACCGACCAGAGAGACCATCAATCTGTTCTCTTCTGCAAGACCAGACCGACCAGAGAGACCATCAATCTGTTCTCTTCTGCAAGACCAGACCGACCAGAGAGACCATCAATCTGTTCTCTTCTGCAAGACCAGACCGACCAGAGAGACCATCAATCTGTTCTCTTCTGCAACACCAGACCGACCAGAGAGACCATCAATCTGTTCTCTTCTGCAAGACCAGACCGACCAGAGAGACCATCAATCTGTTCTCTTCTGCAACACCAGACCGACCAGAGAGACCATCAATCTGTTCTCTTCTGAATGACCAGACCGACCAGAGAGACCATCAATCTGTTCTCTTCTGCAAGACCAGACCGACCAGAGAGACCATCAATCTGTTCTCTTCTGCAAGACCAGACCGACCATCAATCTGTTCTCTTCTGCAAGACCAGACCGACCAGAGAGACCATCAATCTGTTCTCTTCTGCAAGACCAGACCGACCAGAGAGACCATCAATCTGTTCTCTTCTGAATGACCAGACCGACCAGAGAGACCATCAATCTGTTCTCTTCTGAATGACCAGACCGACCAGAGAGACCATCAATCTGTTCTCTTCTGCAAGACCAGACCGACCAGAGAGACCATCAATCTGTTCTCTTCTGCAAGACCAGACCGACCAGAGAGACCATCAATCTGTTCTCTTCTGCAACACCAGACCGACCAGAGAGACCATCAATCTGTTCTCTTCTGCAACACCAGACCGACCAGAGAGACCATCAATCTGTTCTCTTCTGAATGACCAGACCGACCAGAGAGACCATCAATCTGTTCTCTTTTGAAAGACCAGACCGACCAGAGAGACCATCAATCTGTTCTCTTCTGCAAGACCAGACCGACCAGAGAGACCATCAATCTGTTCTCTTCTGAATGACCAGACCGACCAGAGAGACCATCAATCTGTTCTCTTTTGAAAGACCAGACCGACCAGAGAGACCATCAATCTGTTCTCTTCTGCAAGACCAGACCGACCAGAGAGACCATCAATCTGTTCTCTTCTGAAAGTCGATATGAAGGTCCTTCTCCTCAGACCTGGGTTCAAATACTACTTTCCATCATTTCTAATTACTTGAGCTTGCTGTTGCAATGAACCAATAGAACATCCAAAACACCAGCTCCACACCTTTTCAAGTCTGCTTTTCCTACGTTTCACGGACAAGTTTACACCTGTCGTATTTGGTGCATGTTACAAATAACATTTGATTTGATATGATTGTCTGGCACCTAACACACACCATGAGAAAATAGAGGAACCCTTAACGTGGCCGTTATCTATACAGGGTTGTATTTATTCTGAATCGCCCAATGGCTTAATCATATCTCCTTTTCCATATGGATAACTACAGTTCCTATAAATAATAAAGTTTCCCTAAGCAGGTTCCACCGAGGCTTAAACATTCTGCTTAGACAGATGTCTTCTTAAATCTGATAGTCAGATTATATGTGACTGTTTGTTCATGCATAGTGTGATATAACTGTGATGAGTAGCAGCAGTAATGATTGTGTATAAATGTATCCTATCTGATCACATCACAGTAGGCAAACTGTTATATGAGTCAGGCTGTTAATGTGTTATAAACACTGGACCTCCAATTAACTGTTATATGAGTCAGGCTGTAACATGCTATACAGTGGCTTGCGGAAATTTTCACCCCACTTGGCATTTTTCCTATTTTGTTGCCTTACAACTTGGAATTAAAATTGAGTTTGTAACTTTTGATTTACACAACATGCCTACCACTTTGAAGATGCAAAATTTTTTTTTGTGTGAAACAAGAAATAAGACCCAAAAACAGAACTTGAGCGTGCATAAATATTCACCCCCACCAATGTCAATACTTTGTAGAGCCACCTTTTGCAGTACCTACAGCTGCAAGTCTCTTGGGGTATATCTCTGTAAGCTTGGCACATCTAGCCACTGGGATTTTTCCCATTCTTCAAGGCAAAACTGCTCCAGCTCCTTCAAGTTGGATGGGTTCCGCTGGTGTACAGCAATCTTTAAGTCATACCACAGATTCTCAATTGGATTGTGGTCTGGGCTTTGATTAGGCCATTCCAAGACATTTAACTTCTTAAGGACCAGTAGGGTGCGCTGGGGCGCTAGCGCCCCACTCCCGACACTACCAGGTGAAATGCAAGGCGCCAAATTCAAAATCCAAAAGTTGAATTATTAAACATGCATCAATATACAAGTGTTTCATAGTCATCAAAAGCTCTGCTTCTTGGCAATATCACAGCGTTGTCAGATTTCAAAAAGGCTTTACGGCGAAAGCACCACATTTGATTGTTTGAGGGTAGCACCTAACATATTTTTACCATTACCATGAATTCATAAGCCTCCACGGTTCACAGAAAACACATTTCACAGCAAAAACAAATCAATTACCTGTTGAAGAACTTCTGCTGATGGCTTCCCAAGTGTCCAACGAATACAATCCATGGTTCTTTTGTTAGAAAAAGTCATGTATTATATCCATAAATCTCCGTTTGGTTCGCGCGCGTTATAATCAGAAACTACAGCGTCCATTGAAACTTGAAGAGAACTCGTTCAACTTATACCTATAAACTTGTCCAAGAACAATCAAACATCCTTTTTAATGTATCCTTAGGAACACTTATGTTTATTTACTATAATAATTCAACCGGAATATAAACTGTAAGAAAGGAAAAGAAAGGAAACAACCACAGAGCTATAAGAAAGGAAACAACCACAGAGCGCGCGCTTGGCGAGAGCGCGCGTCCTCTTCTATTGACATCTCTGGGGACACTTCCTGATTCCTCTTTTTCTCTGCTCTAAAAGCATCTAAAAAAAATCTGAACAGTGTCTCGAGACTGTTGACATCCAGAGAAAGCGATAGGTACTGCATTCATATGCCCTTATATAGGCATTTTCATAAGGGAGGGTTTCCAAATGAGCAATGTGTCAAAACCACTTTTTCCAGGACAGAAATTCCTCGGGGGTTTTGCCTGCCATATCCGTTCTGTTTTACTCACAGACAAATGGTTAACACTTTTAGAAAATTCAGAGTGTTTCCTATCTGATGGTACTAAATATGTGCATATCCTATTTTCTGGGCCTGAATGGGAGGCATTTTACTTTGGGCATGCCAGGGTCTCCAAAACGGTCACCTCGTGCGCTGCTCCCTAAGAAGTTAAATGTTTCCCCTTAAACCACTCAAGTGTTGTTGTAGCAGTATGCTTTGGGTCATTGTCCTGCTGGAAGGTGAATCTCCGTCCCAGTCTCAAATTCTTGGAAGACTGAAACAGGTTTCCCTCAAGAATTTCCATGTATTTAGCGCCATCCATCGTTCCTTCAATTCTGACCAGTTTCCCAGTCCCTGCCGATGAAAAACATCCCCACAGCATGATGCTGCCACCACCATGCTTCACTGTGGGTATGGTGTTCTCGGGGTGATGAGAGGTGTTGGGTTTGCGCCATACATAACGTTTTCCTTGATGGCCAAAAAGCTAAATTTTCGTCTCATCTGACTAGAGTACCTTCTTCCATATATTTGGGGAGTCTCCCACATGTCTTTTGGCAAACACCAAACGTGTTTGCTTATTTCTTTCTTTAAGCAATGGCTTTTTTCTGGCTACTCTTCTGTAAAGCCCAGCTCTGTGGAGTGTACGGCTTAAAATGGTCCTGTGGACAGATACTCATATCTCCGCTGTGGAGCTTTGCAGCTCCTTCAGGGTTATCTTTGGTCTCTTTTTTGCCTCTCTGATTATTGCCTTCCTTGCCTGGTCCGTTAGTTTTGGTGGGCGGCCCTCTCTTGGCAGGTTTGTTGTGGTGCCATATTCTTTCAATTTTTTTATAAATGGATTTAATGGTGCTCCGTGGGATGTTCAAAGTTTCATATATTTTTTTATAACCCAACCCTGATCTGTACAACTTTGTCCCTGACCTGTTTGGAGAGCTCCTTGGTCTTCATGATGCCGCTTGCTTGGTGGTGGCCCCTTGCTTAGTGGTGTTACAGACTCTGGGGCCTTTCAGAACAGAATATAAGGAGATCATGTGACAGATCATGTGACACTTAGATTGCACACAGGTGGACTTTATTTAACTAATTATGTGACTTCTGAAGGTAATTGGTTGCACCAGATCTTATTTAGGGTCTTCATAGCAAAGGGGGTGAATACATATGCACGCACTTGTACGTTTCACTTCACCAATTTTGACTATTTTGTGTAATTCCATTACATGAAACCCAAATAAAAA